>CM062201.1:24767500-24915000 GCA_031216445.1 Lateolabrax maculatus | reverse complement strand
AAAAATTATTCATCAAAAACATGATAAACTCCGATAAGTGTGTTTATGTTTTAACACACTGTGAATCATCTTCCCGTCTCTTTGGTTCCTGAGCCAAAGATAATGACTGTAAACATTTCCCTCTGAGACACAATCCAGGCGAGCGACGTGCAGTCTGTGCTCCACAGGGCTTCATACTCCAGGGGATCCGCAATAAAAAACACACACATGCTCTGTTCCATTTAAACTCCATTATAACACGTTGTTGTTTCGGAGCATGTCTGGTGCAGGTGGAACAATTAGGAAAGTGTCAAGTGTGTGTTTGCATGTGTTGCTTAAACATTCAAGTCCCTGCTGAGGAGAGACACTTACCTTAACATTTCTATATTTAAATGTGAAATATGCTCACTTAATAGCACTTTGAGGTACCACCAGATGTCTCACATGGTTTCAGTAAAAAAAAAAAAATTTAATATATAGAGTGTGAACCTGACAAATGTTATACATGTAACACAAAATACAAGTAAGTGTCTATATGATGAATTACTAATTAGAACAAGGATGACAGAAAATATTAGGTTGTGTTGGGTGCTTAGAGGTGGTTTATGGTATGTTTGAATTAAGGATGTTTATTGCGCATGGAATAAACAAATTTGAATCTGTTACACCTAATTTTTTCTAGTCTGTCTTTAACAGAGCATGATTTGCAGTAGGGCTGGGCAACTTCACCTAAAGTCAATATCACGATTAATTGTCACATTGACCTCAGTAAGGATTAATAAACAATATTTTTATTAAATACATCTGTTCTCGAGATTCTCTGTCCTCACAGGGGAGCTCTTATTCATTCTTTTATACTGAAAATAAACAATTATGGATCATCTCTGTTTAACTTATACAGTCACTAAGAACACTTAAGTATTTGTTAGGATAGGAAAATCTAAATAAAAATGATATATTTCACATCTGTTGTGACTATGAAAATAATTAATATTATAAATGGATTTTAACACATTTGTGTTTTTCTGTTATTTCATTATTCTGTCAGCGGGATGTTTCAGGGTACGGAGGGGGGGACATTATTTTAACAAGCACTTCTGAAACTACCTGCTTCAGCCTCCAGACTTTAGACAATTTTACTGCCAACCGTGACAACGTCAATACCTGTTTTTGCTGCACAGATGTTATACCAACATGACCACTAATGTGTTGTTGTTGTGTTTCAGGATCGTGCTGATCTGTGCTAAGAGATCTCTGTGTGCTGCCTTCTCTGTTCTGCCCTACGGAGAAAGCTTCTACCTCAGGTAGTCCACACACACACACACACACACACACACACACACACACACACACACACACACACACACACAACCCTGCACATGCACACACACTTTTTATGTCAGTGACGGGCAGGATGAAAGGAGTAGGAGGACAGTTCAGGAGAAGAGGTAGAGCTGGCCACAGAAAGAAGGGGGAGGAGAGGACGTGACTTTGTCACTGGGAGATGAAAAAAAGAAAGGAGTTACGAAGGAGTTGCTTATGGAGGACAACAGGAGGAGGAGAGAAGGAGTAATGCTACATTCACGTGCTCCTCGGATGGTACCATTTCCTGAGTTGGGAAGTTGCTCTTCTGACTTTGGTGTGTGGACGCTACAAAGAAGATATGTTGTATTTTACTGCTCAGAGTTATTTTCCGTGTTTGTGACAACGAAGAGCAAAGGAAACAAATCAAACGTCGACAGCAACTAACAGTTACAACCTCATGTGAGCAAAAAATGAATATGCAACACGTGGATTAATAAAAAATTGCCATCAACCAAACATTTACTTTCGTCCACTATGTTCCTGCGTATATGTCAAAACTTCGACCTGAGGGGGCGTTCAAGCGAATTTTCCAAATGGAGAGCTCATTATTCCAATTATTCCAGCACCACATGAATGCAGAATATGTGACAAACAACAAACAAGGAGGAGGAAGAGAGGGTTGGGATGATTTTCCCATGTGACTCAGAGCCCCTTGACTTGACCTGAGGACTTTTTTTGACTGGTGGCACACACACATAAAAACACACACACACACACACACACACACACACACACACACACACAAAAACAAACACTGACATAATCACATGTAAACTTCCCCACGGATACACTTCATAGACACATTAACAGATAAACATGGAGCCGAACGTACACTTATCATACATACTATTCTCTTTGACTCTAACATACATACACACACAAATACTGTATAAACACACAGATAAAAATACAGAGTAACAGTCATGTACATTAATCCTAATCCCTTTCTCTCTATCTCGTTCACACACAGATGGTTTTCGATGGTAATCACAACAGCCCTCGTGCATGCTTACCATCACATCACACTCAAACCACATATGCTCATTGTAGGACGTATCAGTACACGTGGAAAATTAATCTTTTATGTACACACAGATTATATATAAACTTGCCCATCTATGTCTGTTGTGCACACACACACACACACACTTACATACACATAAACACACATACAGTCTGAATACACACTCTGTCAGTAGTTGCTGGTCTACTTGGTATTTTATCTCTTGTGATGAAGTGACATCGCAGTTTCCAATTTTATCTTGTAGCTGATGCTGTGGTCTGAAGCTGTGAAAGTTCAGCGTGTTCCGCAGAACTTGTGGCTGTGGCCTTTGACCTTTGACTCACACGAATGTCTCTGAACCACATGTTCAGTCCTTCCTGAGAAATCACTCGGTTTACAATAATATCAAAGATTTTAGTCTAGTAAAATGATTAGCATTTTGACAGTTACATCTCTTTGTCTCACATCCATCTCTAGAGCGATTCGCTGAGCGCTGATTGGTTACAGAACCATAACTGATCTTTACGACGAGATCCGTTTTTCAGGATGCTATCAGACGACAGTCAATGACTAATTCAAACTGCTGCAGTTTTCTGATTCCGGTTCATCGTGTTATCAGGAATGAGTCTGTTCTCTAGTCACCTTAACCACCATTCATTCTCTCTCTCTCCCTCTCTCTCCCTCTCTCTCCCTCCCTCTCCCTCCAGTGACCCCACATTAAACCACCCCAGGAGGAGGCACTCGTCTGGAAACATCTCCACCACCCTGGAGATGCTCCCGGGGCTGGAGGGCTTTCACCTGGACACCTACGGCCGGGTAGATAAACACATTCAGACGCGCGCACACACACACACACAGACGCTGTTCTGATCATTTAATCTGTCCGGATCCTATAAATGAATCTCATCACTTCATCTCTCTCTCTTTCTGTCTCAGTCGGTGTCGTACGCCCAGTTCCTGTATCCCACGAACGCCCTGGTGAGGCAGAAGCTGTCGTCGACCAACGACCTGACGCTGCAGATTCCCGTTTCCAGGAGCACACACATCATGCCGGGCAGGAGCTGCCCACCGAGCAGACTGAACAGCACTGTGGGACTGGACCTGGGTAACACACACACACACACACACACACACACAAATTGTCTCCATAGCATTGATGCCATACCCCTACATTTTGGATCATACCAAGGTCATGTCATCTTGTGACGTCACCCCACAACTATCAAGTCAAATTAAGGTTGGACTAAGTGCGAGAACATTGATACAGGAAGTATAGGCGGTGAGGGGGGGCGGGGGGGTGGATTGCGGCTGCAGAGAGAGAAAAAATACAAAATGCAGAATGCAGTAGAAGGATGTAAAGAGAGGAAGAGAAAACAAACACAGGATGAAGAGATGATTAGAGAGAGAGAGAGTTGTTGCAGCTGTGCTGGACTGTCATACTCTTTATATTTTAAACACATGTGTATACATATGTACTCTGTGTGTCTCATGCTTCTGCTATCTATAAACACACACACCCACAGTGACAGAGGCCTGTATTAGCCTCTAAACCTCTCTCTCTAATCCAGAACCTTTCATTAACACAACACAGCTGTGTGTGTGTGTGTGTGTGTGTGTGTGTGTGTGTGTGTTAGTGTGCATACTGATAGCAGGTTTATATTTTTAGTCTCCTTGTGACGTATCTCTTCAGTCTGTCAGACTCAGCTCTCAAAGCTGCCACATTCACACATCATCATATGATTGGCTAACTAGTCTAACTAGAGTTATGAAACTCATAGATGCAGTTTACATCACTGCATCCAGCTGTTGCTCATTTCTACGTGTGTTAAGTACACAAATACAACATAAAACTAACGACAGATGAAGTTGTTTGAAGCGGAGCCATGACAAAAAACTGAAAGATATTGTCTTATTAATTTACATACAACAACATACAATTGCAACAAAATAAGTGTTATTGTCAGCAGAAACATAACACTGCCATAAAATATTCAGTAAAAACTAAACAGAAATGATCTCTCAGTTCTTTATAAGACTGACACGAATGCTTCAAATCAACGTCCAAATCAGTATTTGAATGTCGCGCCCGGCCGCTGGAGCTGATTGCAGTCTTGCGTTTCAGAAGTAGCTCTCCACTCCACTTGTATAAGTAAATAATGGCCGCAAGTTTGAGGAAAGTATGTTTCTGGGTGGGAGATCTTTCTACAATATTTTCATACAAATCAAAACCTAACTGTCTAATTTTTGACATTTTGTGTGTGTGTGTGTGTGTGTGTGTGTGTGTGTGTGTGTGTGTGTGTGTGTGTGTGTGTGTGTGTGTGTGTGTGTGTGTGTGTGTGTGTGTGTGTGGTCCAGGTCTCGAAGACGTGACAGACTACGACCCCATGCTCCTCAGTGACCCCCAGTGGCCTTGTGGGAAACACAAGCGGGTGCTGATCTTTGCCTCCTACATGGTAAGAAGACACTGAAGACTGTTTTTATTATTATTTCAAGTGTGTGCTGCATTAAAAATTATTCTACGATTTGGTTATTAAGTGACCTCAAATGAAAGAGAATCACTATAATTATGGATCAGCAGTAAACATCCAGCAGCTGTGAGTCCCCTTCACACACCACTGAGCTCTGCAGGCTGTTTGACACCTTTAATGAACTCCGTGTTAAGGGACAGAAGGTTTCAATGCACTCAAAGCACTTTACTGCCTTTTGTAATTATATTGTTCTAGGAGGTTCGTAAATAACAAACAAGAAGTTTGTGGTATTTAATCTGTTTAATGAAATTAACATCTGTGGTTGATTTGTCGATTGGATCAGCACAGTTCTGGATCTGGTTCATTTTTGTAGGTATGAAAAATGATCTTTATAAGCTTCATCTTTATCATATTGTTGTGTCCAAAAATTACAACTACACTTAACTAACTTAATTTCAATCCTCCGCAAATTTAACAAACGGGAATAAAGCAGCAGAACCAACAACTAAAGGAGAGACATGCAAAGAGGAATTAAAGAGGAGACGACAGAAGTGTAGAGGAGAAGGAAGGATAGAGGATTATAGATCTCTGAGAACAGAATAATCACGGCCGAGAGAAGAAACACACACACACACACACACACTTCTGCAGACACACATGGCTCTTTTACATCAACATAATTATCCTATAGGCAGCAGCTTAGTTTTATCCCCCCACTGAGATGAATTAAAAACTATCTCACACACACACTTTATCAGTTCCGGTTTATCCATCAGAGGAGATTACTGCTGAGGTGGGCTGCTCCGTCACTGATCCTAGTTCAACACACTCTACTGATTAACGTCATTAAATAGACATTTAAACCACATATTCCCCACTTGTACACACAATGAGGCCTTAGACGTGTATTTCCAGGTTTTAAATACTTACATGCACATGATTCTTCACTATTATTTATATATATATATATATATACACACACACACTAATATATACACTATTTCATTCATATTTGTGATGTAAACTGCACACACAACCGTCATAGTACTGATCAATGTCTGATATGTAATAAAATACCAATAAAAGCACATAGATATACTGCATAGACATGAGCGAGCTGTGCCGGAGTGAAGCAGTAGATGGACTCATTGTTTACTTCCTCATGGGGTTCATTTACATTCAGTGACCAGTGTTTGACTTGACTACAAATCTTTTCTTTCCTCTGTTTATGAATTCTTCTCTTCCTCCACTCCTTTTCTTTTTGTTCTGTTTTCTCCATTCTCTTTCTCTTTTTTTTTATTACATCCTCTCGTTTTATCCCCCAGACGACAGTAATAGAATACGTCAAACCATCTGACCTGAAGAAAGACATGAACGAGACGTTTAAGGAGAAATTTCCTCACATTAAACTCACCCTCAGCAAAATACGCAGGTAAAGTACTTGAATTTAATCTACAAAATACCTTCAAATGACTTACAGTGACTTGAAACTCTCAGAAATTATCGCAGTATAATACACAAAACTACAGTAAAGAATTTAATCATATTAAAATCTGTTTTTGTCTCGCAGTCTGAAGAGAGAGATGAGAGTGGTTGGGGAGGATTGCGGCATGCAGCCCGTCACCATCGCGATGGGGTTCGTCTACTTTGAGAAGTTGGTGCTGCAGGGTCGACTCAATAAACAGAACAGGTACTTTAACATCTGACCCTCGTACAACACAAAAGCTGCATGAAGTCTGTGTGATGCTTGATGGCACTGTGGGTACACTTAAAGATAACTGATAAGTTAAGTTTAATTTTACAAAACTGCTTTCACCAATGATTCACACTGAATTTGGACATTATTTGACAGTTTAAGTTGATGGAAAACGGAAACTAAAGTAATTCTAACCTCCACTAGCCTCAGGAGTGCAATCTGATTGGTCAGAGACTCAGATATCTTTCCAGAGGTGCAGATTGGTCCAATGATTCATGTGCTTCTCTGATTTATCTGCAGTGGTTTCATAAAGTAGCTGATATTTATTCCATAACTTTTTGTTATTTTCCCTTTGCATGAACATCTGTTTTAACTGAACACGGACAGTGTCGCCACGATTTACAGCAATTAATGCAGATTTTGGGGATAGTGGAACTGTGCCAGAAAACAACAACACAATATCCAGGAAAACAGCACGTCATCCTGAGAAACTCTTGACAAAATAAAGATCTGGTTGTTTAATGAGTATTTAAAAATTACTGCGTCAAACTAAATTTTCAATCAAATTCTCCAATACCAACATTGACATACTGTACATACAAACTTACATATTTTATGTATGTTTGTATGTACAGTATGTCTATGAAAAATGGAAAGTTGTCAGATGATAATCAAATCTCCATTAGGTGGTTTGGTTTGGTTTTGGAAGATGTGGAGGTATACTGTGAATGTTGCCTGTTTAATATTGAACAGCGTGTTTCATCACCATATTTTTCTACATTATCACACTACAAGTCTACAAACTGTAGCATCGCTCTCACACACTCTTTACAGTTTGTGTAAAGAGTGTGTGTGGGCTGTGAACTGAAGACTTATGTGTCTGTGACTGTTGTTGTCTTACAGGAAGTTGGTGTCCGCTGCCTGCATCCTACTGGCTGCTAAGATCAGCAGTGACCTCAAGAAACAGGAGGTCAAACACCTCATTGATGTAAGTCTCTCACACACACACACACATAGTAGGACCATGGTGGTTACCTCTGCCTGTCAGTCAGATCATGTTGCTCTTGCTCAGGTGTCTGTAAAGCTGATTTACCTGAGCAGGTGGAAAACAACCTGCAGGGCCTCCGAGCTGCAGGACTGAGGGCAGTTTCTGTCATTCACAGTTAACTCACAAACCTCAGCAGTGTTGTTGTCATCAGATCCTGACTGGTTCAGCGGCGTAGCTGATGTCAGTTGCCAGTTTTAGCTTATCACAGATATATGAGTAACAGCAACACAGAAATGTCAAAGATATGGTTTAGGTCATTTAGAAACAGAGTCTCCATTGCGTCATTTGTCCACCAGAGAGCACTAACAAGTGTAAAATGTTCCACTCAGTACATTTCTTGGTTACAGTTCTTTAATAACCATATTTAAGGGATGGTAATCAAAACGTTATGATTTAGTCAGTCAATTGACAGGAAATTAATTGGGAACAGTTGTGATAATCCCTTGATTGTTTCATGTATCAACTAAAATTAATATTTTGGGATTTGGATTATTGGTCAGACAAGACAAGTAACCTGAAGACATCATGTTGAGCTCTGGGGGATAAATGTTGATTAAATATGTGTCTGACACATAAATAAGTGTATCTTCTAAACAAACCTTAGTTTTCACAAGCTACATGATCCCAATACTGAAGGTCCTGATTCAAAACTATTATGGTTCTAAGCTTAAATTACTGATATGAGGTGCGTTTAAATAATGTTTCACATTCATACACTCATACAATTTTCCCTTGTATATGGGGAGAAATGCTGACACTGTAGAGGCCGACTGTGGTGAAAGAGGAGCGCTGCAACACCAGCAGCCTGAGATGGACTCAATAATAAAAGGATTTGATTTTGATCTGCTCTATTTTAGCCAATACAGATCCATAAAAATATGCCCAGATCGGCCCCAATACTGATCCTTAGGATCAGCTCGGGACATCTCGACACAAAAAGCATGAACAAATCAGAAAGCATGATTTTACACAGTTAGGACATGATGTATCTCACCACTTGATTTTAGCATCTAATAAACTTTTGAAATAAGAAATATACAGCCAGAGACAGAGAGACACAAAATGATTTAACATTTTCTCAGAAAGCGTTTTGTCTGTGTCTCACGCTTTGGTTTCTGTTGCGTCTCTGTAGAAGCTGGAGGAGCGTTTCAGGATCGGCAGGAGGGAGCTGATATCGTTTGAGTTCACCATCCTGGTCGCCCTGGAGATGGCGCTCTACCTGCCTGAGAGTAAAGTCATGCCACATTACAGGCGGCTGGTGCAGCAGCAGCAGTTATAGCGGCGCCTGGCGACACACTGATCCCTCGCTCCAGGGACTGCAGCAGCTTCCAGCTCCACACTGTGACGGACGGATCCTCGCGATGCCTGGCTCAGAGGCTCAGAGGGATCAGCTTCCCCTCTGCCCCGACCCTCGCTGTGATGGTAGCACGACAGCCGGCCGGTCGGTGCCTGGCTCAACAGCACACATGAAAACGTCGCCTTCTCTCATCCCTCCAACGCCAAAGTGACGACACACTGTGGCCAACGGCTCAGCAGCTGCACGAGAATCACTGAAGGTCAAATTCATCACAACCCTTCAAAATCTTTTTTAACCTGATTTTCATATATTTTCATATAATTCCTGTCGGCTTTGAAAAAGGTTTTCCTCACCAGCTCCTTTGCAGAGATTTAATGGAGACTCTCTTGAAACTTTTATGACTGATTTAGACCATTTTGGTTTCATTGTACACTTTGTAGAGCTTTTGTAAAGCTGTGTGTAGCAGTTTTGAGTCCTCCATGTTAAAAATCACTGCAGTTGAGCAGGTGAGTAACATATTGGCCAAAAAAGACCCAAAAGTTTCCACTGCACCTGTATCTTGTTAAAGGATAACTTTACAATTCTTCAAATCTGTCTTAAAACAATAATCAAGCGCTAATACAAACGTTTTTAGTTCATAATTTCCTCTTTTTGTCATTATCCTTCTACAGGGAAACACAGGAAATACAAAGAAGGAATTTTATACATTTCTACACAAAACAACAACAACATCACTTAAATTGAAAGAGCATTAAGAAGGGATCTCTTGACATCCAGCATGAACAGGAGGAGTCATTATAGCAAACAAAACCTGTTTCAATGCACATCTGAGCACCTGACTATTGTTGTAAGACAGATGTGAAAGATTGTAAACCTCTCCTTAAAGACTGACACAGTCTCTGCTGCATCAGCCTTTTAAAAACAAACCCAACATGACTGAAACATGTTGCGTCAATATAATATGACATACTTGCAGTGGAAGAAAAATTTTAAACTGACAAGTTAGGGCTCGCGGTGTGACACGTAGCAGAAAAACTGAGACTTGATTGTGCAGGTTGGTTTCGGTATGTGTATAAAAAAACAGAAATCAAGAAATTCAAGGTCAAATGTCAGAAAAGGGAAGGGAAACCTATCTTTAGGTTCTTACAGGAAGTGCTGTTTCCAAAAATGTCATTTTCCTAATTTTTTATTTTAGGTTTGACCTGAATTTAACCATTTCTAACATTCAAGTCTTTCAGCAGCTGTAGCAAAGACATTGCCAACATAACCCATATTTCTGTAGAAACTTAAATTGTGAAATTCAATTTAAGGAGAGAAATTCAGGCCATGAGGGGAAGAAGCTCCAACACCGTGGTTACAGTTGTTTCCAGTACTTCCTTGCACTAATGCGAGTGGACTCTCACTCGCATTAATGTGATGACGTCAGCACTTCGTGTTTCGAGGGGAAGGTTGACGCTTTTCAGCATCAGCCCACGGGGCTGCGGTCTGCTGCCGTCAGGAGTCAGGAGCTCCACTGGAGGAGTTTACATGTTTAAGTGCCTTGCCTAAGGGCACCTGAAGTGTAGTTGTTCCTGTTTCTGCTTTTTTGTGGGATATTAGGGATTCAAACCAGCAACTTCATCTTCACCTCACTGTATTTTGACCTCTGTTTCGTCCCACGTTGTCATCCCCCCTCCTCCCTGCTGGTTGGGTGTGAATAATCAGCAGACTGCTGCTCTCTCTGGTGGTCACAGAGCAGCAGTGCATCCATCTGGAAAAACGCTGTGATGATGAGGAGAAGCTTTCAAATCCCAATAAAACAGCAGACTCTCCTGCAGGAAATATCACCGTGGCATCCTGGAAAATTAGCTTCCCCACCCCCATCCTGTTTGCTTCCTTGAGGTCACATAATCACTGTGTCCCATTGCAAGAGTCCATGTCCGTTGCGGTCTGCGGTTTCCACACTGAAAAACAAATCCTGTTCCAAACACTTCCTCAGATGCAACCTGGAAAATGCAGCTTTTTTTCGCCTGAATTTGGAAGACGCAACCAGTGTGTCCGTTCAAGGTCTTCAAGGTCCCACAGAGGTGGAAATGATTATGACACTGGTGAACCCTGAACGCAACTCACAGCTGACGTCACATCACAGCAAAAGCCAAAATATCCGTTGCTTAATAAGCACATATCAGCATTTGGTTGGTGTCTGGTGTTAATTTCTAGAGGTTTCATTAACACTAGAGCTGAAACAATGCAGATTGATGGAAAACTAATCAGCATCTACTCTGATAACTGATAAATCATGCCAAATACCCCAAATTCACTGATTCCAGCTCCTTTTCTTTGTCTTCTATGATATTTAACGAAACATCTTTGAGTTTTACACTCCTGGGCGGACAAAACAAACAATTTGAACATGTTAACTCAAGCTTTTGAGAAGTTTAGTCAGAAAGTTTTTTTTCTGACATTTTATTGACCAAGTGATTAATCAATTAATTGAGAGAATATACAACAGACTCATCAATGATGCAGCTCTAGTTAACACTCATCACTTTTTAATTTTTATCTGTCATTCTGTGGGATGGAAACACACAAAACACCGGCGGCTGTAAAACATGAAAAACCCTGAAACAGAAACACCAGCTCACACATGGTACAGTGATGTTTTTGGGACGGGCCGATGCCAACACTGAAGCAGAGTAGCAGCTTCTTAAGGTGGACTGCTACAGACTTCCTCATTCTGTCTGCACTGTGAAGGAACATCAACTACCAAAAAGACCTTTCTGTTCATGAACGACCTTAGAAAAACTACTTATTTATTCTGTTTTCACTGTATCATAAAGGGACAAATATTTAACCGAACAGAGGCCTCTGACAGGATGTTTGTGCCTGTTTTTCCTCCATGTTGCAGCAGTTAAAACTGGTGTCAGAACATAAAGTGGGTATTACCTCTTAAACATTGGTTACAGGCGGCCATGTTGGAGGAAAGACGACCGCACAGACACTCCCTGTGGGGCCTCTGTTGTTTTTGCACTTTGCCTTTTTGCTTCACAATCCTGAACCTAAACTAAATAACAAGGGTAATAATATTTTTCTACATTAGATGTGTGAAGTGTGTTATTGTATTGTTGTATATTGAAAACTGACCACGTCACTGAAATGTATTTATTGCTTATTACCCTCCAGATGAAGAATCGGGTTTTAAACTATCAAACACAGTCTGAGCCGAGGTTGTGAACCTGCAGACGATGCAAAGCATTTGAAAACAATTTCAAATGTTTTGGATTTAAAATGCGACACATCAATGTTCTTCCACTGATGTTATTTTCTCTCGTGTGTTAAAGGGACTTTGTTGTATTTTGGAGTCTGGGTTGTGAATGCTGGAGCAGGAGAGCTGATGGCGTTCACTCAAAATGAAACCGACGGGTCCTGACGTGGAATTGGGTTTCAGGTCGTTTTGTTGCATGTAGCTGAAGTCAGCTTTGAGTTTGGTTATTTCAAACAAAATGTATTAAGAAATGTCTCTTCCTGTCTCTGATTGGGCCGATCATTGTGTGTTACCCAGTGGAAAGAGGGAAAGACTGTTGAGTTTCATTAGTTCATTAGTCTTTGAGTGAGCTACAGACAGTAATGAATGAATGAGAGAAGGCAAAAACATCGCCTTGGATCTTAAAGCTTAAGGCGGCGGTATTCTACTTTTTTATTGTCAACAAATTACACAAAAAGACCCTGAGGCCATTGGAACTATTTTCTAGATGTGGATTAATCCACATTTGGTGCTCTAGTGAGTATTTTAATCGAACAAACAGTGGAACCCTTTGGCACAGAGGATACACAGACGATACAATACTATTTATTGTTGGTTTTGGTCTTTTTATGAGATTTGTTGGTAATAAGAACTGTATTACCAGACGATCTTTTAAAGGACCATACCAGTAGTCTTTCATGTTTAAGTCATTTACTACAAATCATAAATACTTATTATCCCTACTAATTATTTGGAAAACCATTTTCTAATCTATTTTTCCACTGTTTTCTATTCAGTTGCATTCAGAAAATCAAATTAAACGTTCTTAAAACTTAAGTTGTGTAATACGTCGCAGTGAATTTCAACTATTTTTAACGGCAATTAATATTTTTTAGTCCATTTTAAGCATTAATGCTGAGTATTTTAGCTTCTCAAATGTGAGAATTTAAATTTCTTCAAGCTGTCAGAAATTATAACATTAAAATGGTTAATCAACTTATCGAGAAATGATTAATAGATAAGAATAATAATTGGTTTCAGCAATAATGCGGAGAGTTTCCGGAGTCTGCTTGTGGATCTTTTGATACCAGTGGCTGCCTGAAAGATTATAACGGGCACATTCAAAAAACTTCAATTCTACAGCACAACGGTCAGCAAAAATCTAAAATGTACATAATTTATCGTTAAGGAGCAAAAACTCTGGTATGGTCCTTTTAAAGACGGGTCTCGTGTTTTCTCTCCTGCTCTAATGATGTAGTGAAGAAGAATCGATGCTCCACAATTTGCACAGAGACACCTCAGAGTCGTATATTCAAACTTTTCGCTTGGTAAAATCCATGAAAGGGAAAAGTTTATTTTGGCAATAAACAGCGAAGCTTCCTTCGTTTTAAGTTGATGAAATACGAAAGATGTTTAAAGAGAAACTACAACAGACAACGTGATAAATAAGAGACTCTGCTTGAGAGCAGAAACAGCACACAAGCTTCCAAAGTCGTCTTCTCTACATTAGAGATTTGTGATATTGATTCTATGCAGCTTTTATTGTGTCAGCTGACCTTCATCCTCCTCCTCCTCCTCGGTGTGTTTACCTGTAATGTGCCACATCATTTATTTTCACCTGACACTCCTTTATTTAAACCTCACATGTTGTGTTTAGTTTATTCTTTTATATCAAGTAACTATTATTTTATTCTTTTTTGAGCACCGTAAGGCTGTAAAGGGAAATATTTACCAAGTGTTTATGATTATTTACCAAGTGTTTGTCTTCCATTTATGATTATTGTTTTTACATTTTAAGTTAAATTTCATTCTAAGTTAAACTAATTAGATTTTTTTATGGCCAGCATGGACGAGTCACGCAGCAGTTTGGCAGCGTTGCAGTCGAGGCATCGCAGGAAGTTAATGTGTGGAAATATTTATATTCAGCTGTTGTTGCCACTTTTCTTCACATCACATGATGCAGATGAAAGAAAAAGAGGTTGAGGACGTTAAGTTGTGACAATAATTCATATTTTTTGTAACGTGAAGTTTATCAACCTGCTGTCTTGTACTAACTTCACTGTCAACAGCTGCTGTTTATAGTGCAGTTAGTTACACTACAGGACGGTTTGGTGTTCAATCAGAGGAGATTAGTGG
The DNA here is from genome assembly GCA_031216445.1 of Lateolabrax maculatus. Taxonomy (NCBI): domain Eukaryota; kingdom Metazoa; phylum Chordata; class Actinopteri; order Acropomatiformes; family Lateolabracidae; genus Lateolabrax; species Lateolabrax maculatus. The sequence goes on along the minus strand of CM062201.1, from coordinate 24,900,785 downwards.
CTGAAAATATTTATAACATTATTTTGTAAAAGATGAAGACCATATACTGTTTAAACTGCCAATGTTCAATTCATGTCAAGTTTATTTTCATTAAAAATATGTAAATTACTGCTTCTGTTCTAATTCATTCTTTTACAAAAGTTATTTTCTTGCCGCTTGTGTCTGAACAATCTGTTTGGAGAATAAAGTGACGGGAAGTTTGTTATACAATTGAAAATTTATGTTATGAATATTGAATCAATATAATCATGTGTTGGAAATATTTAGTATCAAAAGGACAAGGAATTAAATTTTAATTAATTAATTTTACAGAATAACTACAGTATCTAACTGCAAAAACTATAACTATATATTATATTTGTGCAGATGCAATAAACTTATGGAAACATCACATATTTTAAAACCTGTATTTAGCATTTTTTACAGCAGTTGTTGTTGTTCAGTGTTACAACATTTTCAGTCAAAGTGTAAAACCGTTACAACAAATGTGGTCACCTACTCCAACATTTAATATTAGCTATACCTGACAAGTTTACTGTTAATTTAGTAAAATAAATGAAGATAACAGTTATCCACAATATCTTCAGTTCACTAAAGTATGACTGCTAACTGGCTGTTACTTCCATCAAGAGCAAACATTGTGCAACAGTGAAGTCTGAATTATCTGTAACTATGACTGACTGCGTTTACATGAGTATCCTGATTTTGATCATATTCAGGATATGATGTTTACATGGAACAAGAATAACCTGATTATTTACATCCCTGTACAGGTGATCACCACAGTGTCCAGGTAAGTGTGTCTTTATTTCTGAACGTCTCAGTAACTATGATCCGTACAGGCAGAGGATGTTCAGAAACCTGGATCAGGTGTTAACAGGCCGCAGTATCCTGGTTTCTATCGGAGTGCTCTGGGTAGATTATCCAGATTTCTGAAACCAGGATATGATGATTACAGTAACCCAGATCATACCCGGGATACTAGTCTGCATGTAAACGCACTCAGTTAGTTAATTTCAGGCACGGCTATGTTATGAATGAGAGCCATAACTTCTCACAGCTCGTCACAGGGAAGAAAACTGATTTTTGTGTGATGTTTCTCATTCAAACCACTTTGAGTTCACCTGTTGGCCCCTGAGAGAGTAAACGTGGCGTCGACAGCGTCCAAGCTACAGCTGATGTAAAGTAACAGTAGAGTACAGAGGAGGTGAAGCGTCTTCACTGTTGAGCGAAGCAGCAACAAAAATCCACCACAGAGGAAGTGAGTTTACTCGAGTCGCCTTCAGTCTGGAAGAAAACAAACAAAGATCCAAGTTTATCACTTAGGGTCTGTTTTAGTTGTAATGGCAGCTTAAAGATTTTAGTTTATGTTGTAATTCTTTATTTTTTGCAGATTTTTCTACAGAGCCACAAAATCCTGGAAAAAAACAATTTTTCTATCTTGCACATACGTTAAAGGATAATAACCAACATCCTATGTCATTTGTTTCCTTTCAACACGGTGAGTTTGTTGTTTAATGACGGAGCAAAGCAGAGTTTATAATATATGTGAATAAAAAGAGTTTCAGCAGATATCAGAATTTTTAAACTATCGACTGCTATCGACGTCAAAAATCCAAACTTGGGAAAAGAGGGTGAAGCTGAGGCGGGACGAGCAGAAAGCAACCAGCACTGACAGCGACTGGCTGAGACACCTGTCAATCATGCACACATACCCCAAAATACACTCTTTGAACCTTAAACTTTTAATATATAAATTAATTTTAGAGTTACAGTTGGTTTTCTTTTATTTTCCATTTGTTGACTACAGAGCCGGAGGTTATAGTGGCCTCTAGTGGACACTGGTGGTACTGCACCTTCGCTGGGTGTTTAAACAACTACCGGCCACGTTTCAGGGCACTAACGGGTTATTAACATTTCTTGGTTTTACTTTTTAATACATACACAACACTGCTTGCATGTGAACAGTGAATAAAGCAATGGTTAGCTCCGGTCCCAGGACAGGAAGCCCCTCAGCTGCAAGCTGGTTTTTGAGTTTTCTCACCTGTTTTGTCATAAAACATCTGTGCTGCTTTTAATATTGAATTGATTAACTGTATTTCTGTGCAGCCCCTTGTCCTCCTCCTCTCTGCCCACACTTCAACATGCAGTCTGAGGACTTCCTCCCAATAACCACAGAAGATTGTAGCTTGAGATTAGATCACAAACTGGCCTGGTAGCTGTTTCTTCAAAAGGCAGCACGTCACTCACTAACATAAACTGATGCAACTTTGTTTAAGACCATATTTGTGAGGACTGCGCACAATCTTCTCTCGTTTCTGCCACTGCAAAAAATATTTCCTCTGCTGTACAATGAAGTCATCACCTGGTCAAGTTATTTCAGGGTTTAATGATACTGTTTTCTGAACACAAAGCTAAAATCCTACCACAGTTTCTACTTACTTTATTCTGAGAACTGGCTGCAGTGGAAAGTGGAAACTAGATATATTTCTACAGTCTGTCCTCCTCTGTGAGCTCCTCACACACTTGGTTGGTCTGCAGGAAGAGAACAGGGGTTTGGTTTGTAGCAAATATCAGCTGGTGTCACAAACACTAATGATGCTGAGATATCCAGAATTTACTCAGACTCACCTCTGTGACATTAACGTGCTCAGCTTCCACAGTTCCCGCTGCATCTGAAGAACCATGAAGGTTCAGGCAAATTAGACCAACAACAACACAGTCTCCCTGTTGCTGTTTGGATTTACTGTTGTGTAAATGATTGGATGTAATAAATGAATGAAAAGGAGCTGAGCAGAGGTGGAAAACTGTATATTTACATCCTCAAAGACACAGATACCATCTGGTGTTAGTTTTGGTCCAGCTTCAGCTTTTATAAGTTTATAAGTGATGACATTTTACCCAGTAAATAAACTTTACCTTTGAAAAGTTATACGGTCAAATTACCAAAGGTTGTTCTTAGTGAGAATCTCTGTTCCACATGTGAAAGCTGGTTTGAAAGGTAAAATGTTTTCCTGAGAAACATGTTAGATGTTCAGTTTCCTTCGTTGTGTGTGTGTGTGTGTTTCCTGCAGCTTCACCTTTGGGTTCAATGATCCTCCTCCTGCAGAATATCAGCACAGCCGCTGATGATACGACGATCATGACGAACAGAATCAGACGCACGTGCAGCAGCACACCTGTGGTTTGTTGAGCTGTAGAACAATGAAAGGAAAACTCCTAATATGATGATACATGATACTATTGTTAAATTAAAGAACACCTATTGACCACAAAGTAAAATGCCTGTTTGGAAGTAAAAGTTCCTCAGCAAACACAGAAGTCGCCGCTGAAGGATCCGCCGTGTATCTGGTTCCATCAGCGCCAAAATGATGTCGTCTGCACACTGTCTATGTCGACTGAACATGTGACAAAACATTTGTCTACGTCTATTCATGTTTGAACTGTACTTCTGTCGTCTGACTCTGTCGTTGCGATGTGTCGACCAGATATTTCATCCTCTCTGTCGTTTCTCAGAAACAACTGCGACGTTGAATGACCGTTGTTTGAACGTCCAAGCAAGACGTCCCATTATGGTTAAAAAATATTTCCAAAAACAAATGAAAGCTGTGCCGACACCCGGGACCTTACCTGGCCATCAACGACAGAGTCAGACGAGTCAGTCAGATGCTCCTGCAGAGAACTGTGTCCATGTGTGTGACAGTTTGACATATTTCATAGATGAACTGTTGGTTTTAAAGGAGCTTTTTGTTCACAATGATGAACATGTGCAGCTCTGAGTATAACTGTAATCATATTGGGTCATTTGAAACATCAGCAGCTGTCAGTGAACAGTTCATTTCAAGACTCTCAGTAGAAACTCACCATCTGTAACTCTGATCTCAAACTCCTCGTAGGAATCTAATAAAGTTCTGTCCAAAACACACCTGTACCGTCCTGAGTCAGACTTAGTCAGATTTGTGATGCTCACATACAGAAGTGTAGAACGTGCTGGAAAAGATCCTTCTTTATATTCAATGCTGTATCTGCCACTCTGAGCTCTGTCAACAGTTGTTTCAACGAGAATGTCTTTATCTTCACATTCTCCCTTACAGAAGATCCTCCTGCTTCCAGAGAAAGAGAAGGAGCATGCAACTGTGATGTTTCCTCCTTCAGTTCCTGTATGGACGAGGATTTCTGCATTGATGAGACCAGTGTTTCCATCCCACAGTGCTGCTGAAAAGACGAACAATCAATAGTTACTAAGATACAGCAGTCTGATAATAATGAGCAGATGTGCAGAGTCACACTGAGAGCTGCTCAGTTCAAACAGTCGAACAGCAATTTGATTCAATGTTGATTCTGTCAACAAAGATTCAAAGCATTAGAAACTCATTCTACATTTTTATCAAGTTTGATTAACTGTAATTAATTTTGATAAATCAAAAACATTAAGGAAAAAAAAGTATTGTGTTTTTTTAAATAATGTCCAAAGAGAAAATTGAAAAGGCTGCGAAGGAAAAAAGACTTTCCTTGTTTTTTTACAAACAAACGTTTCAGAAACAAAATTACAAAGATTTCCTAAAGATGAAATATAAACCTATAAGATATTTTATATACTTTATATTTTTTTGTCTGTTGTTCGTTTGATCAACTTCCCCATTCCTCCTGTAGAAATGACTTGTTGATTTCTTTAAGTGTGAAGGGAGGTCATTGATGTGTCACTTAACATATCCTCAGCTCGGTTTAACAGTTTCCTGCTCCAGTTCTTCCTCTGGAGCTGGTTTAAATAAAATGACTTTTCTCTCTTCAGTTTTAGGTGGTAAACAATGTGGTTTAACAAACTGCAAATCAACAAAAGCAAGATGCATGGACTCTGTCGGTCAGAAAATGTTACTAAGATTGATTTTGTTTGCAAATTGCAGGTTTCTCTTTTACTCTGTAAGAAATATGAATCTATGAGAAAGGTAGTTGGTAACAGTCTCAGCTACAGTCAGAGTGAAGCAACAGAAAAATATCAAAAAAATCAACTGTAAAACAAGAACAGAAGAACAATCATATATATATATAAAAAATGTATTCATATTTTGAGGAGATAACTAGTACAATGAGCTACATTTTAAAGTGACGCAGATTAGACTCTGAACATTATGTTTAACCACAGAAACCAACAACATGTAGGACAGAGACCAATAAAAAACAAGATGTGATGAGTCCACTTATAAAACTGTTGACCATATATGGTACAAAGCTTACTGATCAAATTACAGTTAAAGAGAATGATAGAAATAGAAAGATTGTGTTCTCACCGAGGAAGAAGCAGCAGATCAAAGTGACTCTCATGTTTGAGGCTCTGATGGATTAACGCTGCTTCTCTTTGGTCTTCACTGACAAACCAGGAACTTCTCACGTCTGTAAATGAGGAAGACAAACACTCTGTCCTCTCCTCCCTTCTTTATCGAGTTTTAAGTTCTTCTATCTGCAAGTTCCTGTTATTTTACATTTGAACTAGGCTTGTTGTAACATTGATGTCAGATTGTTCTAAGATAATTGTGTCTACACTGTTACGAAATTTCTCTCAACAAGTCATTTTTGTCCATTATTGAGCTCTATATGTCTTTTTGTCTCACAGTGGTTGTGCAAAAAATCTTTTCTTAAGAATCTTTGCTGACTTTTACTTTTCTTGAAAAACTTTTTATTTTGTACTCGAGAGAAAACAGATCATTCGTGTAACACAGCAACACAAGGAAACGCTTCTAATGTTGAGGCCTGAGCGAGCATTCGGACCAAATCAATCCTGCATCCAAAAACATTTTTCTACTGAATATAATCTGCACTCTAAAAGGCAATTCAAAGTAGCCATTACCATTACTTAATTACATGCAGTGTTGCAGGATACAAATTTAACCAACATATTTAAGAAAAGCAGAACTTGAAGTACAAAAGTAGCTCTAACTTGAAGCTGTTCTGTATGTTACAGCACAGTGATGTTATGAATGAGCGAGTCGTAACTTCTCACAGCTCGTCACAGGAAATAAACTGATTCCTCATTCAAACCACTTTGAGTTCATCTGTTGGCCACTGAGAGAGTAAACGTGGCGTCGACAGCGTCCAAGCTACAGCTGATGTAAAGTAACAGTAGAGTACAGAGGAGGTGAAGCGTCTTCACTGTTGAGCGAAGCAGCAACAAAAATCCACCACAGAGGAAGTGAGTTTACTCGAGTCGCCTTCAGTCTGGAAGAAAACAAACAAAGATCCAAGTTTATCACTTAGGGTCTGTTTTAGTTGTAATGGCAGCTTAAAGCTTTTAGTTTATGTTGTAATTCTTTATTTTTTGCAGATTTTTCTACAGAGCCACAAAATCCTTGAAAAAAACAATTTTTCTATCTTGCACATACGTTATAGGATAATAACCAACATCCTATGTCATTTGTTTCCTTTCAACACGGTGAGTTTGTTGTTTAATGACGGAGCAAAGCAGAGTTTATAATATATGTGAATAAAAAGAGTTTCAGCAGATATCAGAATTTTTAAACTATCGACTGCTATCGACGTCAAAAATCCAAACTTGGGAAAAGAGGGTGAAGCTGAGGCGGGACGAGCAGAAAGCAACCAGCACTGACAGCGACTGGCTGAGACACCTGTCAATCATGCACACATACCCCAAAATACACTCTTTGAACCTTAAACTATTAATATATAAATTAATTTTAGAGTTACAGTTGGTTTTCTTTTATTTTCCATTTGTTGACTACAGAGCCGGAGGTTATAGTGGCCTCTAGTGGACACTGGTGGTACTGCACCTTCGCTGGGTGTTTAAACAACTACCGGCCACGTTTCAGGGCACTAACGGGTTATTAACATTTCTTGGTTTTACTTTTTAATACATACACAACACTGCTTGCATGTGAACAGTGAATAAAGCAATGGTTAGCTCCGGTCCCAGGACAGGAAGCCCCTCAGCTGCAAGCTGGTTTTTGAGTTTTCTCACCTGTTTTGTCATAAAACATCTGTGCTGCTTTTAATATTGAATTGATTAACTGTATTTCTGTGCAGCCCCTTGTCCTCCTCCTCTCTGCCCACACTTCAACATGCAGTCTGAGGACTTCCTCCCAATAACCACAGAAGATTGTAGCTTGAGATTAGATCACAAACTGGCCTGGTAGCTGTTTCTTCAAAAGGCAGCACGTCACTCACTAACATAAACTGATGCAACTTTGTTTAAGACCATATTTGTGAGGACTGCGCACAATCTTCTCTCGTTTCTGCCACTGCAAAAAATATTTCCTCTGCTGTACAATGAAGTCATCACCGGGTCAAGTTATTTCAGGGTTTAATGATCCTGTTTTCTGAACACAAAGCTAAAATCCTACCACAGTTTCTACTTACTTTATTCTGAGAACTGGCTGCAGTGGAAAGTGGAAACTAGATATATTTCTACAGTCTGTCCTCCTCTGTGAGCTCCTCACACACTTGGTTGGTCTGCAGGAAGAGAACAGGGGTTTGGTTTGTAGCAAATATCAGCTGGTGTCACAAACACTAATGATGCTGAGATATCCAGAATTTACTCAGACTCACCTCTGTGACATTAACGTACTCAGCTTCCACAGTTCCCGCTGCATCTGAAGAACCATGAAGGTTCAGGCAAATTAGACCAACAACAACACAGTCTCCCTGTTGCTGTTTGGATTTACTGTTGTGTAAATGATTGGATGTAATAAATGAATGAAAAGGAGCTGAGCAGAGGTGGAAAACTGTATATTTACATCCTCAAAGACACAGATACCATCTGGTGTTAGTTTTGGTCCAGCTTCAGCTTTTATAAGTTTATAAGTGATGACATTTTACCCAGTAAATAAACTTTACCTTTGAAAAGTTATACGGTCAAATTACCAAAGGTTGTTCTTAGTGAGAATCTCTGTTCCACATGTGAAAGCTGGTTTGAAAGGTAAAATGTTTTCCTGAGAAACATGTTAGATGTTCAGTTTCCTTCGTTGTGTGTGTGTGTGTTTCCTGCAGCTTCACCTTTGGGTTCAATGATCCTCCTCCTGCAGAATATCAGCACAGCCGCTGATGATACGACGATCATGACGAACAGAATCAGACGCACGTGCAGCAGCACACCTGTGGTTTGTTGAGCTGTAGAACAATGAAAGGAAAACGCCTAATATGATGATACATGATACTATTGTTAAATTAAAGAACACCTATTGACCACAAAGTAAAATGCCTGTTTGGAAGTAAAAGTTCCTCAGCAAACACAGAAGTCGCCGCTGGAGGATCCGCCGTGTATCTGGTTCCATCAGCGCCAAAATGATGTCGTCTGCACACTGTCTATGTCGACTGAACACGTGACAAAACATTTGTCTACGTCTATTCATGTTTGAACTGTACTTCTGTCGTCTGACTCTGTCGTTGCGATGTGTCGACCAGATATTTCATCCTCTCTGTCGTTTCTCAGAAACAACTGCGACGTTGAATGACCGTTGTTTGAACGTCCAAGCAAGACGTCCCATTATGGTTAAAAAATATTTCCAAAAACAAATGAAAGCTGTGCCGACACCCGGGACCTTACCTGGCCATCAACGACAGAGTCAGACGAGTCAGTCAGATGCTCCTGCAGAGAACTGTGTCCATGTGTGTGACAGTTTGACATATTTCATAGATGAACTGTTGGTTTTAAAGGAGCTTTTTGTTCACAATGATGAACATGTGCAGCTCTGAGTATAACTGTAATCATATCGGGTCATTTGAAACATCAGCAGCTGTCAGTGAACAGTTCATTTCAAGACTCTCAGTAGAAACTCACCATCTGTAACTCTGATCTCAAACTCCTCGTAGGAATCTAATAAAGTTCTGTCCAAAACACACCTGTACCGTCCTGAGTCAGACTTAGTCAGATTTGTGATGCTCACATACAGAAGTGTAGAACGTGCTGGAAAAGATCCTTCTTTATATTCAATGCTGTATCTGCCACTCTGAGCTCTGTCACCAGTTGTTTCAATGAGAATGTCTTTATCTTCACATTCTCCCTTACAGAAGATCCTCCTGACTCCAGAGAAAGAGAAGGAGCATGCAACTGTGATGGTTCCTCCTTCAGTTCCTGTATGGACGAGGATTTCTGGATTGATGAGACCAGTGTTTCCATCCCACAGTGCTGCTGAAAAGATGAACAATCAATAGTTACTAAGATACAGCAGTCTGATAATAATGAGCAGATGTGCAGAGTCACACTGAGAGCTGCTCAGTTCAAACAGTCGAACAGCAATTTGATTCAATGTTGATTCTGTCAACAAAGATTCAAAGCATTAGAAACTCATTCTACATTTTTATCAAGTTTGATTAACTGTAATTAATTTTGATAAATCAAAAACATTAAGGAAAAAAAAGTATTGTGTTTTTTTAAATAATGTCCAAAGAGAAAATTGAAAAGGCTGCGAAGGAAAAAAGACTTTCCTTGTTTTTTTACAAACAAACGTTTCAGAAACAAAATTACAAAGATTTCCTAAAGATGAAATATAAACCTATAAGATATTTTATATACTTTATATTTTTTTGTCTGTTGTTCGTTTGATCAACTTCCCCATTCCTCCTGTAGAAATGACTTGTTGATTTCTTTAAGTGTGAAGGGAGGTCATTGATGTGTCACTTAACATATCCTCAGCTTGGTTTAACAGTTTCCTGCTCCAGTTCTTCCTCTGGAGCTGGTTTAAATAAAATGACTTTTCTCTCTTCAGTTTTAGGTGGTAAACAATGTGGTTTAACAAACTGCAAATCAACAAAAGCAAGATGCATGGACTCTGTCGGTCAGAAAATGTTACTAAGATTGATTTTGTTTGCAAATTGCAGGTTTCTCTTTTACTCTGTAAGAAATATGAATCTATGAGAAAGGTAGTTGGTAACAGTCTCAGCTACAGTCAGAGTGAAGCAACAGAAAAATATCAAAAAAATCAACTGTAAAACAAGAACAGAAGAACAATCATATATATATATAAAAAATGTATTCATATTTTGAGGAGATAACTAGTACAATGAGCTACATTTTAAAGTGACGCAGATTAGACTCTGAACATTATGTTTAACCACAGAAACCAACAACATGTAGGACAGAGACCAATAAAAAACAAGATGTGATGAGTCCACTTATAAAACTGTTGAACATATATGGTACAAAGCTTACTGATCAAATTACAGTTAAAGAGAATGATAGAAATAGAAAGATTGTGTTCTCACCGAGGAAGAAGCAGCAGATCAAAGTGACTCTCATGTTTGAGGCTCTGATGGATTAACGCTGCTTCTCTTTGGTCTTCACTGACAAACCAGGAACTTCTCACGTCTGTAAATGAGGAAGACAAACACTCTGTCCTCTCCTCCCTTCTTTATCGAGTTTTAAGTTCTTCTATCTGCAAGTTCCTGTTATTTTACATTTGAACTAGGCTTGTTGTAACATTGATGTCAGATTGTTCTAAAATAATTGTGTCTACACTGTTACGAAATTTCTTTCAACAAGTCATTTTTGTCCATTATTGAGCTCTATATGTCTTTTTGTCTCACAGTGGTTGTGCAAAAAATCTTTTCTTAAGAATCTTTGCTGACTTTTACTTTTCTTGAAAAACTTTTTATTTTGTACTCGAGAGAAAACAGATCATTCGTGTAACACAGCAACACAAGGAAACGCTTCTAATGTTGAGGCCTGAGCGAGCATTCGGACCAAATCAATCCTGCATCCAAAAACATTTTTCTACTGAATATAATCTGCACTCTAAAAGGCAATTCAAAGTAGCCATTACCATTACTTAATTACATGCAGTGTTGCAGGATACAAATTTAACCAACATATTTAAGAAAAGCAGAACTTGAAGTACAAAAGTAGCTCTAACTTGAAGCTGTTCTGTATGTTACAGCACAGTGATGTTATGAATGAGCGAGTCGTAACTTCTCACAGCTCGTCACAGGAAATAAACTGATTCCTCATTCAAACCACTTTGAGTTCATCTGTTGGCCACTGAGAGAGTAAACGTGGCGTCGACAGCGTCCAAGCTACAGCTGATGTAAAGTAACAGTAGAGTACAGAGGAGGTGAAGCGTCTTCACTGTTGAGCGAAGCAGCAACAAAAATCCACCACAGAGGAAGTGAGTTTACTCGAGTCGCCTTCAGTCTGGAAGAAAACAAACAAAGATCCAAGTTTATCACTTAGGGTCTGTTTTAGTTGTAATGGCAGCTTAAAGCTTTTAGTTTATGTTGTAATTCTTTATTTTTTGCAGATTTTTCTACAGAGCCACAAAATCCTTGAAAAAAACAATTTTTCTATCTTGCACATACGTTATAGGATAATAACCAACATCCTATGTCATTTGTTTCCTTTCAACACGGTGAGTTTGTTGTTTAATGACGGAGCAAAGCAGAGTTTATAATATATGTGAATAAAAAGAGTTTCAGCAGATATCAGAATTTTTAAACTATCGACTGCTATCGACATCAAAAATCCAAACTTGGGAAAAGAGGGTGAAGCTGAGGCGGGACGAGCAGAAAGCAACCAGCACTGACAGCAACTGGCTGAGACACCTGTCAATCATGCACACATACCCCAAAATACACTCTTTGAACCTTAAACTATTAATATATAAATTAATTTTAGAGTTACAGTTGGTTTTTCTTTTATTTTCCATTTGTTGACTACAGAGCAGGAGGTTATAGTGGCCTCTAGTGGACACTGGTGGTACTGCACCTTCGCTGGGTGTTTAAACAACTACCGGCCACGTTTCAGGGCACTAACGGGTTATTAACATTTCTTGGTTTTACTTTTTAATACATACACAACACTGCTTGCATGTGAACAGTGAATAAAGCAATGGTTAGCTCCGGTCCCAGGACAGGAAGCCCCTCAGCTGCAAGCTGGTTTTTGAGTTTTCTCACCTGTTTTGTCATAAAACATCTGTGCTGCTTTTAATATTGAATTGATTAACTGTATTTCTGTGCAGCCCCTTGTCCTCCTCCTCTCTGCCCACACTTCAACATGCAGTCTGAGGACTTCCTCCCAATAACCACAGAAGATTGTAGCTTGAGATTAGATCACAAACTGGCCTGGTAGCTGTTTCTTCAAAAGGCAGCACGTCACTCACTAACATAAACTGATGCAACTTTGTTTAAGACCATATTTGTGAGGACTGTGCACAATCTTCTCTCGTTTCTGCCACTGCAAAAATATTTCCTCTGCTGTACAATGAAGTCATCACCTGGTCAAGTTATTTCAGGGTTTAATGATACTGTTTTCTGAACACAAAGCTAAAATCCTACCACAGTTTCTACTTACTTTATTCTGAGAACTGGCTGCAGTGGAAAGTGGAAACTAGATATATTTCTACAGTCTGTCCTCCTCTGTGAGCTCCTCACACACTTGGTTGGTCTGCAGGAAGAGAACAGGGGTTTGGTTTGTAGCAAATATCAGCTGGTGTCACAAACACTAATGATGCTGAGATATCCAGAATTTACTCAGACTCACCTCTGTGACATTAACGTGCTCAGCTTCCACAGTTCCCGCTGCATCTGAAGAACCATGAAGGTTCAGGCAAATTAGACCAACAACAACACAGTCTCCCTGTTGCTGTTTGGATTTACTGTTGTGTAAATGATTGGATGTAATAAATGAATGAAAAGGAGCTGAGCAGAGGTGGAAAACTGTATATTTACATCCTCAAAGACACAGATGCCATCTGGTGTTAGTTTTGGTCCAGCTTCAGCTTTTATAAGTTTATAAGTGATGACATTTTACCCAGTAAATAAACTTTACCTTTGAAAAGTTATACGGTCAAATTACCAAAGGTTGTTCTTAGTGAGAATCTCTGTTCCACATGTGAAAGCTGGTTTGAAAGGTAAAATGTTTTCCTGAGAAACATGTTAGATGTTCAGTTTCCTTCGTTGTGTGTGTGTGTGTTTCCTGCAGCTTCACCTTTGGGTTCAATGATCCTCCTCCTGCAGAATATCAGCACAGCCGCTGATGATACGACGATCATGACGAACAGAATCAGACGCACGTGCAGCAGCACACATGTGGTTTGTTGAGCTGTAGAACAATGAAAGGAAAACTCCTAATATGATGATACATGATACTATTGTTAAATTAAAGAACACCTATTGACCACAAAGTAAAATGCCTGTGTGGAAGTAAAAGTTCCTCAGCAAACACAGAAGTCGCCACTGGAGGATCCGCCGTGTATCTGGTTCCATCAGCGCCAAAATGATGTCGTCTGCACACTGTCTATGTCGACTGAACACGTGACAAAACATTTGTCTACGTCTATTCATGTTTGAACTGTACTTCTGTCGTCTGACTCTGTCGTTGCGATGTGTCGACCAGATATTTCATCCTCTCTGTCGTTTCTCAGAAACAACTGCGACGTTGAATGACCGTTGTTTGAACGTCCAAGCAAGACGTCCCATTATGGTTAAAAAATATTTCCAAAAACAAATGAAAGCTGTGCCGACACCCGGGACCTTACCTGGCCATCAACGACAGAGTCAGACGAGTCAGTCAGATGCTCCTGCAGAGAACTGTGTCCATGTGTGTGACAGTTTGACATATTTCATAGATGAACTGTTGGTTTTAAAGGAGCTTTTTGTTCACAATGATGAACATGTGCAGCTCTGAGTATAACTGTAATCATATTGGGTCATTTGAAACATCAGCAGCTGTCAGTGAACAGTTCATTTCAAGACTCTCAGTAGAAACTCACCATCTGTAACTCTGATCTCAAACTCCTCGTAGGAATCTAATAAAGTTCTGTCCAAAACACACCTGTACCGTCCTGAGTCAGACTTAGTCAGATTTGTGATGCTCACATACAGAAGTGTAGAACGTGCTGGAAAAGATCCTTCTTTATATTCAATGCTGTATCTGCCACTCTGAGCTCTGTCACCAGTTGTTTCAATGAGAATGTCTTTATCTTCACATTCTCCCTTACAGAAGATCCTCCTGACTCCAGAGAAAGAGAAGGAGCATGCAACTGTGATGTTTCCTCCTTCAGTTCCTGTATGGACGAGGATTTCTGGATTGATGAGACCAGTGTTTCCATCCCACAGTGCTGCTGAAAAGATGAACAATCAATAGTTACTAAGATACAGCAGTCTGATAATAATGAGCAGATGTGCAGAGTCACACTGAGAGCTGCTCAGTTCAAACAGTCGAACAGCAATTTGATTCAATGTTGATTCTGTCAACAAAGATTCAAAGCATTAGAAACTCATTCTACATTTTTATCAAGTTTGATTAACTGTAATTAATTTTGATAAATCAAAAACATTAAGGAAAAAAAAGTATTGTGTTTTTTTAAATAATGTCCAAAGAGAAAATTGAAAAGGCTGCGAAGGAAAAAAGACTTTCCTTGTTTTTTTACAAACAAACGTTTCAGAAACAAAATTACAAAGATTTCCTAAAGATGAAATATAAACCTATAAGATATTTTATATACTTTATATTTTTTTGTCTGTTGTTCGTTTGATCAACTTCCCCATTCCTCCTGTAGAAATGACTTGTTGATTTCTTTAAGTGTGAAGGGAGGTCATTGATGTGTCACTTAACATATCCTCAGCTTGGTTTAACAGTTTCCTGCTCCAGTTCTTCCTCTGGAGCTGGTTTAAATAAAATGACTTTTCTCTCTTCAGTTTTAGGTGGTAAACAATGTGGTTTAACAAACTGCAAATCAACAAAAGCAAGATGCATGGACTCTGTCGGTCAGAAAATGTTACTAAGATTGATTTTGTTTGCAAATTGCAGGTTTCTCTTTTACTCTGTAAGAAATATGAATCTATGAGAAAGGTAGTTGGTAACAGTCTCAGCTACAGTCAGAGTGAACCAGCAGAAAAATATCAAAAAAATCAACTGTAAAACAAGAACAGAAGAACAATCATATATATATATATAAAATATATTCATATTTTGAGGAGATAACTAGTACAATGAGCTACATTTTAAAGTGACGCAGATCAGACTCTGAACATTATGTTTAACCACAGAAACCAACAACATGTAGGACAGAGACCAATAAAAAACAAGATGTGATGAGTCCACTTATAAAACTGTTGAACATATATGGTACAAAGCTTACTGATCAAATTACAGTTAAAGAGAATGATAGAAATAGAAAGATTGTGTTCTCACCGAGGAAGAAGCAGCAGATCAAAGTGACTCTCATGTTTGAGGCTCTGATGGATTAACGCTGCTTCTCTTTGGTCTTCACTGACAAACCAGGAACTTCTCACATCTGTAAATGAGGAAGACAAACACTCTGTCCTCTCCTCCCTTCTTTATCGAGTTTTAAGTTCTTCTATCTGCAAGTTCCTGTTATTTTACATTTGAACTAGGCTTGTTGTAACATTGATGTCAGATTGTTCTAAGATAACTGTGTCTACACTGTTACGAAATTTCTTTCAACAAGTCATTTTTGTCCATTATTGAGCTCTATATGTCTTTTTGTCTCACAGTGGTTGTGCAAAAAATCTTTTCTTAAGAATCTTTGCTGACTTTTACTTTTCTTGAAAAACTTTTTATTTTGTACTCGAGAGAAAACAGATCATTCGTGTAACACAGCAACACAAGGAAACGCTTCTAATGTTGAGGCCTGAGCGAGCATTCGGACCAAATCAATCCTGCATCCAAAAACATTTTTCTACTGAATATAATCTGCACTCTAAAAGGCAATTCAAAGTAGCCATTACCATTACTTAATTACATGCAGTGTTGCAGGATACAAATTCAAATTCAGTGATTTATTCAAAGTTTTTGAATTGCAAAAATTATTTTAATGAGTGTGTTGACACAATAATAATAGTAAATACTTCAACTTACAATTGCAACTAATTAAACTAATTTTTCTCAGTCTTTTCTGACTTAACGTAACATTCAACAAATACAAATTATGACCCAAATACTTTATGGTAACTTACAACTGATTTATCTTAACAAAAATAACTTACTTTAAAAATATTATAATATATTTAATCAACATATTTTAGTACAAAAGTAGCTCTAACTTGAAGCTGTTCTGTATGTTACAGCACAGTGATGTTATGAATGAGCGAGTCGTAACTTCTCACAGCTCGTCACAGGAAATAAACTGATTCCTCATTCAAACCACTTTGAGTTCACCTGTTGGCCACTGAGAGAGTAAACGTGGCGTCGACAGCGTCCAAGCTACAGCTGATGTAAAGTAACAGTAGAGTACAGAGGAGGTGAAGCGTCTTCACTGTTGAGCGAAGCAGCAACAAAAATCCACCACAGAGGAAGTGAGTTTACTCGAGTCGCCTTCAGTCTGGAAGAAAACAAACAAAGATCCAAGATAATTACTTAGGGTCTGTTTTAGTTGTAATGGCAGCTTAAAGCTTTCAGTTTATGTTGTTATTTCCTCTGCTGTACAATGAAGTCATCACCTGGTCAAGTTATTTCAGGGTTTAATGATACTGTTTTCTGAACACAAAGCTAAAATCCTACCACAGTTTCTACTTACTTTATTCTGAGAACTGGCTGCAGTGGAAAGTGGAAACTAGATATATTTCTACAGTCTGTCCTCCTCTATGAGCTCCTCACACACTTGGTTGGTCTGCAGGAAGAGAACAGGGGTTTGGTTTGTAGCAAATATCAGCTGGTGTCACAAACACTAATGATGCTGAGATATCCAGAATTTACTCAGACTCACCTCTGTGACATTAACGTGCTCAGCTTCCACAGTTCCCGCTGCATCTGAAGAACCATGAAGGTTCAGGCAAATTAGACCCAACTACAACACAGACACCTTTGGGGGGGGGGGGGGGGGGGGGGGGGGGTGGGGTCCTGTTGCTGTTTGGATTTACTGTTGTGTAAATGATTGGATGTAATAAATGAATGAAAAGGAGCTGAGCAGAGGTGGAAAACTGTATATTTACATCCTCAAAGACACAGATACCATCTGGTGTTAGTTTTGGTCCAGCTTCAGCTTTTATAAGTTTATAAGTGATGACATTTTACCCAGTAAATAAACTTTACCTTTGAAAAGTTATACGGTCAAATTACCAAAGGTTGTTCTTAGTGAGAATCTTTGTTCCACATGTGAAAGCTGGTTTGAAAGGTAAAATGTTTTCCTGAGAAACATGTTAGATGTTCAGTTTCCTTCGTTGTGTGTGTGTGTGTTTCCTGCAGCTTCACCTTTGGGTTCAATGATCCTCCTCCTGCAGAATATCAGCACAGCCGCTGATGATACGACGATCATGACGAACAGAATCAGACGCACGTGCAGCAGCACACCTGTGGTTTGTTGAGCTGTAGAACAATGAAAGGAAAACTCCTAATATGATGATACATGATACTATTGTTAAATTAAAGAAAACCTATTGGCCACAAAGTAAAATGCCTGTGTGGAAGTAAAAGTTTCTCAGCGAACACAGAAGTCGCCGCTGGAGGATCCGCCGTGTATCTGGTTCCATCAGCGCCAAAATGATGTCGTCTGCACACTGTCTATGTCGACTGAACACGTGACAAAACATTTGTCTACGTCTATTCATGTTTGAACTGTACTTCTGTCGTCTGACTCTGTCGTTGCGATGTGTCGACCAGATATTTCATCCTCTCTGTCGTTTCTCAGAAACAACTGCGACGTTGTTTGACCGTCCAAACAAGACGTCCCATTATGGTTAAAAAATATTTCCAAAAACAAATGAAAGCTGTGCCGACACCCGGGACCTTACCTGGCCATCAACGACAGAGTCAGACGACACATCCAGACGACAGAAATACAGTTTAAAGTAGAATTGAAACAGTTGAATGTTTTGTCTGGTGAGCATCGACATAGACAATCTTATTATCAAAAGAGTTTTGTCACGACTGAAGTACAGTTCCAACATGAATAGACGTAGACAAATGTTTTGTCTCATGTTCAGTCGACATAGACAGTGTGCAGACGACATCATGTTGGCGCTGATGGAACCAGATAGCCGTGAGCATTTTAGCATGTTAACCAAACCCAGCCAGGACCAGATCGGGGCTTATGATTGGTTAATGGAGGTAACCAGTCATCGCCTCAACTTGGGAATCTGGAAGAACGTTGATGTATGCTCTTCAGGGTAAAGTTGGAGGAAGTGAAAAAAACATTTCACATTTATTTCAGGTGTAACTCTAAAGTTTAGTTCAATTAACTGGGAGACTGTGGAAAAGTTCTAAACCATTAAAATACCTGCAGCTGATGAAGATGAAGATGAAGATGTGAAGCTTCCTGAACTGGAGCTTGAGCTCTGTGCTGTCGTCGGTGTGGAGGCTGATGGGACTGATGTTGGAGAAGGTCGGGGAGTCCAGTTTGGTTTCAGAGAGTTTGGAGCTGTGAAACACGATAAACACAGTGAAACAATCAGATACTGACTGTACACGTACAAAGAAATCCTGATGATGAGATGCTCCTGCAGAGAACTGTGTCCGTGTGTGACAGTTTGACATATTTCATAGATGAACTGTTGGTTTTAAAGGAGCTTTTTGTTCACAATGATGAACATGTGCAGCTCTGAGTATAACTGTAATCATATTGGGTCATTTGAAACATCAGCAGCTGTCAGTGAACAGTTCATTTCAAGACTCTCAGTAGAAACTCACCATCTGTAACTCTGATCTCAAACTCCTCGTAGGAATCTAATAAAGGTCTGTCCAAAACACACCTGTACCGTCCTGAGTCAGACTTAGTCAGATTTGTGATGCTCACATACAGAAGTGTAGAACGTGCTGGATAAAATCCTTTTTTATATTCAATGCTGTATCTGCCACTCTGAGCTCTGTCACCAGTTGTTTCAATGAGAATGTCTTTATCTTCACATTCTCCCTTACAGAAGATCCTCCTGACTCCAGAGAAAGGGAAGGAGCATGCAACTGTGATGTTTCCTCCTTCAGTTCCTGTATGGACGAGGATTTCTGGATTGATGAGACCAGTGTTTCCATCCCACAGTGCTGCTGAAAAGATGAACAATCAATAGTTACTAAGATACAGCAGTCTGATAATAATGAGCAGATGTGCAGAGTCACACTGAGAGCTGCTCAGTTCAAACAGTCGAACAGCAATTTGATTCAATGTTGATTCTGTCAACAAAGATTCAAAGCATTAGAAACTCATTCTACATTTTTATCAAGTTTGATTAACTGTAATTAATTTTGATTGATCAAAAAGAATAGGAAAAAAAAGTATTGCGTTTTTTTAAATAATGTCCAAAGAGAAAATTGAAAAGGCTGCGAAGGAAAATAGACCTTCCTTTTTTTTACAAACATACGTTTCAGAAACAAAATTACAAAGATTTCCTAAAGATGAAATATAAACCTATAAGATATTTTATATACTTTATATTTTTTTATCTGTTGTTAGTTTGATCAACTTCCCCATTCCTCCTTTAGAAATGACTTTGTTGATTTCTTTAAGTGTGAAGGGAGGTCATTGATGTGTCACTTAACATATCCTCAGCTCGGTTTAACAGTTTCCTGCTGCAGTTCTTCCTCTGGAGCTGGTTTAAATAAAATGACTTTTCTCTCTTCAGTTTTAGGTGGTAAACAATGTGGTTTAACAAACTGCAAATCAACAAAAGCAAGATGCATGGACTCTGTCGGTCAGAAAATGTTACTAAGATTGATTTTGTTTGCAAATTGCAGGTTTCTCTTTTACTCTGTAAGAAATATGAATCTATGAGAAAGGTAGTTGGTAACAGTCTCAGCTACAGTCAGAGTGAACCAGCAGAAAAATATCAAAAAAATTAACTATAAAACAAGAACAGAAGAACAACAGTTAACTGCAGATTATCAAGCAAGAACAAAAAGGTTTGTTCATATTTTGAGGAGATAACTAGTACAATGAGCTACATTTTAAAGTGACGCAGATCAGACTCTGAACATTATGTTTAACCACAGAAACCAACAACATGTAGGACAGAGACCAATAAAAAACAAGATGTGATGAGTCCACTTATAAAACTGTTGAACATATATGGTACAAAGCTTACTGATCAAATTACAGTTAAAGAGAATGATAGAAATAGAAAGATTGTGTTCTCACCGAGGAAGAAGCAGCAGATCAAAGTGACTCTCATGTTTGAGGCTCTGATGGATTAACGCTGCTTCTCTTTGGTCTTCACTGACAAACCAGGAACTTCTCACGTCTGTAAATGAGGAAGACAAACACTCTGTCCTCTCCTCCCTTCTTTATCAAGTTTTTAAAAAAAAAAAAACTATTTGCAAGTTCCTGTATTATTTTACATTTGAACTAGGCTTGTTGTAAAATTAATGTCAGACTTTTCTAAAATAATTGTGTCTACACTGCTACGAAATCTCTCTCATCGAGTCATTTTTGTCCATTACTGAGTTCTATATGTCTTTTTGTCTTACAATGGTTGTGCAAAAAAATCCTTGCTTCAAGAATCTTTGCTGACTTTTACTTTTCTTGAAAAACTTTTTATTTTGTACTCGAGAGAAAACAGATCATTCGTGTAACACAGCAACACAAGGAAACGCTTCTAATGTTGAGGCCTGAGCGAGCATTCGGACCAAATCAATCCTGCATCCAAAAACATTTTTCTACTGAATATAATCTGCACTCAAAGGCAATTCAAAGTAGCCATTACCATTACTTAATTACATGCAGTGTTGCAGGATACAAATTCAAATTCAGTAATTTATTCAAAGTTTTTGAATTGCAAAAATTATTTTAATGAGTGTGTTGACACAATAATAATAGTAAATACTTCAACTTACAATTGCAACTAATTAAACAAATTTTTCTCAGTCTTTTCTAACTTAACGTAACATTCAACAAATACAAATTATCACCCAAATACTTTATGGTAACTTACAAATGATTTATCTTAGCAAAAATAACTTACTTTAAAAATACTATAATATATTTAAGCAACATATTTTAGTACAAAAGTAGCTCTAACTTGAAGCTGTTCTGTATGTTACAGCACAGTGATGTTATGAATGAGCGAGTCGTAACTTCTCACAGCTCGTCACAGGAAATAAACTGATTCCTCATTCAAACCACTTTGAGTTCAAAACGTGGCGTCGACAGCGTCCAAGCTACAGCTGATGTAAAGTAACAGTAGAGTACAGAGGAGGTGAAGCGTCTTCGGCGTGGCCGGCGTCCGAGTTCGCTCCTACCCGAGGCACAGAGTAGACGACGCTATCTGAATCACCACAGGGGGCGCTGTGGAGCGAGGTAGTTGTAGGGCTGGAAAAATCCACCGAAGAGTAAGTGAGTTTACTCGAGTCGCCTTCAGTCTGGAAGAAAACAGAGGTTGAAGTTTATCACTTAGGGACTGTTTTAGTTGTAACGGCAGCTCAAAGCTTGTATTTTATTTTGCAGTTGAATTATTAATTCTCTACAGAGATCTACGGAGCCTCAAAGTCCTGAAAGATGCTTTTTTTCTATCTTTCACAAACGAGATAAGATAATAACCAACATCCTGTTTCATTTGTTTTCTTTGTTTTAGACGCAGCAGGGTTTTTATATTCTGAAAACTTAGTAACTTTGTTGTTTAATGACACCACTCCACCACACCATTTGAAAATATGCATTACTATCAACCATTTCTGAGCATTAGTATTAAACCCAAATTTAAAAAGAAAATATGGACATTTCCTGCATTCTGTTCACAAACATGGTCCTGAAAATAAATAAGATTTGGGCCTTGACTAACCAAGGAAGTCCAACAACATGCAAGTCAGATGAGGTTATGTTTGAGGTTATTTAGAAACAGTGTCATTTGTCCACCAGAAAGCACTGACAAGTACAATTTTTTTAACTGTAAAATGTCTCTCTCAGTACATATGTACATATGTCAGTCCTCGTATTAAACCCGCCTCGTACTAGATAAACGGTTGTGATTGGTTCGCCCGACACAACGGCGCTTCCAGCACCGAGGAAATCAGTTTGGATGGGAGAGAGGCCGGACGTATCTGCCAGAGCAAATACAACACGAGCTGGCAGATTCGTCTGGTTCTCAGGCTAAACATGCACGTTAACGATCAATAAAGCAACTTAAAATTACAGCCCTTCTCATGTTCACAGGACTAAAAGCTCCTCACATGTAATCTGCTGGTTTCCTCGCTTGTTTTGTCACTTAAGTATCATTTCAGCGTCTGTGTTGCTTCGTGCAAACTGTTTACAGGCTTTAATCTCCAAATCTATTGTTTGATATTGAAGTGAATATAGTCATTTCTGTGCAGCACCTTGTCCTCCTTCTCTCCATCCACACTTAAACATTCAGTCTGAGGACTTCCTCCTAAAAAAAAACCAGAAGTTTGTGGCTTGACATGCTATCACAAACTTGCCTGGTTCCTCTTTCTTGAAAGGGCAGCAGGTTACTCAGAAACATAGACGTCATTTAAGACATTTTTAAGGGTCCACAATCTTCTCTCTATCCTGCCACTGCAAAAAATATTCCTCTAAAAGTCATTACCTAGTTCAGTTATTCTACTGTTTGAACTCAAAGCTAAAATCCTGCCACAGTTTGTTACTTACCCTGTTCGGAGAAGTGGCTGCAGTCACAAAGCTGTAGTCGTCTGTGGTTTCTTCTCCATTTTGTTTGGCGTATTTGGCGTAATTGTAAACTGTAGATACTTCTACAGGAGGAGATCTGCTCTGTCTGTCCTCCCTCATCTCCTCATACACTCGGTTGGCCTGCAGGAAGAGAACAGGGGTTTGGGTTTGTATCAAATATCAGCTGGTGTCACAAATATTAATGACAACATAAGATGTCTCACATTTACTCAAACTCACCACTGTGACATTAGCGTACTCTGTGTCCTCATCAGCTTCTGAAAAACATGCAGCTCAGAAGATTAAGTCCACTCAAAGAGACAGAAACCAAAGACCAAAACGTTCCCGTAACTATGGAACCACAGGAGCTAAACTCAGGAACTACACAAGTCGGCATTTCCAACTTAGCAACTTTCTCTGTAGATCTGAGACTTTTAAAAGCCTAAATACGTTTTGGACAGACTTTTACTTCTTTCCCTTAAGAAAGAAAAAGGAAAACGAAAAGAAACTGGAAACTTGGTAGTTGGACAGTTCGTGCAGTTCACGTTTATGTCACAAATAGTCAATGTCGGAGCTGTACAGATGTTATACTGGACTAAAAGTTGGCGCTCATTCACTTGAATCAAAAAGTTTCCTAGTATTCAGGTTTGCTTCCACGTTTGCCCACTGCAGATGTGCATTAATGTTTCTCCCTCTGGCTCCGTCCGCTCGATCCCCTCGTTTGCAGGTCGAGGTGTCTTGTCAACAGTTTCACAGACATCACTTTTATGATGGAGGTCAATGGGACAAATTGGCAGCAAGGCTGAGTGGCGGCGCTGCATCCGGCTCTCTTTATACATCCATGGCACTGACTATTGTGTGTGTTTGTGTGACTGATAATTATGGACTTATTTTCCAACCGTTTCTTTTTCCTTTTGTCTCTGTGAAGTCCTGAACTGGAGTCAAACACTTTTGGGGACAGTGTACAATTTTCGCTCAGGACACGTGTTTGACTGTTTGGTCCACTTTCCAAAGTAGATTTTTTCCATCAGTGTTTAAGTTGTGATATAACAAAGTCCCACACGGCCTGATCCAGGATCCTCTTAAAGTCATTTAGCCAGAGGAAAGTTACATTTTCCCCTGTAAATAAACTTTAACTTTTTAAAAAGTACGTTCAAACTACATAAGATGTGTTAACGTACCAGGGTTTCAATATTTTTTCCACATTTTTTTGTGAGAAATGTTTTCGATGTTCAGTTTTCTTCGTTGTGTGTGTGTGTGTGTGTCCTGCAGCCTCACCTTTGGGTCTACTGGCCCTCTTCCTGCAGAATATCAGCACAGCCGCTGATAATACGACGACCATGACGACCAGAATCAGGCCCACATACAGCAGCACACCTGTGGTTTGTTGAGCTGTAGAACAGGTTTGTTTTACACTTCCTGTTTCATCATAAAATAAAGTGTGTCTGGGAGCATAACTGGACTCCAGGTACATGTGGGACCCATTCATGCAGTGTTGTCAAACTAATAAAAACATCAACTAAACATTTAAATCATTAAATAAATACTAAAACTACATACATGTACTTGCATACATACAGTACATGCATGTGCAGACTTTCCATACATAAACACATACTGTTCAGTATCTACCTGTATGCAAATATCCTGCCACACAATTCAAATGGATGTTTATTAATCACATAATTCTGGTTTAACAATTTAACCATTTTTCTAAATCAGTGTGTAAGGTGTATTAATCTGCAGGTAACCATAGCAACGTCACATGCTACAGTTGCGAATAACCGTCTACAAACAAACTTTAAACTTTACTAAGGTGCAAGATGAAGAGACTGTTAGTGTTTCTGGACCTGCATGTTGCTGTTGATTGGTGGATTCAGGGGAGGCTGATGAAGATGATGAAGATGTGAAGTTTCCTGAACTGGAGCTTGAGCTCTGTGCTGTCGTCGGTGTGGAGGCTGATGGGACTGATGTTGGAGAAGGTCGGGGAGTCCAGTTTGGTTTCAGAGAGTTTGGAGCTGTGAAACACGATAAACACAGTGAAACAATCAGATACTGACTGTACACGTACAAAGAAATCCTGATGATGAGATGCTCCTGCAGAGAACTGTGTCCATGTGTGACAGTTTGACATATTTCATAGATGAACTGTTGGTTTTAAAGGAGCTTTTTGTTCACAATGATGAACATGTGCAGCTCTGAGTATAACTGTAATCATATTGGGTCATTTGAAACATCAGCAGCTGTCAGTGAACAGTTCATTTCAAGACTCTCAGTAGAAACTCACCATCTGTAACTCTGATCTCAAACTCCTCGTAGGAATCTAATAAAGCTCTGTCCAAAACACACCTGTACCGTCCTGAGTCAGACTTAGTCAGATTTGTGATGCTCACATACAGAAGTGTAGATGTTAGAAAAGATCCTTCTTTATATTCAATGCTGTATCTGCCACTCTGAGCTCTGTCACCAGTTGTTTCAATGAGAATGTCTTTATCTTCACATTCTCCCTTACAGAAGATCCTCCTGACTCCAGAGAAAGAGAAGGAGCATGAAACTGTGATGTTTCCTCCTTCAGTTCCTGGACGGACGAGGATTTCTGGATTGATGAGACCAGTGTTTCCATCCCACAGTGCTGCTGAAAAGATGAACAATCAATAGTTACTAAGATACAGCAGTCTGATAATAATGAGCAGATGTGCAGAGTCACACTGAGAGCTGCTCAGTTCAAGTTTGATTAACTGTAATTAATTTTGATTAATCAAAAAGATTAGGAAAAAAAAAGTATTGCATTTTTTTAAATAATGTCCAAAGCGAAAATTGAAAAGGCTGCGAAGGAAAAAAGACTTTCCTTGTTTTTTTACAAACAACGTTTCAGAAACAAAATTACAAAGATTTCCTAAAGATGAAATATAAGCTTGTAAGATATTTTACATACTTTATATTTTTTTGTCTGTTGTTAGTTTGATCAAATTCCCCATTCTTCCTGTAGAAATGACTTGTTGATTTCTTTAAGTGTGAAGGGAGGTCATTGATGTGTCACTTAACATATCCTCAGCTCAGTTTAACAGTTTCCTGCTCCAGTTCTTCCTCTGGAGCTGGTTTAAATAAAATAACTTTTCTCTCTTCAGTTTATCGGTGGTAAACAATGTGGTTTAACAAACTGCAAATCAACAAAAGCAAGATGCATGGACTCTGTCGTTCAGAAAAAGTTACTAAGATTGATTTTGTTTGCAAATTGCAGGTTTCTCTTTTACTCTGTAAGAAATATGAATCTATGAAAAAGGTAGTTGGTAACAGTCTCAGCTACAGTCAGAGTGAACCAGCAGAAAAATATCAAAAAAATCAACTATAAAAAAGGACAGAAGAACAATCATATATATATATAAAATATATTCATATTTTGAGGAGATAGTACAATGAGCTACATTTTAAAGTGACGCAGATCAGACTCTGAACATTATGTTTAACCACAGAAACCAACAACATGTAGGACAGAGACCAATAAAAAACAAGATGTGATGAGTCCACTTATAAAACTGTTGAACATATATGGTACAAAGCTTACTGATCAAATTACAGTTAAAGAGAATGATAGAAATAGAAAGATTGTGTTCTCACCGAGGAAGAAGCAGCAGATCAAAGTGACTCTCATGTTTGAGGCTCTGATGGATTAACGCTGCTTCTCTTTGGTCTTCACTGACAAACCAGGAACTTCTCATGTCTGTAAATGAGGAAGACAAACACTCTGTCCTCTCCTCCCTTCTTTATCAAGTTTTAAGTTCTTCTATCTGCAAGTTCCTGTATTATTTTACATTTGAACTAGGCTTGTTGTAACATTGATGTCAGATTGTTCTAAGATAATTGTGTCTACACTGTTACAAAATTTCTCTCAACAAGTCATTTTTGTCCGTTATTGAGTTCTATATGTCTTTTTGTCTCACAGTGGTTGTGCAAAAAATCTTTTTTTAAGAATCTTTGCTGACTTTTACTTTTCTTGAAAAACTTTTTATTTTGTACTCGAGAGAAAACAGATCATTCGTGTAACACAGCGACACAAGGAAACGCTTCTAATGTTGAGGCCTGAGCGAGCATTCGGACCAAATCAATCCTGCATCCAAAAACATTTTTCTACTGAATATAATCTGCACTCTAAAAGGCAATTCAAAGTAGCCATTACCATTACTTAATTACATGCAGTGTTGCAGGATACAAATTCAAATTCAGTGATTTATGCAAAGTTTTTGAATTGCAAAAATTATTTTAATGAGTGTGTTGACACAATAATAATAGTAAATACTTCAACTTACAATTGCAACTAATTAAACAAATTTTTCTCAGTCTTTTCTAACTTAACGTAACATTCAACAAATACAAATTATGACCCAAATACTTTATGGTAACTTACAAATGATTTATCTTAACAAAAATAACTTACTTTAAAAATACTATAATATATTTAATCAACATATTTTAGTACAAAAGTAGCTCTAACTTGAAGCTGTTCTGTATGTTACAGCACAGTGATGTTATGAATGAGCGAGTCGTAACTTCTCACAGCTCGTCACAGGAAATAAACTGATTCCTCATTCAAACCACTTTGAGTTCACCTGTTGGCCCCTGAGAGAGTAAATGTGGCGTCGACAGCGTCCAAGCTACAGCTGATGTAAAGTAACAGTAGAGTACAGAGGAGGTGAAGCGTCTTCGGCGTGGCCGGCGTCCGAGTTCGCTCCTACCCGAGGCACAGAGTAGACGACGCTATCTGAATCACCACAGGGGGCGCTGTGGAGCGAGGTAGTTGTAGGGCCAGAAAAATCCACCGAAGAGTAAGTGAGTTTACTCGAGTCGCCTTCAGTCTGGAAGAAAACAGAGGTTGAAGTTTATCACTTAGGGACTGTTTTAGTTGTAATGGCAGCTCAAAGCTTGTATTTTATTTTGCAGTTGAATTATTAATTCTCTACAGAGATCTACGGAGCCTCAAAGTCTTGAAAGATGCTATTTTTCTATCTTTCACAAACGAGATAAGATAATAACCAACATCCCGTGTTATATGTTTTCTTTGTTTTAGACGCAGCAGGGTTTTTATATTCTGAAAACTTACTAACTTTGTTGTTTAATGACACCACTCCACCACACCATTTGAAAATATGCATTACTATCAACCATTTCTGAGCATTAGTATTAAACCCAAATTTAAAAAGAAAATATGGACATTTCCTGCATTCTGTTCACAAACATGGTCCTGAAAATAAATAAGATTTGGGCCTTGACTAACCAAGGAAGTCCAACAACATGCAAGTCAGATGAGGTTATGTTTGAGGTTATTTAGAAACAGTGTCATTTGTCCACCAGAAAGCACTGACAAGTACAATTTTTTTAACTGTAAAATGTCTCACTCAGTACATATGTACATATGTCAGTCCTCGTATTAAACCCGCCTCGTACTAGATAAACGGTTGCGATTGGTTCGCCCGACACAACGGCGCTTCCAGCACCGAGGAAATCAGTTTGGATGGGAGAGAGGCCGGACGTATCTGCCAGAGCAAATACAACAGGAGCTGGCAGATTCGTCTGGTTCTCAGGCTAAACATGCACGTTAACGATCAATAAAGCAACTTAAAATTACAGCCCTTCTCATGTTCACAGGATTAAAAGCTCCTCACATGTAATCTGCTGGTTTCCTCGCTTGTTTTGTCACTTAAGTATCATTTCAGCGTCTGTGCTGCTTCGTGTAAACTGTTTACAGGCTTTAATCTCCAAATCTATTGTTTGATATTGAAGTGAATATAGTCATTTCTGTGCAGCACCTTGTCCTCCTTCTCTCCATCCACACTTAAACATTCAGTCTGAGGACTTCCTCCTAAAAAAAAACCAGAAGTTTGTGGCTTGACATGCTATCACAAACTTGCCTGGTTCCTCTTTCTTGAAAGGGCAGCAGGTTACTCAGAAACATATATTTAATTTAAGACATTTTTAAGGGTCCACAATCTTCTCTCTATCCTGCCACTGCAAAAAATATTCCTCTAAAAGTCATTACCTAGTTCAGTTATTCTACTGTTTGAACTCAAAGCTAAAATCCTGCCACAGTTTGTTACTTACCCTGTTCGGAGAAGTGGCTGCAGTCACAAAGCTGTAGTCGTCTGTGGTTTCGTCTCCATTTTGTTTGGCGTATTTGGTGTAAGTGTAAACTGTAGATACTTCTACAGGAGGAGATCTGCTCTGTCTGTCCTCCCTCATCCCCTCATACACTCGGTTGGCCTGCAGGAAGAGAACAGGGGTTTGGGTTTGTATCAAATATCAGCTGGTGTCACAAATATTAATGCCAACATAAGATGTCTCACATTTACTCAAACTCACCACTGTGACATTAGCGTACTCTGTGTCCTCATCAGCTTCTGAAAAACATGCAGCTCAGAAGATTAAGTCCACTCAAAGAGACAAAGGCCTTTTTAGACCAAAACATTCCCGTAACTATGGAACCACAGGAGCTAAACTCAGGAACTACACAAGTCGGCATTTCCAACTTAGCAACTTTCTCTGTAGATCTGAGACTTTTAAAAGCCTAAATACGTTTTGGACAGACTTTTATTTCTTTCCCTTAAGAAAGAAAAAGGAAAACGAAAAGAAACTGGAAACTTGGTAGTTGGACAGTTCGTGCAGTTCACGTTTATGTCACAAATAGTCAATGTCGGAGCTGTACAGATGTTATACTGGACTAAAAGTTGGCGCTCATTCACTTGAATCAAAAAGTTTCCTAGTATTCAGGTTTGCTTCCACGTTTGCCCACTGCAGATGTGCATTAATGTTTCTCCCTCTGGCTCCGTCCGCTCGATCCCCTCGTTTGCAGGTCGAGGTGTCTTGTCAACAGTTTCACAGACATCACTTTTATGATGGAGGTCGATGGGACAAATTGGCAGCAAGGCTGAGTGGCGGCGCTGCATCCGGCTCTCTTTATACATCCATGGCACTGACTATTGTGTGTGTTTGTGTGACTGATAATTATGGACTTATTTTCCAACCGTTTCTTTTTCCTTTTGTCTCTGTGAAGTCCTGAACTGGAGTCAAACACTTTTGGGGACAGTGTACAGTTTTCGCTCAGGACACGTGTTTGACTGTTTGGTCCACTTTCCAAAGTAGATTTTTTCCATCAGTGTTAAAGTTGTGATATAACAAAGTCCCAGACGGCCTGATCCAGGATCCTCTTAAAGTCATTTAGCCAGAGGAAAGTTACATTTTCCCCTGTAAATAAACTTTAACTTTTTAAAAAGTACGTTCAAACCACATAAGATGTGTTAACATACCAGGGTTTCAATATTTGTTCCACATTTTTTTGTGAGAAATGTTTTAGATGTTCAGTTTTCTTCGTTGTGTGTGTGTGTGTCCTGCAGCCTCACCTTTGGGTCTACTGGCCCTCTTCCTGCAGAATATCAGCACAGCCGCTGATAATACGACGACCATGACGACCAGAATCAGGCCCACATACAGCAGCACACCTGTGGTTTGTTGAGCTGTAGAACAGGTTTGTTTTACACTTCCTGTTTCATCATAAAATAAAGTGTGTCTGGGAGCATAACTGGACTCCAGGTACATGTGGGACCCATTCATGCAGTGTTGTCAAACTAATAAAAACATCAACTAAACATTTAAATCATTAAATAAATACTAAAACTACATACATGTACTTGCATACATACAGTACATGCATGTGCAGACTTTCCATACATAAACACATACTGTTCAGTATCTACCTGTATGCAAATATCCTGCCACACAATTCAAATGGATGTTTATTAATCACATAATTCTGGTTTAACAATTTAACCATTTTTCTAAATCAGTGTGTAAGGTGTATTAATCTGCAGGTAACCATAGCAACGTCACATGCTACAGTTGCAAATAACCGTCTACAAACAAACTTTAAACTTTACTAAGGTGCAAGATGAAGAGACTGTTAGTGTTTCTGGACCTGCGTGTTGCTGTTGATTGGTGGATTCAGTGGAGGCTGATGAAGATGATGATGATGAAGATGTGAAGCTTCCTGAACTGGAGCTTGAGCTCTGTGCTGTCGTCGGTGTGGAGGCTGATGGGACTGATGTTGGAGCTGTGAAACACGATAAACACAGTGAAACAATCAGATACTGACTGTACACGTACAAAGAAATCCTGATGATGAGATGCTCCTGCAGAGAACTGTGTCCATGTGTGTGACAGTTTGACATATTTCATAGATGAACTGTTGGTTTTAAAGGAGCTTTTTGTTCACAATGATGAACATGTGCAGCTCTGAGTATAACTGTAATCATATTGGGTCATTTGAAACATCAGCAGCTGTCAGTGAACAGTTCATTTCAAGACTCTCAGTAGAAACTCACCATCTGTAACTCTGATCTCAAACTCCTTGTAGGAATCTGGAAGCAAACGTCTGTCCAAAGCACACCTGTACCGTCCTGAGTCAGACTTAGTCAGATTTGTGATGCTCACATACAGAAGTGTAGATGTTAGAAAAGATCCTTCTTCATATTCAATGCTGTATCTGCCCCTCTGAGCTCTGTCACCAGTTGTTTCAATGAGAATGTCTTTATCTTCACATTCTCCCTTACAGAAGATCATCCTTCTTCCAGAGAAAGAGAAGGAGCATGCAACTGTGATGTTTCCTCCTTCAGTTCCTGTATGGACGAGGATTTCTGCATTGATGAGACCAGTGTTTCCATCCCACAGTGCTGTTGAAAAGATGAACAATCAATAGTTACTAAGATACAGCAGTCTGATAATAATGAGCAGATGTGCAGAGTCACACTGAGAGCTGCTCAGTTCAAACAGTCGAACAGCAATTTGATTCAATGTTGATTCTGTCAACAAAGATTCAAAGCATTAGAAACTCATTCTACATTTTAATCAAGTTTGATTAACTGTAATTAATTTTGATTAATCAAAAAGATTAGGAAAAAAAAGTATTGTGTTTTTTTAAATAATGTCCAAAGCGAAAATTGAAAACGCTGCGAAGGAAAAAAGACTTTCCTTGTTTTTTTACAAACAACGTTTCAGAAACAAAATTACAAAGATTTCCTAAAGATGAAATATAAGCCTGTAAGATATTTTATATACTTTATATTTTTTTATCTGTTGTTCGTTTGATCAACTTCCCCATTCCTCCTTTAGAAATGACTTGTTGATTTCTTTAAGTGTGAAGGGAGGTCATTGATGTGTCACTTAACATATCCTCAGCTCGGTTTAACAGTTTCCTGCTGCAGTTCTTCCTCTGGAGCTGGTTTAAATAAAATAACTTTTCTCTCTTCAGTTTATCGGTGGTAAACAATGTGGTTTAACAAACTGCAAATCAACAAAAGCAAGATGCATGGACTCTGTCGTTCAGAAAAAGTTACTAAGATTGATTTTGTTTGCAAATTGCAGGTTTCTCTTTTACTCTGTAAGAAATATGAATCTATGAAAAAGGTAGTTGGTAACAGTCTCAGCTACAGTCAGAGTGAACCAGCAGAAAAATATCAAAAAAATTAACTATAAAAAAGGACAGAAGAACAATCATATATATATATATAAAATATATTCATATTTTGAGGAGATAGTACAATGAGCTACATTTTAAAGTGACGCAGATCAGACTCTGAACATTATGTTTAACCACAGAAACCAACAACATGTAGGACAGAGACCAATAAAAAACAAGATGTGATGAGTCCACTTATAAAACTGTTGAACATATATGGTACAAAGCTTACTGATCAAATTACAGTTAAAGAGAATGATAGAAATAGAAAGATTGTGTTCTCACCGAGGAAGAAGCAGCAGATCAAAGTGACTCTCATGTTTGAGGCTCTGATGGATTAACGCTGCTTCTCTTTGGTCTTCACTGACAAACCAGGAACTTCTCACGTCTGTAAATGAGGAAGACAAACACTCTGTCCTCTCCTCCCTTCTTTATCAAGTTTTAAGTTCTTCTATCTGCAAGTTCCTGTATTATTTTACATTTGAACTAGGCTTGTTGTAACATTGATGTCAGATTGTTCTAAGATAATTGTGTCTACACTGTTAGAAAATTTCTCTCAACAAGTCATTTTTGTCCATTATTGAGTTCTATATGTCTTTTTGTCTCACAGTGGTTGTGCAAAAAATCTTTTTTTAAGAATCTTTGCTGACTTTTACTTTTCTTGAAAAACTTTTTATTTTGTACTCAAGAGAAAACAGATCATTCGTGTAACACAGCAACACAAGGAAACGCTTCTAATGTTGAGGCCTGAGCGAGCATTCGGACCAAATCAATCCTGCATCCAAAAACATTTTTCTACTGAATATAATCTGCACTCTAAAAGGCAATTCAAAGTAGCCATTACCATTACTTAATTACATGCAGTGTTGCAGGATACAAATTCAAATTCAGTGATTTATTCAAAGTTTTTGAATTGCAAAAATTATTTTAATGAGTGTGTTGACACAATAATAATAGTAAATACTTCAACTTACAATTGCAACTAATTAAACTCATTTTTCTCAGTCTTTTCTGACTTAACGTAACATTCAACAAATACAAATTATGACCCAAATACTTTATGGTAACTTACAACTGATTTATCTTAACAAAAATAACTTACTTTAAAAATATTATAATATATTTAATCAACATATTTTAGTACAAAAGTAGCTCTAACTTGAAGCTGTTCTGTATGTTACAGCACAGTGATGTTATGAATGAGCGAGTCGTAACTTCTCACAGCTCGTCACAGGAAATAAACTGATTCCTCATTCAAACCACTTTGAGTTCACCTGTTGGCCACTGAGAGAGTAAACGTGGCGTCGACAGCGTCCAAGCTACAGCTGATGTAAAGTAACAGTAGAGTACAGAGGAGGTGAAGCGTCTTCACTGTTGAGCGAAGCAGCAACAAAAATCCACCACAGAGGAAGTGAGTTTACTCGAGTCGCCTTCAGTCTGGAAGAAAACAAACAAAGATCCAAGATAATTACTTAGGGTCTGTTTTAGTTGTAATGGCAGCTTAAAGTTTTCAGTTTATGTTGTTATTTCCTCTGCTGTACAATGAAGTCATCACCTGGTCAAGTTATTTCAGGGTTTAATGATACTTTTTTCTGAACACAAAGCTAAAATCCTACCACAGTTTCTACTTACTTTATTCTGAGAACTGGCTGCAGTGGAAAGTGGAAACTAGATATATTTCTACAGTCTGTCCTCCTCTGTGAGCTCCTCACACACTTGGTTGGTCTGCAGGAAGAGAACAGGGGTTTGGTTTGTAGCAAATATCAGCTGGTGTCACAAACACTAATGATGCTGAGATATCCAGAATTTACTCAGACTCACCTCTGTGACATTAACGTACTCAGCTTCCACAGTTCCCGCTGCATCTGAAGAACCATGAAGGTTCAGACAAATTAGACCAACAACAACACAGTCTCCCTGTTGCTGTTTGGATTTACTGTTGTGTAAATGATTGGATGTAATAAATGAATGAAAAGGAGCTGAGCAGAGGTGGAAAACTGTATATTTACATCCTCAAAGACACAGATACCATCTGGTGTTAGTTTTGGTCCAGCTTCAGCTTTTATAAGTTTATAAGTGATGACATTTTACCCAGTAAATAAACTTTACCTTTGAAAAGTTATACGGTCAAATTACCAAAGGTTGTTCTTAGTGAGAATCTTTGTTCCACATGTGAAAGCTGGTTTGAAAGGTAAAATGTTTTCCTGAGAAACATGTTAGATGTTCAGTTTCCTTCGTTGTGTGTGTGTGTGTTTCCTGCAGCTTCACCTTTGGGTTCAATGATCCTCCTCCTGCAGAATATCAGCACAGCCGCTGATGATACGACGATCATGACGAACAGAATCAGACGCACGTGCAGCAGCACACATGTGGTTTGTTGAGCTGTAGAACAATGAAAGGAAAACGCCTAATATGATGATACATGATACTATTGTTAAATTAAAGAAAACCTATTAACCACAAAGTAAAATGCCTGTTTGGAAGTAAAAGTTCCTCAGCGAACACAGAAGTCGCCGCTGGAGGATCCGCCGTGTATCTGGTTCCATCAGCGCCAAAATGATGTCGTCTGCACACTGTCTATGTCGACTGAACACGTGACAAAACATTTGTCTACGTCTATTCATGTTTGAACTGTACTTCTGTCGTCTGACTCTGTCGTTGCGATGTGTCGACCAGATATTTCATCCTCTCTGTCGTTTCTCAGAAACAACTGCGACGTTGAATGACCGTTGTTTGAACGTCCAAGCAAGACGTCCCATTATGGTTAAAAAATATTTCCAAAAACAAATGAAAGCTGTGCCGACACCCGGGACCTTACCTGGCCATCAACGACAGAGTCAGACGACACATCCAGACGACAGAAATACAGTTTAAAGTAGAATTGAAACAGCCGAATGTTTTGTCTGGTGAGCATCGACATAGACAATCTTATTATCAAAAGAGTTTTGTCACGACTGAAGTACAGTTCCAACATGAATAGACGTAGACAAATGTTTTGTCTCATGTTCAGTCGACATAGACAGTGTGCAGACGACATCATTTTGGCGCTGATGGAACCAGATAGCCGTGAGCATTTTAGCATGTTAACCAGACCCAGCCAGGACCAGATCGGGGCTTATGATTGGTTAATGGAGGTAACCAGTCATCGCCTCAACTTGGGAATCTGGAAGAACGTTGATGTATGCTCTTCAGGGTAAAGTTGGAGGAAGTGAAAAAAACATTTCACATTTATTTCAGGTGTAACTCTAAAGTTTAGTTCAATTAACTGGGAGACTGTGGAAAAGTTCTAAACCATTAAAATACCTGCAGCTGATGCTGATGAAGATGAAGATGTGAAGCTTCCTGAACTGGAGCTTGAGCTCTGTGCTGTCGTCGGTGTGGAGGCTGATGGGACTGATGTTGGAGAAGGTCGGGGAGTCCAGTTTGGTTTCAGAGAGGTTGGAGCTGTGAAACACGATAAACACAGTGAAACAATCAGATACTGACTGTACACGTACAAAGAAATCCTGATGATGAGATGCTCCTGCAGAGAACTGTGTCCGTGTGTGACAGTTTGACATATTTCATAGATGAACTGTTGGTTTTAAAGGAGCTTTTTGTTCACAATGATGAACATGTGCAGCTCTGAGTATAACTGTAATCATATTGGGTCATTTGAAACATCAGCAGCTGTCAGTGAACAGTTCATTTCAAGACTCTCAGTAGAAACTCACCATCTGTAACTCTGATCTCAAACTCCTCGTAGGAATCTGGAAGCAAACGTCTGTCCAAAGCACACCTGTACCGTCCTGAGTCAGACTTAGTCAGATTTGTGATGCTCACATACAGAAGTGAAAAACGCTCTAGAAAAGATCCTTCTTCATATTCAATGCTGTATCTGCCCCTCTGAGCTCTGTCACCAGTTGTTTCAATGAGAATGTCTTTATCTTCACATTCTCCCTTACAGAAGATCATCCTTCTTCCAGAGAAAGAGAAGGAGCATGCAACTGTGATGTTTCCTCCTTCAGTTCCTGTATGGACGAGGATTTCTGCATTGATGAGACCAGTGTTTCCATCCCACAGTGCTGCTGAAAAGATGAACAATCAATAGTTACTAAGAAACAGCAGTCTGATAATAATGAGCAGATGTGCAGAGTCACACTGAGAGCTGCTCAGTTCAAACAGTCGAACAGCAATTTGATTCAATGTTGATTCTGTCAACAAAGATTCAAAGCATTAGAAACTCATTCTACATTTTTATCAAGTTTGATTAACTGTAATTAATTTTGATAAATCAAAAAGATTAAGAAAAAAAAGTATTGCATTTTTTAAAAAAATGTCCAAAGAGAAAATTGAAAAGGCTGCGAAGGAAAAAAAGACCTTCCTTTTTTATACAAACATACGTTTCAGAAAAAAATTACAAAGATTTGCTAAAGATGAAATTTAAACCTATAAGATATGTTATATAATAAAATAAATGTTTGATTTTTGTCTTTTGTTTGTTTGATCAACTTCCCCATTCCTCCTTTAGAAATGACTTTGTTGATTTCTTTAAGTGTGAAGGGAGGTCAGTGATGTGTCACTTAAGATATCCTCAGCTCGGTTTAACAGTTTCCTGCTGCAGTTCTTCCTCTGGAGCTGGTTTAAATAAAATGACTTTTCTCTCTTCAGTTTTAGGTGGTAAACAATGTGGTTTAACAAACTGCAAATCAACAAAAGCAAGATGCATGGACTCTGTCGGTCAGAAAATGTTACTAAGATTGATTTTGTTTGCAAATTGCAGGTTTCTCTTTTACTCTGTAAGAAATATGAATCTATGAAAAAGGTAGTTGGTAACAGTCTCAGCTACAGTCAGAGTGAACCAGCAGAAAAATATCAAAAAAATCAACTATAAAACAAAAACAGAAGAACAATCATATATATATAAAATATATTCATATTTTGAGGAGATAGTACAATGAGCTACATTTTAAAGTGACGCAGATCAGACTCTGAACATTATGTTTAACCACAGAAACCAACAACATGTAAGACAGAGACCAATAAAAAACAAGATGTGATGAGTCCACTTATAAAACTGTTGAACATATATGGTACAAAGCTTACTGATCAAATTACAGTTAAAGAGAATGATAGAAATAGAAAGATTGTGTTCTCACCGAGGAAGAAGCAGCAGATCAAAGTGACTCTCATGTTTGAGGCTCTGATGGATTAACGCTGCTTCTCTTTGGTCTTCACTGACAAACCAGGAACTTCTCACGTCTGTAAATGAGGAAGACAAACACTCTGTCCTCTCCTCCCTTCTTTATCAAGTTTTAAGTTCTTCTATCTGCAAGTTCCTGTATTATTTTACATTTGAACTAGGCTTGTTGTAACATTAATGTCAGATTGTTCTAAGATAATTGTGTCTACACTGTTACGAAATTTCTCTCAACAAGTCATTTTTGTCCATTATTGAGTTCTATATGTCTTTTTGTCTTACAATGGTTGTGCAAAAATCTTTTTTTAAGAATCTTTGCTGACTTTTACTTTTCTTGAAAAACTTTTTATTTTGTACTCGAGAGAAAACAGATCATTCGTGTAACACAGCGACACAAGGAAACGCTTCTAATGTTGAGGCCTGAGCGAGCATTCGGACCAAATCAATCCTGCATCCAAAAACATTTTTCTACTGAATATAATCTGCACTCTAAAAGGCAATTCAAAGTAGCCATTACCATTACTTAATTACATGCAGTATTGCAGGATACAAATTCAAATTCAGTAATTTATTCAAAGTTTTTGAATTGCAAAAATTATTTTAATGAGTGTGTTGACACAATAATAATAGTAAATACTTCAACTTACAATTGCAACTAATTAAACAAATTTTTCTCAGTCTTTTCTGACTTAATGTAACATTCAACAAATACAAATTATGACCCAAATACTTTATGGTAACTTACAAATGATTTATCTTAACAAAAATAACTTACTTTAAAAATACTATAATATATTTAAGCAACATATTTTAGTACAAAAGTAGCTCTAACTTGAAGCTGTTCTGTATGTTACAGCACAGTGATGTTATGAATGAGCGAGTCGTAACTTCTCACAGCTCGTCACAGGAAATAAACTGATTCCTCATTCAAACCACTTTGAGTTAAAAACGTAGCGTCGACAGCGTCCAAGCTACAGCTGATGTAAAGTAACAGTAGAGTACAGAGGAGGTGAAGCGTCTTCGGCGTGGCCGGCGTCCGAGTTCGCTCCTACCTGAGGCACAGAGTAGACGACGCTATCTGAATCACCACAGGGGGCGCTGTGGAGCGAGGTAGTTGTAGGGCCGGAAAAATCCACCGAAGAGTAAGTGAGTTTACTCGAGTCGCCTTCAGTCTGGAAGAAAACAGAGGTTGAAGTTTATCACTTAGGGACTGTTCTTTCAGAAACGAGATAAGATAATAACCAACATCCTGTTTCATTTGTTTTCTTTGTTTTAGACGCAGCAGGGTTTTAATATTCTGAAAACTTACTAACTTTGTTGTTTAATGACACCACTCCACCACACCATTTGAAAATATGCATTACTATCAACCATTTCTGAGCATTAGTATTAAACCCAAATTTAAAAAGAAAATATGGACATTTCCTGCATTCTGTTCACAAACATGGTCCTGAAAATAAATAAGATTTGGGCCTTGACTAACCAAGGAAGTCCAACAATATGCAAGTCAGATGAGGTTATGTTTGAGGTTATTTAGAAACAGTGTCATTTGTCCACCAGAAAACACTGACAAGTACAATTTTTTTAACTGTAAAATGTCTCACTCAGTACATATGTACATATGTCAGTCCTCGCATTAAACCCGCCTCGTACTAGATAAACGGTTGTGATTGGTTCGCCCGACACAACGGCGCTTCCAGCACCGAGGAAATCAGTTTGGATGGGAGAGAGGCCGGACGTATCTGCCAGAGCAAATACAACACGAGCTGGCAGATTCGTCTGGTTCTCAGGCTAAACATGCACGTTAACGATCAATAAAGCAATTTAAAATTACAGCCCTTCTCATGTTCACAGGACTAAAAGCTCCTCACATGTAATCTGCTGGTTTCCTCGCTTGTTTTGTCACTTAAGTATCATTTCAGCGTCTGTGCTGCTTCGTGTAAACTGTTTACAGGCTTTAATCTCCAAATCTATTGTTTGATATTGAACTGAATATAGTCATTTCTGTGCAGCACCTTGTCCTCCTTCTCTCCATCCACACTTAAACATTCAGTCTGAGGACTTCCTCCTAAAAAAAACCCAGAAGTTTGTGGCTTGACATGCTATCACAAACTTGCCTGGTTCCTCTTTCTTGAAAGGGCAGCAGGTTACTCAGAAACATATATTTAATTTAAGACATTTTTAAGGGTCCACAATCTTCTCTCTATCCTGCCACTGCAACAAATATTCCTCTAAAAGTCATTACCTAGTTCAGTTATTCTACTGTTTGAACTCAAAGCTAAAATCCTGCCACAGTTTGTTACTTACCCTGTTCGGAGAAGTGGCTGCAGTCACAAAGCTGTAGTCGTCTGTGGTTTCGTCTCCATTTTGTTTGGCGTATTTGGCGTAATTGTAAACTGTAGATACTTCTACAGGAGGAGATCTGCTCTGTCTGTCCTCCCTCATCTCCTCATACACTCGGTTGGCCTGCAGGAAGAGAACAGGGGTTTGGGTTTGTATCAAATATCAGCTGGTGTCACAAATATTAATGACAACATAAGATGTCTCACATTTACTCAAACTCACCACTGTGACATTAGCGTACTCTGTGTCCTCATCAGCTTCTGAAAAACATGCAGCTCAGAAGATTAAGTCCACTCAAAGAGACAAAGGCCTTTTTAGACCAAAACGTTCCTGTAACTTCTGGAACCACAGGAGCTAAACTCAGGAACTACACAAGTCGGCATTTCCAACTTAGCAACTTTCTCTGTAGATCTGAGACTTTTAAAAGCCTAAATACGTTTTTGGCAGACTTTTACTTCTTTCCCTTAAGAAAGAAAAAGGAAAACGAAAAGAAACTGGAAACTTGGTAGTTGGACAGTTCGTGCAGTTCACGTTTATGTCACAAATAGTAAATGTCGGAGCTGTACAGATGTTATACTGGACTAAAAGTTGGCGCTCATTTACTTGAATCAAAAAGTTTCCTAGTATTCAGGTTTGCTTCCACGTTTGCCCACTGCAGATGTGCATTAATGTTTCTCCCTCTGGCTCCGTCCGCTCGATCCCCTCGTTTGCAGGTCGAGGTGTCTTGTCAACAGTTTCACAGACATCACTTTTATGATGGAGGTCAATGGGACAAATTGGCAGCAAGGCTGAGTGGCGGCGCTGCATCCGGCTCTCTTTATACATCCATGGCACTGACTATTGTGTGTGTTTGTGTGACTGATAATTATGGACTTATTTTCCAACCGTTTCTTTTTCCTTTTGTCTCTGTGAAGTCCTGAACTGGAGTCAAACACTTTTGGGGACAGTGTACAATTTTCGCTCAGGACACGTGTTTGACTGTTTGGTCCACTTTCCAAAGTAGATTTTTTCCATCAGTGTTAAAGTTGTGATATAACAAAGTCCCAGACGGCCTGATCCAGGATCCTCTTAAAGTCATTTAGCCAGAGGAAAGTTACATTTTCCCCTGTAAATAAACTTTAACTTTTTAAAAAGTACGTTCAAACCACATAAGATGTGTTAACATACCAGGGTTTCAATATTTTTTCCAAATTTTTTTGTGAGAAATGTTTTCGATGTTCAGTTTTCTTCGTTGTGTGTGTGTGTGTGTGTCCTGCAGCCTCACCTTTGGGTCTACTGGCCCTCTTCCTGCAGAATATCAGCACAGCCGCTGATAATACGACGACCATGACGACCAGAATCAGGCCCACATACAGCAGCACACCTGTGGTTTGTTGAGCTGTAGAACAGGTTTGTTTTACACTTCCTGTTTCATCATAAAATAAAGTGTGTCTGGGAGCATAACTGGACTCCCAGGTACATGTGGGACCCATTTATGCAGTGTTGTCAAACTAATAAAAACATCAACTAAACATTTAAATCATTAAATAAATACTAAAACTACATACATGTACTTGCATACATACAGTACATGCATGTGCAGACTTTATGTACATAAACACATACTGTTCAGTATCTACCTGTATGCAAATATCCTGCCACACAATTCAAATGGATGTTTATTAATCACATAATTCTGGTTTAACAATTTAACCATTTTTCTAAATCAGTGTGTAAGGTGTATTAATCTGCAGGTAACCATAGCAACGTCACATGCTACAGTTGCGAATAACCGTCTACAAACAAACTTTAAACTTTACTAAGGTG
The DNA here is from genome assembly GCA_031216445.1 of Lateolabrax maculatus. Taxonomy (NCBI): domain Eukaryota; kingdom Metazoa; phylum Chordata; class Actinopteri; order Acropomatiformes; family Lateolabracidae; genus Lateolabrax; species Lateolabrax maculatus. The sequence continues at coordinate 24,859,447 of CM062201.1, read as the reverse complement.
CAAGATGAAGAGACTGTTAGTGTTTCTGGACCTGCGTGTTGCTGTTGATTGGTGGTTTCAGTGGAGGCTGATGAAGATGATGAAGATGAAGATGAAGATGTGAAGCTTCCTGAACTGGAGCTTGAGCTCTGTGCTGTCGTCGGTGTGGAGGCTGATGGGACTGATGTTGGAGCTGTGAAACACGATAAACACAGTGAAACAATCAGATACTGACTGTACACGTACAAAGAAATCCTGATGATGAGATGCTCCTGCAGAGAACTGTGTCCATGTGTGTGACAGTTTGACATATTTCATAGATGAACTGTTGGTTTTAAAGGAGCTTTTTGTTCACAATGATGAACATGTGCAGCTCTGAGTATAACTGTAATCATATTGGGTCATTTGAAACATCAGCAGCTGTCAGTGAACAGTTCATTTCAAGACTCTCAGTAGAAACTCACCATCTGTAACTCTGATCTCAAACTCCTCGTAGGAATCTGGAAGCCAAGGTCTGTCCAAAGCACACCTGTACCGTCCTGAGTCAGACTTAGTCAGATTTGTGATGCTCACATACAGAAGTGTAGAACGTGCTGGAAAAGATCCTTCTTTATATTCAATGCTGTATCTGCCACTCTGAGCTCTGTCACCAGTTGTATTAATGAGAATGTCTTTATCTTCACATTCTCCCTTACAGAAGATCCTCCTTCTTCCAGAGAAAGAGAAGGAGCATGCAACTGTGATGTTTCCTCCTTCAGTTCCTGTAGGGACGAGGATTTCTGGATTGATGAGACCAGTGTTTCCATCCCACAGTGCTGCTGAAAAGATGAACAATCAATAGTTACTAAGATACAGCAGTCTGATAATAATGAGCAGATGTGCAGAGTCACACTGAGAGCTGCTCAGTTCAAACAGTCGAACAGCAATTTGATTCAATGTTGATTCTGTCAACAAAGATTCAAAGCATTAGAAACTCATTCTACATTTTAATCAAGTTTGATTAACTGTAATTAATTTTGATTAATCAAAAAGATTAGGAAAAAAAAGTATTGCGTTTTTTTAAATCATGTCCAAAAAGAAAATTGAAAAGGCTGCGAAGGAAAAAAAGACTTTCCTCCTTTTATTTACAAACATACGTTTCAGAAACAAAATTACAAAGATTTCCTAAATATGAAATATAAACCTATAAGATATTTTATATAATATATTTTTGTTTTTTGTCTTTTGTTTGTTTGATCAACTTCCCCATTCCTCCTTTAGAAATGACTGTTGATTTATTTAAGTGTGAAGGGAGGTCATTGATGTGTCACTTAACATATCCTCAGCTCGGTTTAACAGTTTCCTGCTGCAGTTCTTCCTCTGGAGCTGGTTTAAATAAAATGACTTTTCTCTCTTCAGTTTCAGGTGGTAAACAATGTGGTTTAACAAACTGCAAATCAACAAAAGCAAGATGCATGGACTCTGTCGTTCAGAAAATGTTACTAAGATTGATTTTGTTTGCAAATTGCAGGTTTCTCTTTTACTCTGTAAGAAATATGAATCTATGAGAAAGGTAGTTGGTAACAGTCTCAGCTACAGTCAGAGTGAACCAGCAGAAAAATATCAAAAAAATCAACTATAAAACAAGAACAGAAGAACAATCATATATATATATAAAATATATTCATATTTTGAGGAGATAACTAGTACAATGAGCTACATTTTAAAGTGACGCAGATCAGACTCTGAACATTATGTTTAACCACAGAAACCAACAACATGTAGGACAGAGACCAATAAAAAACAAGATGTGATGAGTCCACTTATAAAACTGTTGACCATATATGGTACAAAGCTTACTGATCAAATTACAGTTAAAGAGAATGATAGAAATAGAAAGATTGTGTTCTCACCGAGGAAGAAGCAGCAGATCAAAGTGACTCTCATGTTTGAGGCTCTGATGGTTTAACGCTGCTTCTCTTTGGTCTTCACTGACAAACCAGGAACTTCTCACATCTGTAAATGAGGAAGACAAACACTCTGTCCTCTCCTCCCTTCTTTATCAAGTTTTAAGTTCTTCTATCTGCAAGTTCCTGTATTATTTTACATTTGAACTAGGCTTGTTGTAACATTGATGTCAGATTGTTCTAAGATAATTGTGTCTACACTGTTACGAAATTTCTCTCAACAAGTCATTTTGTCCATTATTGAGTTCTATATGTCTTTTTGTCTTACAGTGGTTGTGCAAAAAATCTTTTTTTAAGAATCTTTGCTGAATTTTACTTTTCTTGAAAAACTTTTTATTTTGTACTCGAGAGAAAACAGATCATTCGTGTGAAACAACAGCGACACAAGGAAACGCTTCTAATGTTGAGGCCTGAGCGAGCATTCGGACCAAATCAATCCTGCATCCAAAAACATTTTTCTACTGAATATAATCTGCACTCTAAAAGGCAATTCAAAGTAGCCATTACCATTACTTAATTACATGCAGTGTTGCAGGATATTTATTCAAAGTTTTTGAATTGCAAAAATTATTTTAATGAGTGTGTTGACACAATAATAATAGTAAATACTTCAACTTACAATTGCAACTAATTAAACTCATTTTTCTCAGTCTTTTCTGACTTAACGTAACATTCAACAAATACAAATTATGACCCAAATACTTTATGGTAACTTACAACTGATTTATCTTAACAAAAATAACTTACTTTAAAAATACTATAATATATTTAAGCAACATATTTTAGTACAAAAGTAGCTCTAACTTGAAGCTGTTCTGTATGTTACAGCACAGTGATGTTATGAATGAGCGAGTCGTAACTTCTCACAGCTCGTCACAGGAAATAAACTGATTCCTCATTCAAACCACTTTGAGTTAAAAACGTAGCGTCGACAGCGTCCAAGCTACAGCTGATGTAAAGTAACAGTAGAGTACAGAGGAGGTGAAGCGTCTTCGGCGTGGCCGGCGTCCGAGTTCGCTCCTACCCGAGGCACAGAGTAGACGACGCTATCTGAATCACCACAGGGGGCGCTGTGGAGCGAGGTAGTTGTAGGGCCGGAAAAATCCACCGAAGAGTAAGTGAGTTTACTCGAGTCGCCTTCAGTCTGGAAGAAAACAGAGGTTGAAGTTTATCACTTAGGGACTGTTTTAGTTGTAATGGCAGCTCAAAGCTTGTATTTTATTTTGCAGTTGAATTATTAATTCTCTACAGAGATCTACGGAGCCTCAAAGTCCTGAAAGATGCTTTTTTTCTATCTTTCACAAACGAGATAAGATAATAACCAACATCCTGTTTCATTTGTTTTCTTTGTTTTAGACGCAGCAGGGTTTTTATATTCTGAAAACTTACTAACTTTGTTGTTTAATGACACCACTCCACCACACCATTTGAAAATATGCATTACTATCAACCATTTCTGAGCATTAGTATTAAACCCAAATTTAAAAAGAAAATATGGACATTTCCTGCATTCTGTTCACAAACATGGTCCTGAAAATAAATAAGATTTGGGCCTTGACTAACCAAGGAAGTCCAACAATATGCAAGTCAGATGAGGTTATGTTTGAGGTTATTTAGAAACAGTGTCATTTGTCCACCAGAAAACACTGACAAGTACAATTTTTTTAACTGTAAAATGTCTCACTCAGTACATATGTACATATGTCAGTCCTCGTATTAAACCCGCCTCGTACTAGATAAACGGTTGTGATTGGTTCGCCCGACACAACGGCGCTTCCAGCACCGAGGAAATCAGTTTGGATGGGAGAGAGGCCGGACGTATCTGCCAGAGCAAATACAACACGAGCTGGCAGATTCGTCTGGTTCTCAGGCTAAACATGCATGTTAACGATCAATAAAGCAACTTAAAATTACAGCCCTTCTCATGTTCACAGGACTAAAAGCTCCTCACATGTAATCTGCTGGTTTCCTCGCTTGTTTTGTCACTTAAGTATCATTTCAGCGTCTGTGCTGCTTCGTGTAAACTGTTTACAGGCTTTAATCTCCAAATCTATTGTTTGATATTGAAGTGAATATAGTCATTTCTGTGCAGCACCTTGTCCTCCTTCTCTCCATCCACACTTAAACATTCAGTCTGAGGACTTCCTCCTAAAAAAAACCCAGAAGTTTGTGGCTTGACATGCTATCACAAACTTGCCTGGTTCCTCTTTCTTGAAAGGGCAGCAGGTTACTCAGAAACATATATTTAATTTAAAACATTTTTAAGGGTCCACAATCTTCTCTCTATCCTGCCACTGCAAAAAATATTCCTCTAAAAGTCATTACCTAGTTCAGTTATTCTACTGTTTGAACTCAAAGCTAAAATCCTGCCACAGTTTGTTACTTACCCTGTTCGGAGAAGTGGCTGCAGTCACAAAGCTGTAGTCGTCTGTGGTTTCGTCTCCATTTTGTTTGGCGTATTTGGTGTAAGTGTAAACTGTAGATACTTCTACAGGAGGAGATCTGCTCTGTCTGTCCTCCCTCATCTCCTCATCCACTCGGTTGGCCTGCAGGAAGAGAACAGGGGTTTGGGTTTGTATCAAATATCAGCTGGTGTCACAAATATTAATGACAACATAAGATGTCTCACATTTACTCAAACTCACCACTGTGACATTAGCGTACTCTGTGTCCTCATCAGCTTCTGAAAAACATGCAGCTCAGAAGATTAAGTCCACTCAAAGAGACAGAAACCAAAGACCAAAATGTTCCCGTAACTATGGAACCACAGGAGCTAAACTCAGGAACTACACAAGTCGGCATTTCCAACTTAGCAACTTTCTCTGTAGATCTGAGACTTTTAAAAGCCTAAATACGTTTTGGAAGGACTTTTATTTCTTTCCCTTAAGAAAGAAAAAGGAAAACGAAAACGAAAAGAAACTGGAAACTTGGTAGTTGGATAGTTCGTGCAGTTCACGTTTATGTCACAAATAGTAAATGTCGGAGCTGTACAGATGTTATACTGGACTAAAAGTTGGCGCTCATTCACTTGAATCAAAAAGTTTCCTAGTATTCAGGTTTGCTTCCACGTTTGCCCACTGCAGATGTGCATTAATGTTTCTCCCTCTGGCTCCGTCCGCTCGATCCCCTCGTTTGCAGGTCGAGGTGTCTTGTCAACAGTTTCACAGACATCACTTTTATGATGGAGGTCGATGGGACAAATTGGCAGCAAGGCTGAGTGGCGGCGCTGCATCCGGCTCTCTTTATACATCCATGGCACTGACTATTGTGTGTGTTTGTGTGACTGATAATTATGGACTTATTTTCCAACCGTTTCTTTTCCTTTTGTCTCTGTGAAGTCCTGAACTGGAGTCAAACACTTTTGGGGACAGTGTACAATTTTCGCTCAGGACACGTGTTTGACTGTTTGGTCCACTTTCCAAAGTAGATTTTTTCCATCAGTGTTAAAGTTGTGATATAACAAAGTCCCAGACGGCCTGATCCAGGATCCTCTTAAAGTCATTTAGCCAGAGGAAAGTTACATTTTCCCCTGTAAATAAACTTCAACTTTTTAAAAAGTACGTTCAAACTACATAAGATGTGTTAACATACCAGGGTTTCAATATTTTTTCCAAATTTTTTTGTGAGAAATGTTTTCGATGTTCAGTTTTCTTCGTTGTGTGTGTGTGTGTCCTGCAGCCTCACCTTTGGGTCTACTGGCCCTCTTCCTGCAGAATATCAGCACAGCCGCTGATAATACGACGACCATGACGACCAGAATCAGGCCCACATACAGCAGCACACCTGTGGTTTGTTGAGCTGTAGAACAGGTTTGTTTTACACTTCCTGTTTCATCATAAAATAAAGTGTGTCTGGGAGCATAACTGGACTCCCAGGTACATGTGGGACCCATTCATGCAGTGTTGTCAAACTAATAAAAACATCAACTAAACATTTAAATCATTAAATAAATACTAAAACCACATACATGTACTTGCATACATACAGTACATGCATGTGCAGACTTTATGTACATAAACACATACTGTTCAGTATCTACCTGTATGCAAATATCCTGCCACACAATTCAAATGGATGTTTATTAATCACATCATTCTGGTTTAACAATTTAACCATTTTTCTAAATCCGTGTGTAAGGTGTTTTAATCTGCAGGTAACCATAGCAACGTCACATGCTACAGTTGTGAATAACCGTCTACAAACAAACTTTAAACTTTAATCAGGTACAAGATGAAGAGACTGTTAGTGTTTCTGGACCTGCGTGTTGCTGTTGATTGGTGGATTCAGTGGAGGCTGATGAAGATGATGCTGATGAAGATGAAGATGTGAAGCTTCCTGAACTGGAGCTTGAGCTCTGTGCTGTCGTCGGTGTGGAGGCTGATGGGACTGATGTTGGAGAAGGTCGGGGAGTCCAGTTTGGTTTCAGAGAGGTTGGAGCTGTGAAACACGATAAACACAGTGAAACAATCAGATACTGACTGTACACGTACAAAGAAATCCTGATGATGAGATGCTCCTGCAGAGAACTGTGTCCATGTGTGTGACAGTTTGACATATTTCATAGATGAACTGTTGGTTTTAAAGGAGCTTTTTGTTCACAATGATGAACATGTGCAGCTCTGAGTATAACTGTAATCATATTGGGTCATTTGAAACATCAGCAGCTGTCAGTGAACAGTTCATTTCAAGACTCTCAGTAGAAACTCACCATCTTTAACTCTGATCTCAAACTCCTCGTAGGAATCTAATAAAGTTCTGTCCAAAGAACACCTGTACCGTCCTGAGTCAGACTTAGTCAGATTTGTGATGTTCACATACAGAAGTGTAGAACGTGCTGGATAAAATCCTTCTTTATATTCAATGCTGTATCTGCCCCTCTGATCTCTATCACCAGTTGTTTCAATGAGAATGTCTTTATCTTCACATTCTCCCTTACAGAAGATCCTCCTTCTTCCAGACAAAGAGAAGGAGCATGTAACTGTGATGTTTCCTCCTTCAGTTCCTGTACGGACGAGGATTTCTGCATTGATGAGACCAGTGTTTCCATCCCACAGTGCTGCTGAAAAGATGAACAATCAATAGTCATTACCTGTACTTCCCGTAAGATGTTCCAGTTTGATTTATTACACATTTACACACACAGAGTCATACTGGAAGCTGCCCAGTTCAACCAGTCAGTGGCTGAGCGGTAACAATTTAATCCAGTGTTTGAATTCTTTCACCACGGATTTCACGCATCAGAAACAAAAATATCTGACTCTAATTTCCCATAGAAAACAAAAGATAACAAGTCTGCAGATGTAAATTTTAACAATTTAGTGATTCAGTGGACACGTGGAAACCGCACTGTGTGTTCAGGCAGAATGTGAGACGAAGTCAATGGAAATCTCGTCTCTGGATGTTTCTGAAGCAAATTCATAAACTCTGAGATAACCACAAAGGACAAGAAGAAAATAGAGTTCTGAGTTAATTTAGAAGCTGCAGCTGAACACACGGATGCACAAACATTATTGAGTGAGAGGTAAGTTCATTTTTTTAATTTTAGAGGAGATTCCAACGTTGATTTAATTTAAATATATATTAGGCTGAACCTTGGGGTGTATAAAATAATGCACAATATATCTAAATATTTCTATCTGATGGTGCAGTCATAAAAACATGGAGTCTTGGGCTGAATATTTCATGCAGTGTAAAACCACACAGCTTCAATGAGGAGTTGGACAGATCTGATACTGAATATATATGATACTGTGTAGAATTAGATGATTTCCCATTTTCCTTAGTTTTCACATGTAAAATTAATATTGTCCCCAGTATTCTGTGATGGTTGGCAGACACGTGGGGAATATCATATTTGAAAAAAACTATCAATCATTAAGATGAATAGTTTACACAATATGGATGGGGTTACCAGTTTGTTGAGCCACACAGAAAACCAACGAGTGGTGAATTTTTATAAAGACAAACACAGGCTAAACTTAGATAGGTGTAGATGAGTTGTTTCCTGTGTTGTGAAGCTAGAAAAAACTCAGCTTTGTTCAGGCAACAAAAACTGCAATGCATTTTTTACCTAAAAATCTAATAGAGCAGAACAACAGGCAGAAAATGACTTAGTACTCGTAACAAACTCCATAATAAAGTGAGTTATATCAGACTGAACATGTTTAACCTGTTTAACCACAAAAACCATCGACATAAAACAATTAGAAACAGAGCAAGAGTGATGATGTAAGATGTGACGAAACACTCGTGAGAAACTGTTTCGCATCGGCAGCAAAGTTGAACTTAAATGAAATAAAATAAAGAAAAAATTATGTAGTGAAAAGGGACAATGTTAGAAATAGAAAGGGAGTGTACTCACAGAGGAAGAAGCAGCAGATCAAAGTGACTCTCATGTTTGAGGCTCTGATGGTTTAATGCTGCTTCTCTTCCGTCTTTACTGGCAAACCAGAAACTTCTCACTTCCCTAAATGATGGAGTCCCTCCTCCAAACACACACTTAACTCTCCACCCTTCTTTATTACCCTTTTTTCCTACTGCAGAGTCAATTACCTGCAAGTTTATGTATGACTTTACATAAAAACTGTGTCTGGTTGTAACTTCGGCATCTTTGGTTACGCTGCAGAAAATGTCCATCCATCCAACCGCTTTTTCTCTCTTTTTTCAACTTTATTTCCAATAAAAAATCTGTAGTTTTTGTAGTTTGTTTTTTAATTAGTGTATTTTCAGGACAGAAAAAGAAAACTTTCTGCAGTAGAATAAAGACAAATGACACTTGAAAAAAAAGAAAAAGAAAAGTAGAGAAAAGTTTGACAGCTGAAGCTTGTGGTTTGAGATATGATCACAAAATGGCAGACAAAAAAAGCTGCATTATCACTGTATTACTTCTTTTTTATTTGTAAAATGCACTGAACTGTTTCAAGGTCAGACAGGAAAATAAAATAAACATTTGTTTATGTTACATCTTTTTCTTCAGTCCACTCAAACTTCCTCCCTGACTTCTGTGAAGACTGGACCGGAAAAAACATCCAGGCAGCAATTACGTTTCCTGTAAACCATATTTGGCAAAGTTAGAATATAATTGTATTTAGAAGACAGTGTTGCTATTATACTTCAGAGTAATCTGGAAAATATTAGCACTTAACACTCAGATAAGACTGTGAGATGATAACAGTAGTTTGGAACATAATTTAGTATCCGGACTGTTTTTAAATCCTGCCATGAAGCACGTTTTCACAGTCATATGTCGGAACAATAGATTATCTTTTACACCCTGTTTTTGTTTTTACCTGCTGGTTCCTCTGATTATTTGAATCTTTTCATCTTATTTAGATCCATAAGAATTTTCTTTTGTGTTATTTTTATGTCTTGGTGTCTGAATTAATGTCATTTTACTTGTTGTTATTCTTGTAGTACCCTACGTCTTGTTATTGCACGTTTACCTTTTCTACATGATCGGACATTTGCATTCTCACTTCTTGTGTGAGGAAATATAAACTATAATGCTCCGGCCCTCAGGACCTCAGTGGGACCCAAAAACTCTGACACTTAAAAAAATAATTGAAAAATAAATAAAACTAAAGCTGCACCCAATAGTGGATTAACGAGCATTTTTCACTTTTTTCTGACATTATATAGAACAATTAATTGAGGAAAATAACCATCAGATTAGTGAATTAGTGAACAAACCTTTAATATATTGTTTAGGGTAATTGTAATTTTGACCAAATAAATATAAAAGTCAAAACACCAGGGATATACATACGGACTTCCAGGCTAAAGTAATTTAAATCTGTGACTTTAGGTTTAAGCAGATGTAGTTTAGTCCCGGTGTTTGTGGATTCTGCTGCATCACCACCAGGTGGCGCCAGTGAGCAAACAGAGCAGTGTTTGAGCCAGAAGTACCAGAAGAACAACTCTTACTCATTCATATATTTAATTTTGCACTAGTAAAATTACAGCTTAGGCTTTTACAGTAAAGTGAAGATTTAAGTGATGTTTCAAGTCTTATGATGTCGCAGCGTTGCAACATTAACCTGCACAGTAAGAAGTCCAGAGCTAAATCCAGATAGTGAAGACAAGATGGCTGCACACTAAGCTCCTCTGGTTTTATTCAACTCTTCCCTTTTTGTCCTTGCCAGACAACTCTTGCTGAATCTAAATCCGGAAATTATCATTTGTGTTGTATCCCAGTGAGAGTGCAGTAGGTCTGGTCTGGATCCCTGCCGGCTGGTTCGAGGCTATGGTAGATGGAGTCTTCACATTTGGAGGGCGGATGGCAGTTCTGAAAATTAAAACAAAAGTTAAAAATCCAGCAACAGCGACTTTACTAAGGTGACAAGACACCTGATGAATTGAAGTGCAATAGTCACTCTCCTTGAGCTCTGTTTTGATCTCAAACAGGTCCTGAAAAACAAAAACATCTGGTTCTTTATCTGGTAAATGTTCCACTTTCTTCATAGTCTCTAACTGTGTCTGTCTGCCGTTTAATGTGAGAATAATCTACATTTTATGATGACAATGACATCATATAACAATATGACAGGGAAATACGGAGAATTATAAACCGACTCTGCAGCTGCCTTCAGGTTTACAGAGAGCTTCATAGAGAGTTTCCGGTCGTTGTTTAGCTGTCCGGCCCACAACTTTACTATTTTGGTTCTCTCTCACGGCTCTCATAGCGTCGTTTTCAGAGAAAAAGCTCTAAAAACTCACAGTACACAACCAGCTCACACCAAACGGCAGATGGACAGTTAGAGACAGGCATTTAGCAGCTGAAGAGCCAGATGAATGGAAATGTTGCTCCATAACTGCTGCATGTCCAAATAAACAACTGTTTGCCAACAAGTTCGCCATAAAGATGATAATAATGTCACCTTTATGGCGGGTATATTTGGTTTAAGTGGAGTATCGCTTTAATGATGGCATGGACGACGAGACTTTCAGTTTGTCCACCAATAAAAAGCCACATCTTCAGCCTTGGCTGCTTATAAATGGTGCTGAATATCCACACCGTGCCACTCTCTTATCATTTATACTCTGCTATTTTCATCATGCACCTATTTCAACTTTACATCTTGGATTGTAGTTCGACAGAACATGTTCAGCAAACTGTGCAATCACACTGTAGTTTACATTTTCAGTGCAGTGGCAGCCATCTTGAAAGCCGACAGTGACGGTAAACAAAGATGGATGAGTTAAAGAACGTCACCTCAGTGCTGCTGCGGTCCAAGTTCCCCCTGTTGTTCGAGCCTGTGGAACAGACAAAGTATTTTTTCTCTATCTGAATGATTAATTATTAAAAAGGTGAAGATAAGGTTGAAGGATAACTCACCATTCTTTGAGTTCTTTGTCTTCTTTTTGTAGCAGATGATCAGAACGACAGCCAACAGCACAACCACAAGTACACAAACAACCAAAACCAGGAGTTTCAAATATTGAGGAATTGCTGTATTAAAAAGGAGTAGAGAGAGAAAAAAGAGGGAATGAAAAATCTAAAGAATTTGATTTGATCAAATAAGAGATGAAAGAATTTATAAATCCTTGTGAAACACTGACAGGTCTTGAGTTGCTGTCACATGTTAAAAAAAATGAAAAAGCAGACAAAGACTGTTGACTGTACCTGTCGGCTGCCTGTAGGTTTCAGGGAAAGCAGTTGGAGCTGTGAACAAGAAAAAACACAATTAAAACACACAATGCTTATTAAAAGAACTCATGACGAGGGAAAAATGTGTCAAACAGGCAATAGGGAAATGGAAATAGGGATAATATTCATATACCTCTCCGCTAGACAGTGAATAAGCTTTTTCCCAAAATGTTGAACTATTCCTTCCTTTGTAGTAAAATTTGATAAAATACACCTATACAACAGAAACAGGTTTTTATTCCTAATTTAAATATAAGTCAAAACAGACTATCTGGTTCTTTAAAACATCAGTCATCAATGCAACAGTAACTTCTTTAGACCTCCACACACGTGCAGAAACCTTTTCATGACTTTCAGTAGAAACTCACCAGCTACAACGTCGATTTCAAACTCCTTGTATGAATCTGGAAGCAGAGGTCTTCTCACGCCACAACTGTACCGCCCTGCATCAGATTTCATCAGCTGCGTGATGCTCACATGCAACAGTTGGGAGTTCCTGTCATATTTGAGGCTGTATCTGCCATTCTGGGCTTCGGAACGAAGCGTTTGAACGACGATGTCCTCTCTTTCGCATTCGTCCCTGCAGAAGTACTTTGTGCTGATTTCTACAAACTGAAAGGAGCATTGAACTGTGATGTTGCCTCCTTCAGTACCTTCAAAGTGCCGTAGAGTACCAGTGTTCCCGCCACACAGTGTTCCTGAAAAGATCAACACCAGAATATTGACACGTCTTGTATTGTAGACTCACTGTGAAAACGGCTGCAGGTTAATGAGAACTAATCCATCACTTTACACAGAAGCAAGGAGCATGCTGGGGGAAGTTTTTGTTGTCGTGGTACTTTATCAAATACTGCAACTGTGAGAAAGAAGAAGTAGCTGTAGAAGTAAATTTGGCTTTGAGCCACCTCTCTTGTTTTGGTTAAAAACCCTGAATAATGTAACCAATAAAATCAGAATAATGTGTTGTAATGTTTCTTTAATGTATAAAATCAAACATCGATGTAAAAACATACAATCAACAATTCTATAATTTGGAGAAATAATATATAATAATATATACTGTTGGACAAAACAAGTAATGAGAAACATCAGCTCTGACGGGAAATTGTAATGAGCGTTTTTGACTATCAACTAAACAATTGTTTTATTTTATCTTTTATATATATAATATTGCTATATTTTAACTTCTGCACTATTTCATGTCTTAGATTCTCTTTTTTACTTTTACTTGCATGTTTTTTTTATACATATCGTACGAGCATTGTTGGAGGGAGCCTGAGATTTAAGAATGTCATTGCCAAAGCCTGCTTCACTGTGATTGTTGTGCACATGACAAATAAAATAATTTAATAATACCAAACCAAAATATTTGTTAGCTGTAGCCCTGTTGAGTGATAGCAAAATACTGCAGCAGAAACAAAACAATTTAAAAAAAACTGTGGGATACAAAAATGTGAACAGAATATATTAAATTGCCTGTGAGCAATCAATACCTCTTACATTTGCACAAATTAGGAAGAAATGTAAGAAAGAAAACGTGTGAAAAGCAGAGCAGTTAATCTGTCCTCACCTGATAAGAAGCAGAAGAACAGAACATGGTGGATATTCATTCTGAATTTAATCCTGAAGAAGAAAAACTGCAGAACTGTTTTCACTTCACTCCTCTCTGTTTGTCTGATGAAACCTGAGATTTGTTCTTCCTTTTCTGCTCTGTTTCACAGTCAGTCATCAAATGTCACAACAATAATTGATGCAGTTAAGTGTGGCAACAGAAAATCTCTCTGTGTGTTCACACATTCAAGTTCTCTACTGCCAAATTGCAAGAAGTGTCTTTCATCAAAGGCTACTGCAGACCTGCTCAAACTTTTATTGGATCTGCTTTAATTATTTTTTGCATATAAATACTGATTTAAAAGGCTTTAATGTGAAGGAGTCATAGCGCTGTAAATTGTGATTATTGCGGTTGTTTCTTGCTTTAGACAGTAGCCAGGCTGCTTGAGGTTAGCCATGTTTCCATGAAAATCATGATGCATCAAGATCATCCATTTGTTTGCCTGAGACATTGCCTGGGCACAGCGAACACTTCTGCTCTGCAGAGCTGGGCTGCAGCCTCCGTTGTCTCGGCCGATAAAGTTGTCAGAATTGCCTGATCCGATGTCCAAAAGTTCCTGTCGGCTGTACGATGTGAACGCAAGACTGTCAGAGACTGGAGACGCTGAGCCAGGCGTTGTGCACGCGCCTCCATCTTGGCCAACTAGCAACAAAGAACAAGTTTTCTTAGGGTGGCCTTTTTAAATTTACAGTGGTATATTCTGTTATGATCAAAGAGTTGATAAGCAGACAGATTGTTGAATATTTGAAGCCATCCGCTTGTCTTTTTGCAGCAGCTGCACAAACAATAATACAGAGGTGTGACGGGGAAACGTTGACTGGATGGAGCAGACCGGCACATGATTACTGAGCAGTTTGGTTTCAGCAGGTTCAGCTGAGGGTGATGAGCATGTCACTGATTTTGTAACCAAAGTTGTTACAAGTCATCCCTCCACATGTCTGCACAGTTGTTGAGATATTGAGAACACTTGCATCCATAAAGCCACACTCCAAGTATGGCTAACAAGAATACACAGTTCACAGATCAATGACGCATCAATTACTTCCTAAAACTGCAAATGTACGTAAACACTGATATTACACATCCAACTTTTTTGCAGACAGAATTGAGAGGGCAGTTAGTTAGAATTAGAAGTTGAGTCACTTATTCAATTGAGGAACTTCCGCTTCTTTATTCACCAGACACACCGAGACGGGGAGGAGTGAAGTTTTAAAAACAGTTCATGAAATTCAAAATGAATATCCGCCATGTTCTGTTCTTCTGCTTCTTATCAGGAGAGGACTGACTGTTGATGCAGCAGCTAACTCGGCTCTCAGACGTTTTTATCAATGACAATTTTTATGACAATTATCATCCACAGACATGAAAATCCATTCTCAAGCTTCAATCTAATTCTGATTTGTTTGATATTTGCTTGAATTGTTGATTGTGTGTCTACAAAATCCTTTTTTATTTTTTTGTCTTAGTGAGATCAACTGATAATTAAAGTAAATAGTTACAAGAAAAGTGGCAAAAGACAAACATTACTGTCTCTGCTGCTTTACCACAACTTCTTAGACGAACACTACAACAACCAACACAACTTCTCTTGTATAATGTTCCCATGCTTATTCTCTTAGTTTAGCATGAAACATTTCATTCGTTCTGCCTTATTTCAGTCTGTAGCAAGGCGGTGGACTGAGTGGCCGACCTGTCCTCCCTTTTGAGTCATGCCACTATCATGGCTAAAAGCATATGGGCAAACACTACCAGGAAAATAAATACATAAAACAACAAGCAAATACACTGAATCTAGTATCAAAAGTAAAGTAGAAGTAATAGAACACAGGCAAAACTAATTTGAAACAAGTTCAAATATAGAATAAGAATAAGAAAAATATATATAAATATAAAAAAAACAAGACAAGAAGTCACTGGTCCGTAACTGGCCGTTTACTCCCAGTAAAACCATAAATTGTTTTTTTTAGATTTCAAACTTAGATGTCAAACTTAAGTAATCTAAATTTAATCTTGAAATTAATCCTTATTCTTTCAGCAAATGTACATTCCCACCAAACTTTCATCTGTTTCTTCTACTGACTACACACTGCTCTGCATGCGCCTACTGCCCTCTGTTGGACATTAAAGAGAAGGGCAAAAAACACCTAATCCTACATTTCCCATAATGCAATGCTCTATTGTTAGACGTTTGCCCCTTTAATCTCCTCATGAAACACAGTAACACGTCTCTGATAATATTTTCCCTGTTTTCTATTATTTTACTTTTCTTTGACAGGCTTCTCTGTTGGATATTAAAGAAAAATTAAGCATCAAACCCTCTTTAATTTAATTTAATTTAAATTAATCTGTTTCTTATTGAATGTATTATTTGTTGTTTAGGTCCCTACATCTTTTCAACTTTACACACAACTTTTCTGTCTCCTTTTCCCCCAGTCTCCCCTTATGTCTGTTAGTTACAGATTGCATCAGCATATATCAGCTAATATATGATGGTCAGATTTTTTTATATCTCAGATGTTGATAAAATATCACTTAAATAAAGATTTATTTAACATTAGTTTGTCACCTATGACAACTTGGCTCCAGTCTCCAGACCCCCCCGACCAGAGCCTCGATCCAGCCAGCAGGGATCAAACCCAGGAGGGCTGCAACTAATGATTCGTTTTTATTATCAATCAATCTGCTGACAATTTTTCTAATGAATCTTTTTTTTTTTTTTTTTTAAATCAGAAAATAGCAAAAATGATGGTTGTAATTTCCTAGAGCCCAAGGTGGCTTCTTCAATACCATTTTATATCCAACAGTCCAAAACACAAAGATTCAGTATCAGCATCAAGTAGAACAAAGACAAGGATCATATCCTCACATTTTACAAGATGGAACCAGCAAATCTTTAAAGAAAAAGTGTATTTTTTGACAATTTTCTGTCGATCAACTAATTGATTAATAAACTAATCATTTCAGCTCTAGATATCAGTTTTAAATTACTTTCAATAAAAAGGGCTGCAACTTATGATTATTTTGCTTGGTGATTAATCTGTTGGCTATTTATTTTAATATAATCAATTTGTTTGTTTATTTAATAGTGAAAAATACTTATTGCAACTTCCCAGAGCCAGAGATGATGTATTGGATTGCAACAATCTGCCCATTATCTCTCGATTGATCCCTTGGTGACAGTTAAAACATTTCTCAAGGGGATGTTAGTTTACTGTGTTAGCATGCAAACATGTGCATTTTAAGTACAACTGAGGCTTTGGACAAACAATCCATCATCTTGAAACCACAAAGGTACCAAAATTTGTAACAATCTACTATGATGCTGAGAACTATCCACATAAGGGTGCTTCATCATACAATAAGAAACCAAGAATACTTATTTCCGATAGCTGTTTGCTCCGTTATACATAATGTTAACATACAACTGCCAAACATCCAGCCAGCTGTTGAACTGCTGTATGCACAACTGCAGGTAACCATGGCAACCAAACAGACTGCGATTTCTTTAAACATAAATGAAAAGAGGAAACGTACTCTGAAGACAACGTTGTCCCTTTTACTCTCGATATTTTGGTCGCAGCCACAAAAAAAGAAAAAAGAAACAAACCACTTCCTCTTTCCTTTTTAATCACTTCTCCTTTACATCAGTGGAAAAATGTAGTAAACTAAGACATTAAAAGCAACTGTTATCAGTGGTCGACAGGACTTAAAACTTCTTCACACGAGCACCTTTCAAGTGATTCTGATGTACGAGGACAACTCAAGCTGGGTTATTAGTTTGGGTGTAGTTACTGTTAGTAGTCACTAGTATAATAATGGCTGGATCTTGTCTTTGTAACTTTGGCCATTGCTTCGGTCAAGACAACATCATATTCACCGATTACTTTGCTGAAATCTTGGAACAAAGTGATGTTTCTACAAAGATTTACACTTGTATAAATATATTAGTCGCATAAGAGCAACAAGTTCAACAGATGGAAAGACTCATCCTTAGGAAATCCTGGTAGATGGTGCAGAGCACAACAAACCTGCAGCCAGATGCAGGAGGTGTGGGCTTTGATTTAATATGAAAACGGTCACATCATATCGTGAAATGTGACACAATGTGTAACAGATCTCAAGAATAAAACATGAAATGCTGCTTTCGCTAAAAATAAAGTCAGAACGGAAGCAGTGACCAACAGGACTGATGAGCCGCTTTTCATACAGCATGAATCAGCTGTTGACAACAGATACTATAAGAATTACTCATATTAATTTGTAGATCAGTTCACATTTACCAATATTCCTGCTTTATGAAGATTATCTATTGTTGGAGAATTACTGTTTGTTTACATTTTAAGAATTGTTCTTTCATTTCTGCATTCCTGGTTTCATGCCCTGACAACTGACATTCACAATTTCAAAAACAATTTCAATAACACTAAGCATCCTCTGACCTGCTGATAATAACTGAAATGACTGAAATGCACCGTGAAAGCTCACTTCAGTTGGGGATCTGCAGTGTTCTGCTTATAGACACCTTCGGGTGCTTGCATCATAAATGACGTGTTTGAAGTGTTTCCACACACATACCCGACTTCAGCTGAACTTTGACACTAATAAATAAAACTGACTGGCCTGCTACAGCTGATCTGATGCTGACAACTGATGCTCTCACAAAACTTTCCAGGTAAAACTCGCTCTGCAGAATTTCTGTTCAGAGCAGCAGGGGCAAAATGTTGCAACAGGGGTGACTCAGGGCGAGTCATCACATGTGTTTGTGTTCAGCTATCAAATTTGTTGTCTGAGTACATAAAGTTGGACTGCACTGTCCCAACTGTGCTGTCCATGACCTTTGTCAGGTTTCGGAGGAGGTGTGGAGACTGGAGCACGATTGTCGTAGAGGTAAACGGTTAAACTTTACCAAAGGTGAAAAGGAATGAAAGCACACCAGAAATAATTTAGTAGCCATTGTAACAGCAGAGATACAGGTATTCTTCTGTTATTTAAACATTTTGAAGACTATCAATACCTAGAAATATGTGGTTAAGCACACTGCCCTTCCTTCATCTGTTGTATTCCTGCTGATACATGATGTTGAGTGGGATATCACAGGAAGTACCATTCAGAAATTATTGTCAATGCTATATCAGTTAAGGAGAGAACAGCAGTTTGACTAAAGGGGGAGAAGGTCATTTAAAAAACTGACTGCGATGTTTGATTGGTTTAAGGGTATTTCCAGCTTCACCATTTACAATAAACTGCTGACAGGAAGCAACAGAGGTTTATTATAAAATTCTTACGAGTTTAAGATATGGAGAAAGAGCTCAATTCTGAGAATGAATGAGTGAGAGAGTGGGAGGGAGGAAGAGAGAAAATGTTTAAAAGTTGCTGTAACTTCACTGACAAATTCAGTGTTAGGTTGAACTAAAGAACAGTATATGTTCTGCAGTTCTCCTGCAGTTTAATCATTTTTCTCCATTCGGATTAAATTCAGAATGAAAATCCACCATGTTCTGTTCTTCTGCTTCTCATCAGGTGAGGACTGATTATCTGTCTCTTTATTTATACTTATTAAAGTTTCGCACAAAAGTTGGAGTTGTATATGACATGTTTTATGCTGATCGATGAGCATCTATGAGAAATATCGGCAATCATCTGTATTTTCATATCATCATTTTGTCATTATCATCCCTTTGAAAATGACCTTAACTACACTATTTATCCTCCATAGGTTTGCTGTGGCTCTCTTATGTGTTTGATTTCATACAGTTGGAATATTACATTGCCGCTTCATAGGTCACATTATGTTCCACTTTTAAGATAAAGAAAGACACATACTGATAGTCAAAAAGATATAATACAAATACAACTGCTAGAATACTGCAAGTTCTTGCTCTAAAACCACCAAAACTAGTATGTTTTGTAGTGAGTGTACAATATATCAGGATCTGACCATCAGCATTGTTCTTTGTTTCAGCAACACTTTCTGACGGAAACGCTGGTTTCATCAATTCACAATCGAATCTTTACACAAAAATGGAAGGAGAAGATTTCAGAATCGCACTGAACTTTCAGGTGCCAATAGGAAGCACAAAATACCTCTGCAGGAACGACTGCAAAAAAGAAGACGTCCTCATCCAAACACACGGGAACAGAGTGAAGAGCGGCAGGTACATCATTAGATATGACAACAGTGACAATAAAGTGCATGTGGTCATCACAGAGCTGACCCGGGCTGACGCGGGGCGGTACAAGGTCGGTGTGAGGACTTCTCCCTCAATCTGTTCACATCAGGAGTTTGAGATCAGAGTTAGAGGTAAGTTGCAACTGAAACTGATACTGAGTATGCTTCACAATCACAACAGACACAACATTTTATACAAGAACTCTCATATTCTAAAACTAGTGATCAACAGTAATGTGATTTAAATTTGGATATTAAAGTGCATTTGTGAGCCTTGCTTATAATCTGTATGCTCTAATTCAAGTGACTTTGTTACACTTTTGAGACGTGAAGAAAAAACTCAAAGATCACATAAAAATCACTGATACATACTAACTCTAAGTTTATTTTGATCAGTATGTTCCCAGTAGAAAAATCTAAAAAGCAAGTGCACACAGAAAAAGAACTAAAGAGGCTCTATATTCAGTGTGGCATGACTATTGTTGTCTAATAATGCAAATTAAAGAGATACTAGGAGCTGATAAAAACACACATTGTGAGACATTCAAAAAAGTATTAAACAGAATTGTGAAGCAAATTTCATTAATTCTGTTTGTCAAGAATGTGTCTATTGCTACACGAATGAAATCATTTTGTTTTAACGTTAGTTGACTGTAAAATATCTACACCTACATAATTTATAGTTTATACTTTTACTCCATTACATTTATCTGACAGAGTGAAGTTTGTGAACTTTATCAAATATGATGTGTTGCTTGTGACTATTTCCAGTTCTATGGAATTCAGACAAAAAAAAAAATGATGTTCTGGCGACACTGAGTCACTGCAGAAGTTTAACTGTGACCACACACACTGCAGTTACTTTAAATACGACGCTTATGAAGTCATGTTTTTCTGCTGAGGAGAGGAAACAGCACAGAAACTCTCTCAATTGTTTAGCTCAATGCAAAGTTTATTTAGAGTGCCCTTCCTGCTGCACAGAGCTGCTGGTTCAGGTCATCTGTCCCAAAATTAAAGTGATTATTTGTTGTCTTGTTTTGCTATTTGTCTGGCTTCACGTGTTGCACATCTGCAGAAATACACACTGGGGGGTCATAGTTAACTTCTCCCCTGAAATGTTTATGTACACAAGCTTGTCTCTTTGACTTTTTTTTTTAATTAAAGAACCCAATACTTGTACACACTTGTTCATATTGTAGACTGATGATTTAAGCTGGAGAGTTTCATGCATCATAACCGTAGAAAAGCTCCAGCTGTGAATCATGTAACATTGTCTATGGGGGAAAATTACTTCAGTAAAATTAATTCTGATCCCCTACCCTGATCATGGAAACCAGGTTTTTCTTTTACATGACAGTTAAGAAATCAGCTTTAAAGGAAAAAGCCAGTTGTAACCAAGTTTAAGTGCATGTAAACACACTGAATATCAGCCTCAACAATCCAGTTTCAGTCGGACTAAAGCGGGATCATCAGATTTCACTGTTCATCTTTTCAACAGATCTGTGTGACGGAGGTGTTGTGTTCGGAGAGCCCAGAGTCTACAGCGCTACTGAAGGAGGAAATATCACAATCAGATGCTCCTTGTCTTCACATCCACGAAACAGGAAGTTCCTCTGCAGGGAGGGATGTAACAAATTTCTCATCGACACCAATGATTTGATAGCTACGAGTGACAGATACCAAGTCAGATTCTGGAGAAGTGCACACTTTAATGTGACCATCACACAGCTGACCAAGTCCGACTCAGGGCGGTACAGGTGCGGTGTGGGAAGACAACATGCAGGAAATACATGCCAGGAGTTTCAGATCACAGTTAACGATGGTGAGTTTGTAAAATGTTCTTGTTTCATGAGGTTTGAAGGAAGTTTTCACTGTTTGCTACGGATTTTTTTACACAATCGGATATAGTTTTATCAAAATAAGCTTGATCAAGGTCCACTTACTAGCTTTTTCTGCAGAAGAAGTCCATCTATGTGTTGTCAAACTAATCCTCCAGTCAATAATGAACTTTCACACTTAAATCAGATATTGTCTGGCTTGGACTTGGACTGACAGCTTTCACACCAGCCCAAACAAACCGCACCAGAGTTTGTTAACCAAACCGGTTAAAGTGTGAAAGCACAAATTTACTTGTAGTTGTGATTTGTCACTGTTTGTTCAGTCTCTCAACCAGGTATCGTCTTTCCTCTGGTTGCTTGTTTGACTGTGGTCGCTGTGCTGATGGCCGTTTGTGCACTGCTCCTCTACAAATGGAAGACAAGAGATGTTTTTTGTGAGTTTCCTTTCTGTTCTTATTTGTGCTTTAAATATTTAGAAAAAGACAACAAACAATGAAAACACATGTGTTGTACTTTATGTTTCACAGATGTGAACACGAGAGGAAATGGCAGAAACACAGAGGTGACTGTCTAACTTTTTTTTTAATCTCTCTCTATAACCATCATCAAAATGTTTGGGCTGTTAACATGGCTACCACTGAATTTCAGGTATCATTGCTCTGCACCTCAGTGACGTTGTTTGTTTTTTCAGATTTCCACCTATGACGACTGTGCTGCAGTCTCCACACACGAAGGATCAACCTACCAAGACCTCGATCCATGCAGCAGGGAACAAAACCTGTACACTTCACTACGGATGTAACCGAAGCTTTATTCAGATATGAACAGATAACCTGCATGTTTGAGGCAAATTCACACAATTTCCAGTCCTCTCGGAGTCAGTCAAATGTGAACACACAGACATCAAACACAGTGTTGGAATCTTTGAGGATAACATCCAAAACATCTGCTTAGAAATCAGATCTTATAACTACATCATCAGATTTAGACATTTTCTTTAGGCTCTGAAATAATTCAGGTGATTGTGATAGTCTGTACATTAGTGGTTCAAAGCTGACTTTCTATGACGTAGACTTATATAGACACCTATAAAAATGTACAGGCTAAAAATAAGATATGATCAACTATTTTCCCCAGATGAGTTGCGACGTGTAGGATAAACATTGACTGGTTGCACAGATGTGTATTTATACCTATGTCATATTGAAACCTGGCACCTTGCAGGACTTCACCGCAGACGGTAAAATGACAAGCAGAAGTTAGTGAATGCTAAAGGGTTTTTTTGTTTTTTCAAACTATTGACCAAAATTTATTTCAATATTACATTTATCAAAACAGTAATAAATAGAAGGAAATAGCATGGCTACATATGTAAATGTGCAAGAAAATAACAGACTAAAAGAAAAAAGAAAAGTGGAAGTGAAATTTTTTAATGTTTTCAAATCTGCAATTACATTAAATAAGTGCAAAATATCTAGTTTTTGTTTTGTTTAAGGGAAAAAAGGTTTCTTTTAGAAAATAAACATTATTGAAAGAAATATTTACATTACAGAGAAATGAGTATGTGATTCTGGTTCATTCTGGTCCATAGTTTAATAAAGTCATACCAGCTGTCAGATGAATTTAAGGATGTAAAAAGTGCAGTATTTCCCTCTGAAATAAAGGAGTAGAAGTAAGCTATAAAGTAGCTTAATATTTAAATACTCAGGTAAAGTAAATGTACCTCAACATTGTACTTAATGTTCCTGAAAACTGTTCTTAATGACAGTACTTGAATACATTTTTGTGCTTACTTACTTTCGACCACTGAATGTAGGCTACTATACAAAAATACACTTTCAACTTATGTATTGATGGATTGATTGTTTTTTCTGCATTACATACACATTTTTATATTACAGCAATGTTAAGTGTATGTTTTAAAATGCTAATGTAAAAAAAAAGTGCTTGGTTTAACCTAAAAACTACCTCAACGTTTGTACTCAAGTACAGTAGCCTACTTATACTCTAAATACTCAGTAGCCTACTGAGTATTTAGTTGCTTTCCACCAGTTAAAAACACTACAAACACATTTATTAATCCCCAAAGCATTGATTACACAGCCTAAAAACTGCTGCTGCACACAGTAAACCAGCCACAAACACTGACTGATTGGACTTACCTGAGAACCAGGTGGTTTTCCTCATCAGCTTTTGGGCGAAACTGATCAAATCCAGGACTGGAGGTAGTTTTCCACTCTGAAGTATCAACTCCTCCTCGTGTTGTCCACACATCTGTTCACATACATTCCCAAACTACGTCTCACTTTTAGGATATTTACTGAGCCTCAAACAGGTGAGATGCTCAGGGGCAACACCTGTTCACATTGAAGCAGCAGGTGTCTTCTTCTTCTTTTTAATAACACATGGTAACCAATGTTAAGGTGCACTACCGCCCCCTACTGTGCAGGTTGCAGTCCGATCTCTGACCGGTTCTCTGTAGGATTAGTAAAGAAAAAGTAGGGGAGACCAGGGTTGGTTGACTATTTTCTGGGCCTATGAAGGTCACAGAAACAAAATGGTTGACCTGCACCCATCTACCACATCTGAAAGTCACAAACCTTTTTAGTGAGGGTAACATTTCAGTTTTATAGCAGCCTAGATAAAGTTTAAAAAAGTGGTTTGTGGACTTATTTGAAACTACAGATCTGTGTTTCTTTTAATAGACACAGGAATCAGCTACAACAGAAAGGGAAAGAGAGACAAGAAGAAATAACTTTTATATGTTCATGGCTGTGCATTTTAAAAAATAAACGCACATTTAACATTACAGGGACAATGTGCATTGAACAAACTACGTTGTGATGGGTTTTTATTAGCTTCATAAGTGTTACTAACTAAACTAAATACTAATTAAAACAATAATTGTTTTTAATGAGAATTCTTTTTACAATAGTTTTCTTGTTCATGAACTTGTAACTGTTAATATATATTTTGTTGGGGTATTTTGAGAGATTAAAAACTATTTTGAAAGATTAAAAACAACGTTTATATTGTTAGTAAATTATTATTATTTTGATGGGGCAATTTAAGAGCATTGCAAGAAGTTGCAAGAAGTTTTATTAATAACTTCTATTCTTAAGTTTGTGTCAAAGTGAAGGAAAGTTCAAAAATGTATCTTTTCTCAGTTTGATTAAAAAAAGGCTAATTTCTCATAGTTTTGGTCTATAAATAAAGCTTCTCCGTCCTCACCGCTTCTTTCTGTTGTAGCACCACAATAAGGAAGCAACTAACACCTGATGTGTTTTCGATCTTTTTTTAGACTGTAACAGCCTGTAAAATACTGCTGAAGGAGACTGTGCTATTAGTATTTGTGAGATGTATTTTACTTAGTCAAACAGCAGAATTTAGATACAAGAAAAAAGACTTTGCTTTATATAAACTGGACGTCTCTTATTGGTTTCCTCAGTTTTTATATCTAAACTGACAGATCCTGTTGACTTTCACTAAACTTTAACCTTCCATTAATTCAAAATGACCAAAGATTTGGGATTTAAAAACATGAATGTTCATATAAAACATCTACCCTTCACCACCATCATCATCATCATTATGATACTGTGTGTGTAGATGAAGCTATAAGCTGTTTAAACCACAGAGGGGAAGGAGGAAATTACATTTATCAGCTTCCTGATTGATCACGCAGGCAGAGAGTGGAAGGAGTGAAGTGATTAAAACAGTTCTCCTGCAGTTTCAAGGTTTTTCTTCGTCAGGATTAAATTCAGAATGAATATCGACCATGTTCTGTTCTTCAGCTTCTTATCAGGTGAGGACAGATTACCTGAATGTCATTCAGGTGTTTTGTTTTTTGATATATCATGTGGCTGCTGATGAATGATTTAGTGTAATCATCCATCATGACTCTGTCGCTGCTCTCTGATGTGTCACAATAGGTGCATTTATTAAAGGATGAGTTCACATTTTTTCAAGTCTGTCTTAAAACAAAAGTCAGGTGCCCATATGAACAGTGAAGCAGTTTTCGCTTGACGTAGTCATTCCTCCTATTAAAAATATCACTTCCTAATGCAATACAATGTACTTTAATATGTCCAGAGTATATCTCAAGTTAATATGAGGTTCCAGCCGTCTTACTTTAAAAAAAAATAAAGTAAATTTCTTCCACAGTTACTGTTTTTAGTATGAAATTCCTGCATTTTGTCAAATTCGCGTTACATTTGGATAAAAACTTTACTGTGGAAACACAAAGAGGGAATTTTGCACAAGAAAAGACTAACTTTGAAAGAAACCCACTTGATTTGATTAACGCAGACTGCTGAAGCCTCATTTTAACTGAAGATACAAGACAACAAAATACTGTTTCAATATAAATATGGACAGATATGAGTAATGTTTTAAGATTAAGATAAAATTTGAAACTTCACTTTAGCTAGTTCATTTAACAAATTTTAAGTGCTGCAAAAAAAGATACTTCTGCAACTACTACTTTAGCAGCACTCCCACTGCAGCTACTGTAAAAGTACAACAACTGCAAGTGAAAAGCAAAACTTCGCAAATGTCTGAACCATCTCTGCTTCTCTGTAAAGAGACAGAATAGCTCTCATTAACCTGCAATCTGTTTTACAGTCAATCGTCGATACATAAAGTCCTGATCATCTGTATTAACTGTTCATCTTTTAAACAGCACTGTGCCATGGAAACACTGGGCCTGTCAATGCAGAAACACTCATCTCCACTGAAGGGAGCAGTATCCTAGTTGAATGCCCCTTTAGTCTCTTTGGAAGGAGAAAGTTCCTCTGTAAGGACGAATGTAAAGAAGAAGAAGACATTCTCATTCAAACCGAAGACATGAGAGCTCAGAGCGGCAGATACAGCATCACATACGAAGGAGGAACTTTTCCAGTGTCTTCTACAGTTCTGACTGTGAGCATCTCACAGCTGACCAAGTCTGACTCGGGACGGTACAGGTGTGGTTTGGAAAGACCTTTCTTACCTGATTCATACTGGGAGTTCGACATCAGAGTTACAGATGGTGAGTCTCTACGGAGAGTCAGAGTTGTTGAGGAGAAGTGTAATGTCGTCCAGATCTCGTCTTTTATCAACATAACGAGGGAAAACGAGGGTGGTAGTTGAGTTAAGTTTGAGCAAAAGTGTTTATACTGAGCAAATCTGCAAAACAGTCAGTGACAACATATTTCAAACATACTAATGGAAACTAAAGCAAGATTTACATTTTTATTGTTGTGTTTAAGCACTTTATTAAAAAGGGACAGATTATGGTCTGACTAAAATAACAAACTATTATAACTATTTGATGGATTGCCATGAGACTCGGATCAGACATTCATGGTCCCCAGACGATGAACTCTGCTGACTTTAGAGATCCTCTGATGTTTCCTAAAGCACCACCGTGAGGTTGACATTTAATGTTTTGAGTGAAATATCGACTTGCTTGTTAGCAATCGTCTTCTTCACTGTCTTTAGTACAGTTTTAACCCGGATGTCCTTTGACTGAACAAATCAATGCTCACTGTGCCATAAAACTGACTGCAGTGTTTCCACAGGTGGCCTATATAAAAACTGTGAGGTTTGAAGTACAGTGATTGGTGGTGGTGGATGTTACCAAAAGGCTGCACAACTCAACCAGCCCTTTTTTTTGTTTCATTTCAATTTTTTAGAGACCCGCAGTCTGCAGAGAGTTTTCACAGTTCACTCACAGCTGCTGATGTTTTAAATATCCTAACATATTTAGATTAACGAACACAATTAGATCTGCACATTTGCAAAGGCAAATATGACCTACTGTATATACATGATCAGTGTGAATGAGTGATTGTGATTGATTTTCAAAATGTTTTTGTTATTCACAGCTCCAAAGACTTCGACTAAGACTGAGGAAACAACAGCTGCAGTTCACAGCATTAAAGGTTCAAACCTGCAGAGATGAAACTCTGCCAGTCAATGTTTGTCATGTCTCTCCTCAACATGTAATATTTGAATCTTTAAAAATGTTAACAGGATGTAAAAGGCTGCAAAGATTTATAGATGATGTAAGAAATGTTTTTCATTTGTGAAACACAACAAATTAAGATACATGTAGACTCATATTTCAACAAGATTTAAGATTTAATATTGTGTGCTTCTTTTATGACACAGTTTCCTAGAAATCATGTTTATATACTTCTAATTTGTAACAGCACACATGTTTATTGAGAAATTTAATGCTGGAAAGTCAGAAGATTTAAACAAATTAGTCAAATGTTCACTGACAAAATGTTTGTTTTCCTCACAATATCTGCCTGTAGCAACTAACATTGGATTTAACTTTGTTATGGTCACATTTACACACTCACTGGGTCACGGTTTGGGAAAGCTGTTGTCTAGGTTTAATACTGAACAAGGCTGTGTATAGTCACTGGTTTCTTTGAGCTAAATATTAACATCAGCAGGTATAATGTTTAGCTTGTTCGCCATATTAGTACATCTCTTAGTCTAAACCATACCGGTTTGCATGTTAACATTTGCTCATTTCCAATTAACACAAGGCACAGCTGAGGCTGATGGGAATGTCATAGGTTTTGTAGATATTTGGTCATAAACCAAGATTAAATTTTGACCTGATTAGGCAATCCATCCAATAATTGTTGAGATATTTCAGTCTGGACCAAAGTGGTGGACCATTACATTTCCCTCAAAACATATTTGGCAAAACAAATGAGTAGTTTATTAATGTCTCCTATTATTAACCTCCCCCTCTCTCTTCTTTCCCATTCTCAAGTCTCTCACCCAGGTTGCGCCCTGCCTCTGATTGTATGTGTCACTGTTGTTGTGCTGTTTGCTGCTGTTGTGTTTCTCCTCTACAAAAGGAAGACAAGTGAGTTACCCTCCAACGATATACTCCATACAGTCTGTTAACATTAATTCACATAGAATTATGCAACGTTTGAACAGCAGAGGGCAGTCAGATGACAGAAACATGGAGGTGACTCTCTTTATCTCACTAGTTGTGTCTGGATCCTCCAGGTCCTAAATGTAGGACTGATGGTATCAGTGTATTTGTACAACGTGTACAGTTACTCCTTGTCACCTCAGTAAAGGTACTTTTTTACCCTTCAGCTTGCCGTTCATGAGACGTGTTCTCCAGTGTCCAAATGTGAAGACTCCACCTCTGCAGCTGTCTGTGAAACCAGCAGCGATCAGGACAAGATCTATTGTAACTCCTGCCCTTTATTTTATGTATCTATTTATTTTGGAAATTACAACAATGACATCTTACCCCCTGCTGAAAACAAGTGCTCTTAGTTTTGATTATTATTTTATCTTTTAATTCAATGTACTCAGTTGTGGAAGAAGTAGTACAAGTAAAAATGTCACAATGTCACTTAAGTACAAAAGTATTAACAGCTAAATGTACTTAAAGTATTAAAGTAAAAGTACTTGTTGAGCAGAATGATCCCTTTCAGAGAGTTATATATATATAGTATTTCTAATTATTTGAAATGTTTTATTACTGATACTTCAACACGTAAGAAGCATTTTATTGTCAGAGCTGGTGGAGGTGGATCACTTTAACTAATTTATATACTGTTGGATAGTTTCATCTACAGCACAGGATCATATTTTATAAATTGATCATGTTTGTTTGTAAAATCTTAATCTGTAAACGGTAAAAAAACATTGTATACTTTGGTAACATTTTTCTATGTTTTTACAAAATATATATACACTTTACTCTTACTCAGATTACTGAAACATGAACTGCATGTTGTTATCACTTCTTGTAAACTAATTATGCTTCAAAATAAAACATTTTAACCAGAAGGTTAGTAACTCATTTCATTTTTTCTTTTTTCATTTTAATGTAGCTGAACTCCTTGAAATTCTCTTCTTCAGTATATTTCCACTTCTAGTGTATTTTAAACATGTTTTTATGACTTATTTTTAAAGGGCTTTTTTTATTTTCTATAAATGCACTCCACATTCTTTGAACCATTGCTTTTCCTTTTCCTTTCCCTCATCCTGAGATGTTGTCAGTTCCATACTTTCAGTTTCGTCTGCAGTCTGTTATTTATACCCCCCTGGATGGGTTTAATCCGGCAGTTACACTGAGTGCTCGTAGCATATAACACCTCCTCCAAGCATCCTTAGTCATGGTGAGTAATCAATCATGTTGGGCTGATAAACCTTCATATTACAATACATAGCCTACCAAATGGTGCAGTATGTAGCACTAATTGCTATTCTTTAACCGACAGTTTTTGTCTCAGTACCTAATTCAGTACAGAATAATGAAATGTTACTTTAATCTTTCTTGTTTTAATGTTGCAAATCTCACTCACAGACAGTGACAGGGAAATATTTTTACGTTTCCCAACACTGATGTTAGAGCTTATATAAAATATATTGGGCCTATAAACTCTAATTTGCTGTAGATATATAGGCTACAGTCATTTTTATTCCACGTGAAGCTGTTTCCACAGGGGAACTCTAATCTGCTGCTCACATTTTCTCTTTTTCTTTCAGAGTGGGCCAAATGTCCAGAGGAAGTACGGTAGGCAAACATCATCTAGAAGAATAATGTCCTGTGTGCAGCAATGTATAAGAAATGTTGAGGACTTCTTAGGAGACAGATTACCTTTTAATAAACTTTTAGTTCATTTCTAACTTCAGTGACTGAAAGTGAAACGAAGAGCTGCCACAAACAAACCAAACTGCCAGCACTTGTTTATAGAACAAGTGTGTTGAGTGTTAAAGTACTTTCAGACTATAAAAACCATGTATAGTGTATTTTCATGTGAGTAGCCTACAATAAAGTCAAAATGTCAAGTCTATCTATCTGTTGTTAAAACTATGTTGTGAATTTGACATGTTTCATGTGACTTTTATGGATTTTAAAAGAAAAAATGAACTTTCCTAAATTAGCAAATAAGAAAGTTACCCTTCTCTTTCTTTCAGACATTAAAGCTGATGGTAAGTAGGTTGCCAATTTCGTGTCAGTAGCCAAACAAACAGCTGAACTCCCACTCCTGCAGCGAGCGGCATTCCTCACATGCCATACCGACTGACCTCCTCCACACGGCAGAAGAGGAGGGGGGGGGGGGTCCCAGCTCTGTTGGCTGCGATTACTCTGAGCAGCAATTCTTGAAAATATAACAACCTTTTTCTCAAAATATTACTTTTAAAATGTGATTTTTAATTCTCGTAATGGAGCATATTCTTTCATAATATTACGATATTCTTGAAATCTCCACAACAAAAAATGAAATTAAATGTAGTGTCTCTTTGTTTGCAGCCCATGCAATCCTGCAAGGAGGTTCAGAAGTTACATGTGGAGTTCTCTTTCTACCTAAAATGCTGGAGATAATCGACACCGCTGACCGGCCTGGTGAAGCTTTTGCTACTGGTGGTACCTATTCAGATGCCGGGGTATATGCAGTTGGTTCTGGGAATAAACCCGGGAAGCGCCTTCCCAAGGCAGGAGCGTGTGCTTGTGCAGGAGTGGGCCTTGCTCGTGCTGAATGGAGTGTTTTTGAAGCTGTGGCCAAAGGGCCCAATGCAGAGGCCAAAGCCGTAGCCTCTGTGGCGTATCTTGGTGCCAGAGCCAATGCCAAAGCAGAAGTGGCCAGTGCCTCAGCCTCTGCTGCAAATGTTTTGGAGGCTGAGGCCAAAGGGCCCAGCGCAGAGGCCGAAGCTGAAGCCTCTGTGTTGTCTGTCGGTGCCTTTGCTAAAGCAGAATTGGCGAGTGCTTCAGTCTCTGCTGGTCCGTTAAGAGCTAAAGTCGGTCTGGCAGCAGATACCGGTGCCAGCATCGGTGTGACAGGTTTAGAGGTAAAGGTGCTGGGAACAGGCTTCTCCATCGGTCCTAGAACGGGCCTTTCTGTGTTAGGCTCTGAGGTTACATGTACTATATCGTAAACTGTGGCTTTGTGCCAAATACAGCTGTTTGTGATTGTGTTTTGTGCCTTCTAGTCCAACAATGAAACTCCTTTTTTGAAACACCGTTTTTGTTAAACAATTATACAAGAAAACAGAGAAAAAATGAAAATAAAACAAATAAAAATGATGAATAAAAATGCAATTTGACATCCTTTTTAAAGCGGATGCAGTGGTTGCACATTTTAATAATCTTGTCTTTTTAGGTTGACTAGGCATGTGGATTATAATAATGCTTACATATACAGACAAAAGTATATTAGAAAACTATACAACACAAATAATGATACATACATCTATAGTATTAATATGTATGTATGATGTATATTCATGTCTGTGTGAAACTACAGGGAAAATAACAAAAAGTTATACAGTAAATTCAGCCTAGGCCAACTAAAATGCATACATGCTTTATAGTATAATTTGTATTTTACAGTATATACCAGATGGTGCAGTTTGTATGTATTATGTTTATAATTATTCATATTTTTTGCCAAGATGTCACAATGACATCACGAAACATCAAAGCCACAATAAGAGGAACGTTCCGTTGGACTTGACGTCTTGTGACGTGATTGTGATGTCATTCGTGATGTCATTCAGAGATCAAAGCCAACGGAACGTTCCGGCAGCCTGCAGGTCGGGAGCCTATAAATACGACCCAGATCCACAGCTGAGTTCAGTTCAGATTTTTCCGAGCACATTCACATCGTTCAAAGAGACAAACACAGCGAACACAAACAGCCGATAACATGGAGCCTAGAAACAGACAAGACAACATCGATCCGGCCCTTCTACTGGCCCCGAGGGAGACCCTCCGCCCGCTCGTCCAGCTGTTCCTGGACAAGCTAACGGTGGTACAGTGGGTCAAGCTGGAATCCGGGTCCGTCGACAAGGACACAGAAAATGTCATAACTGACATTTGTGCGGATATAATTAATATTGTATCCACATATATTTATGAGGCATTCAAACGAAGCCTAACAGAGGGGAGCGACTTGCACTTAACAAGTCCTCCTAAATCAACCAGAAGCTCTTCGTCATCCAGTGGATCACAGAAGAGCTTCACCATATCGGAAGATCAAGTCCAAGAGTGTCTGGGTGACACCATTTCACAGACTTTTGCAGAGGTGATGGGTGTCCCGCAGGACACCCGTTGCCAGTCCACAAAGGAAGTGACAAAGATCGTGGTGGAGGAAGTTGCGGAGAGAGTAAACTCCGAACTCTCCAAAAAAAGTGGAAGCAGCGGAGGCAGCAGCGAGGGAGTGGAGCCGCTGGTCTCCAAGACTTCCACCCGCAGACTGAGAGCCATGACTGGACATGTGGTGAAGATACTCAAGAGGTGCGCCGCAATGATGACATACACGCCCAGATCGAAGAAAACCCAGAAAGATCAGCAAAGTCCCAGAGTGACAGCTGATGAAGACGAGACAACGTCGGTAAAACCGACAGAGCAGGACGAAGATCTGGCTGAAGCTGGGGAGTCCTGTCAGACCCCCGTAACTCCTCTGCAAGAGGATGGACCAGAGGAAAAAGTTTCCTCTGGGGAAAGCTTCATGGACACAACCACAGAAGCCGTCAAGAAGATCCTGGAGGAACAGATGGATGACATCACCTCCATAGAATACAATGATGACATTTCACAGGAGGAATACGACCTGCTCGTGTCCAGCAACTCGCAGAACATGGAAGAGGCGGCCTCTGAGATTGTCAGAGTTATATTCGAAGACCTGAATTTGGATGTAGACGGCACACCTAAGAGGACGTCTACATCAGAGACCAAACCCAGCAAAACATCCTGCTGGCAGAAGGTGGGGAGTAAAGTCAAATCCTTTTTTGTGCATAAATTTGCCAAAGAGGCAATCTTCAGCTTTGTGGCAAAGCTGAGGAGCACACTTGACTGCTCCCCACGGAAGAAAGACAAACTATCAGTCAAGCAGCTAATTGAGGGGGTGGACTACCTGGTGGAGGACATGATCCCACCAGAGGAAGATCTGGAGAAAAGAGAGAGCACAGCTGAGGTGTGCCTCTATGAAAGGATGGCAAGAGACATCGCCAGCGGCCAGCACGAAGTCACCGCCAAGCAGCTGACTGACGTCATATTCCACCACCTGAAACTCGGCAAAAGACTCAAAGTCCAGTTCATGGTCCAGATCCGGACAGAGGTGGACTTCTTCATGAAGATGATGTGGAACTGGCTTAACCAGCAGGCCCAGCAGCACAAGACCAAGAAGGACCGCGTGACTGCAGCCATCAAGCAGATTGAGGGAGTAGTGGAAAGTCTGCCGGTCAGCACAGCGAGCCACTTGGAACAGGACGGAGACTCTTTGACCCTCGTGTCTGAATCAGCACCAGCTTCTACCGCTGATGAACCAGCTCTCGGTGATGAAGATTTCATCACTGATGAGCAGGCTGCCAGTGATGAAGTCGACGAAGCTGCAGGTGAGGCCACAGCACACCCAGTCAACAAATGGGACAAACTGTGCTGCCTGATTACGGTGTCGGGGCTGGTTAACCGGATTTGGAAAAATCTGTCGGTTAATCTGTCCAGTGATGCCGTAAAAGCCACCATCAAGACACTGAGCGAGGCTCTTTGGGCAGAGATCGAAGGCTGTGACACTGCTGTCAAGCCAAGTGACCGCCATATAAAGAGGATAATCAAGGCAGTGTTCAAGGACCTGTGCAAAAAGACCCTCGGTGCACAGGTTCTGAGTATGAGCCTGCTGTCCCAGGATCCACTCATCTATAATTCTATCATACAGACTCTAAAAGGGCACCTGATGACTCCAAAAAAGAAGACCAGTATCACTGGGTTCTTTAGAACTAGTTACAGGATCATGTCCAAACCATTCAATACCTGCTTTAAATAAGGCTGCAAAGAAAAATCAGCAGCAGTCTTAGGGTGGGTGGGTGGGACAGATCTTTTTCATGGCACTGACAAAGTGTGAGCTTGAAAAAGATCTGTTGGGACCTGAGGTCCCACCACATGTCCAGGTCAGACTCTCTGTGGTACCAACCTCAGGTCAGCTCGTAGCACAGAGAGTCGGACCCGGACATGACGCGGGACTTCAGGTCTCTTATGGGGGCTTCACAGGTGCCTCAGTGTTCAACACTGCGGCCTCGCAGCAAGAAGGGGAGGGTTCAGTCCTGGGCCTCGACCCTCTTGCTGTGTGGAGCACACTCGTGCTCACTGTGTTGCAGTGGGTTTTCCTCCGAGTTCTTCGGTTTCCCCCCACACTGTAAATAATTTATAAGTTTAGTAAAAAAATTCGAATCAGACCAAAAAAATTAAAAATAAAAAATAAAAATCAGAAAAAATCAGAAAAAATGTTTGAAAATCTTTCTTTTCTTATTATCAGCTGTATTGATGCACAGCTGTAGATGTGGACCTCTGCGCATGTGTGCGTGTTCGCGTGTGTTCGTGAGCGTGCGCACAAACAAAAAAATGCAGGGGGACTTCAACAGAAGCTTGTTGTTCTGATGGTGAGTTATCTCTGGGTTGGATTCATGGTTTGCCTCTGGAAGTTAAAGTTTCAAAGGTTTCTCCTCAGCTCATCCTCTTCACAGAACAGCTGCGTGTGGTCTGAAAAGCTACACATGCCACATCTCTGGTATCAGATCACACAGGAAGTTTTATTTTTTTATAAAATTGCTAATTTAAGTGAGACTGTCAGTGAACTGCAGCAACATGTAAACTTGTACTGGGGTCTGGAGGGTTAACTGTTCATGAAGCAAACATGAAGCATGGATTATCACCAGATGATGTGGGACATCTCTGAAGTGAACAAAGTGTCACTGTACTGCTTTGGTTTATGTTTCATACTGTTGAGTCTGTTTGAGTTTGTCTCAGGTAAGAGCCATAAGCTTTTCTCTCTCTCTCTCTAGTCTTTTAAACTGTGTTTAACTAGTTTGCTATAGTTCAGAGTCACAGATTGTGTGAGACAGTTACTAATGCAGTGTGAGTTGACCATGAGCTACTTGCTGCTTGCCATTGTGTGACTATGGCTTTAACCTAATTCACATAAGTACACTACACTAAAAAGTACATATTTGACTTCAACAGACCCTTATTGTTCTGATGGTGAGTTATCTCTGGGATTGGATTCATGGTTTGCCTCTGAAAGTTCAAGTTTAAAAAGGTTTCTCCTCAGCTCATCCTGGTCTGATTGTTTTTTTAAACTGTTCATGAAGCAAACATGAAACATGAATTATCACCAGGTGATGTGTGGCATCGATTGACCGACTTAATCCCTTCTCATAATTACAAGCTCCGCACTCGTTTTTGGAATTTACTGCACGTAGAGCTCGGTTATCTGAAATGATAATGAATTTTCTAGATGATATTTTTAAATTCTTCAAATTCAAATCTGACTCTGAATCTGAGGATGACGGAGGAGCTTCTCATAACTTCATTAACACAATTATGCAGGTTGACCACTGATTAACAAAATACCTTTTTCTCCAACACTCAAGCAGTGTTTACTTCTTATTGTCTGTATTGTTCTACAAAAACAGCTCAAACAATGGTGGTGATGGTGAGTTTATTTCTATGTTCACTATTTTCTCTGATACTGTAGACTCTTTACCCTGAGTCCTTTTTGAAGCGGGTCCCGGTGTGTTTGTGCAGTCCGCTGATGTATTTTTAGGTTGAGTAGGCATGTGGGTTACAATAACACTAACACGAATTACACCAATGAAAATAGAAATAGGAATCATATCTATAAATACAATGATAGGCATTAGTCTGGCTGTGGCTCACTGGTGCCCCCTTGTGGTGAAAACACGGCAGACAGCAAACATTTTAAACGTAAAACAGATCAGCACCCTTTCTCATAGAAACATTAACCTTTTTTTTGTTATCAGAGAGGCTGAGCAAATGCATGGTCCTGAAATAAACTTTTATGTAAGAGGAATCCAGCTGCTTTGGTCTAAGTAACTGTGAATTAACATTCCTTAATTA
Organism: Lateolabrax maculatus; assembly: GCA_031216445.1. Classification (NCBI taxonomy): domain Eukaryota; kingdom Metazoa; phylum Chordata; class Actinopteri; order Acropomatiformes; family Lateolabracidae; genus Lateolabrax; species Lateolabrax maculatus. The sequence continues at coordinate 24,823,367 of CM062201.1, read as the reverse complement.
ATGATCTATTAAGAGTGAACTAATTACATAAAGTCATGGTGACTTAAGGGTGAGCAACAGGAATTTGTTATACATTAATTTGTGGCATTTTTGATTCCCCAGACTTAAACTAATCAGGAAGAAGCCTGAGAACAAGTTCCCAACCACATAAAAACATATTTACTTGGAGAAACAATTGTCACAAGCGCCTTTTTTAATGAAAGAATGCCTCTTATAATGAACAAATGCCTCTTCAATAACAAGGAAATGTGTATAAAGGAGGTTTAAATTACAACAAACAAACTAATTAAAGCCTGCAGGCATTAAGCAAGCTAAAACTCTTCCCTATCTGCCCTAATGCAGGTCACATCGTTTAAAGGGGATTTTTTTTATGTTTGCTCCAGAACGCTCAAAATAACCTTCAATCAGTGAAGCAAAAGGGAAGTCCCAAAAAAGTTCGGATCAGACTGACCCAGGCGTGTATTCCCCACCTCTCCTAAGCCCCAAAGAAAGGGCGTCGTCCGGCCCTGATTGGTCAAGAGGGGAATGCACCAAGCTGCTCACCATTTTCATTTAGGAGCCAGTCCCCACATCCCACGAGTAACAGGTGACCTGACTAACCCTCTAATCAACTCAGAGGAATTTCAGCATTCAGCTAAAAACGAATTTAGAAAAGGGGAATGACAGCAAGAACCAAATAATATTAGGCTGCTACAAATTTATCAGGAGTGAGTCATTAGTTTAGCATTACTCAAGTACATGATTTCTTCCTTTATTATAAAATGTTACAGAAAAAAATAACAAGGATGCACAAATGCAGGGATGCTACTGGTGTGTTCACCTATATGTTGAACAGTTGAGTTGATTTTTAAGTGTAACTGTGCAGTGAATTGTTTCACTGAAAGCACATTTTGGTTTGTGTAAATATTGTGTGCACTTATGTCTGGGTGAAATAGATTCCAGGTTTTATTCTGAAACTCCTGACTGTCCTGTGACCTTTCATCAAACCTCCTCCTCTTCTATCCGCCTTGCAGAAGAGAAACGTTGCCTGAAGTTTTTTGTTTGAACTTGAACCAAACTTTTGCTTACTGTTTAACAGGGTGGAGATTGTGTGTGAGACACCGTCTGTGTGTGTCTGTGTAGGAAATATGTCACCACAGACCTATTTAAACGTGTGAATTGCTGTCCGAGTGCAGAAGATTTGTTTAGACGTGTTTAGGACTATTTGCTTACTATCTTAACTTCTTATTTTTTTCTATAGCCTACTTCTACGACAGTGGAGGAAATATGACCATAAACCCCACCCTTTCTGTGCTCCTTTGTTCTGGGCGGTTCCTATCGTCAGTTTCGTTTGCAGTCTGATCCCCCAGATGGGTGCAGTCCAGCTGTTCATCTGAGTGCACCCAACATATAACATCTCCTATAAACCAAGCAACCGCAGTCATGGTAAGTTATCATTTTATTAAATGTTATTTGCATCTTGTCTTTCTTGTTTTAATGTTGAAACTTGGACTCACAGAGGATGATGGAGGAACTTCTCATTACTTTATTAACACAATTATGCTGCTTGACCACTGATTAACACATTTTTTGACCTTTTTGTCTGAATGTAATGAAATATTATTTGTTATAGATCTATACAGTTATTTTTATTCCAATTGAGGCAGTTTACTCTGGTTCTAATCCTCTGCTGACATTTCCTCTTTTCTTTCAGAGTGTAAGAGGTTCCCTGAAGTGGTCAGGTAGGCAAACATCATCTAGAAGAATAATGTCCTGTGTGCAGCAGTGCATACTTTCCTCAAAGAAATATAGTATGTTGAGAACGTCTGATAAGACGCATTACCTTGTAATAAACTTTCATCTAATTTATAACTTCAGTGGAAATAGTGTGTATAATGTTCACGTGTACATTAAAGTCAAAATGTCAAGTCTATCAATCTGTTGTTATAACAATGTCATGAGTTTGACATGTTTTAATGTGACTTTTATAGATTTTAAAAGAAGAAAATGACTTGAACAAATATGAAAATAAAGTTTCCCTATTCTTTTTTCAGACGTTGAAGCTGAGCGTAAGTAAATCACTTTTAATTTCGTATTTTGTCTGTCAATTTTACCCCACTGGTTGTTACATATGGAGAGAAAAAAGGTCATGAAATCCCCAGAATAAAGTTAACATTTTACAAGAAAATGTTATTATGAAAACAAGTGAAAGTTTGTTATTTTGCAAACATATGAAAGAGGTGTGCGTTTTTGAGTAAACTGGGATGAGATAGACAAGAAAAAGAGGCAAAACTGGGCGTTGAAGTAACAGCTCGAGCAGAGACCTCCTCCAGACAGAATCTCTAAAAATAATACGACTTTTGTCATAAAATTGCATTTTTGTTAAAATACTTTAACATATAAGAACCTTTTTCTAAAATATTAGGACAGTAATGATCTAGTCTCTTTGTTTGTAGGCCGTGCAGTTATGAAAGCAGGAACTGAAGTTACTGTTGGTACAGCCGGGGCTCTGGAGATGATCGACACCTTTGACCGGCCTGGTAAAGCTTTCACTGCTGGTACCTACTCGGGTGCAGGCTCGTTTGCAGATGGATTTGAGGATAAACCCGGGAAGCGCCTTCCCAAGGCCGGATTGTACGCTGGAGCAGGAGTGGGCCTTGCTCGTGCTGAATGGAGCGTTTTTGATGCCGAGGCCAAAGGGCCCAACGCCAGCGCCGGAGTGGGAGCCTCTCTGACGTCAGGTGCCAGAGCCTTTGCCAGAGCAGAAGTGGCCAGTGCTTCGGCCTCTGCTGGTCCGGTGAAAGCTAAGGTCGGTCTGTCAGCAGACACCGGCGTCGGCATCAGTCCATTAGGTGTGGAGGCGAAGGTGCTGGGAACTGGCTTCTCCATCGGTCGTAAAACCAGCGCTTCACTGTTTGGGAATGAGATTGAATTTACTTTTTGGTAGACTGTAGTTTTCTGCCATATTCAGCTCTTTGTGATATATTTGTGCCTTATAATCTGTATAACAATGAAACCTCTTTTGTAACATTTGAAATTTGCAGCATTTATAAATTACTTCTGACATTTCCAGTCTCCACTATTAATGTGTGTCTTCACTATAGATTATACATTTGAACTTGAATAGTGATTTTTCAGTGTCTGTTGCTTTTATATAACAGTAAGTGAAAATACCAGCTTTTGCCATAATGAAAATAAAGTGCTCAAATAAGATGAATGTGTTTTTCTTATCAGAGTCCAGCAGTGTCTTGATTTTTCCATTTCCTGCCAATAACTTCCTGTTCCACCTACACCTCAGGCAATGTTTACTTCTTATGTTCACATTGTTCTACAAAACATCTTGCAGCAGAATAAGATGTCAGTAGTTGATTTGGTTTGTCTAAGTAGTGTGTGCACTTATGTAAGGGTGAAATAGATTCCAGGTTTTGTTTCTGTCCTGTGACGTTTGCTTTGTAAACATAACAAGTTGTGGAGTTTATTTTACAGGAAACGGTATAAACAATTTGTCCATCTGTGGAGGAAATGTGTTACCATCAAACCCCTTCCTCTTCTATCCGCCTTGCAGAAAAGAAACGTTGTGTGAAGTTTTTTGTTTGGACTTGAACTGAACTTCTGCTTTCTGTTTAACAGGGTGGGGATTCGTATCTCAGAATGAAACTCTCACCACTTCAGTCAACCGTAAACAACGTGTAAAGTTTTTATGGCTCCTTTGTTCTGAGCCTTTGCTAAAGCTTTCACATTTTCAATTTCGTTTGCAGTCTGGTATTTATGCCCCTCGATGGGTGTAGTCCAGCAGATAAGCTGATTGCCTGCAGCCCATAACATCTGCTATAAACCAAGCAACTTCATTCAGGTAAGTTATCAATCCTATGAGGCTTATTACGCAAAATGTATGCATGCTTTATGGTATGATTGTTTTTTTACAATATATACCAAATGGTGCAGTATGTGTCAGTGAATTATATTTTTTATTCAGTACAGAATAATAAGAGTTTACTTTCATCTTATCTTTCTTGTTTGAATGTTTATAATCTGACTCACTTCATTAACACAATTATACTGGTTGACCTTTGATGAACAAATACCTTTTGTCAGAATGTAATATAATATAAGATAAAATATAATTTCCTATGGATCTGTACAGTTGTTTTTATTCCACAGAGAAACTCTGGTTCTAATCTGCTGCTGACATTTCCTCTTTTTCTTTCAAAGAAAACTACTTGTCCCGAAGATGGAAGGTAAGCAAACATCATCTAGAAGATTAAGTGCATACTTTCCTTACAGATATATAGTATATTGAGGACTTCTGACGAGACAGATTACCTTTTAATAAACTTAAACTTACAATAAACAGTAAAATAGAATTGGTGACGATGAGATTTCGGGATTTATGTGTTGATTCTTTTTGAAAAACTTCAAAATAAAGTCAAAATTTGGACAGAAGAAGAAAAATAAGTTAAAGTTGCAATATTTTGAACAAATAAAATAATTGTGGGTCTGAGAATAAACAACTTGCATTTTAATATATTTGTCACCAATAACAAAATTGCGTACCTCAATACTAAAAGGTGTCACCCAACCTGACAAACTGTAATGAAACACAGTATATCAGATGGTCTTTGGCGGACTGGTATCTGTTTGGAACTGGGATAGGAGTGATTTAAAAAAAAAGGCAAAACTGGGCTTTGAAGTAACGGCTAGAGCAGAAACTTCCTCCAGACAGAAGCTTATGGTTTTGGAAAAGGATCAAAATCTCATGGCTTTGTCATAAAATAGTATTTTTGTAATAAAATTCTTGAATATACATTTTCTCAAAACACTACTTTTTAAAAAATGGTTTTACTTTGTCATTCTAGTAAGTTTGCATCTTTTTTTCAAAATGTTGGAACAGTATTCTTGAAATTTCAACACCACACAAAATTCTTTTTCACTTGTAACGCTGTTCTGTAGTCGTCGTTGATATGACAGGTAATGTCTCTTTGTTTGCAGCCGAGGTCAAAGGGCCCAGCGCCAGCACAGAATTCACATTCTCCGAGGAGTCAGGTGCCAGAGCCTTTGGCAAGGCAGAACTGGCCAGCACTTCACTCACCGCTGGTCCGATGAAGACTACAGTTGGCCTGTCAGCAGACACCGGCGTTGGCGTCGGCCCGTCAGGTGTAGAAGCAAAGGTCCTGGGAACTGGCTTCTCCATCGGCCGTAAAATAGGCGTTTCAGTGTTTGGCACTGGGTTCGAATTTAAATTGTGGTAGACTGTGGTTCTGGTGCCTTCTATTCCAACAATGAAACAACAAAAGCATTTGAAACGTGTAGCTTTTATAACTGAAACTTGTTCTCGTGACAATGTGTATCTTCACTGCATTTAAACCATTTGAAGTGTCTACTGCTTTACCAGTATATGTCATACTGGCTGCTAAGATTATTGGACTTTCATCAGAGTCAGGCCTTTCCTCATGTTCCACCTGGCTTCCACTTCACTTTATCATGCTTTGCTGACATTAAACTCCTCTAACACTCCGCAATGTTTGCTGCTTATTGTCTGTATTTTTTTCTACAAAACATCCTGCAGCTTGCAGAGGCAGAATAAGATGTGAGAAGGTGATTTGCCGCTGAGATCTGACCTTTCTGACCTTTTTTAGACGGGGAACTGAAGCCGTTTTATCCAGGCTCCTTTGACAAAAACAGTGATTTTGCCCTCGCAGAACACGGGAGTTGCTAGTGTACTGCTGCCTCTAACGCTGAAACCACGGAACTTGCATGTTGTTTGAATCATATCGTGAATATTTCTCAACACAAAAACACAAACGTGTCCTCGACGACTCAACAATACGACAGGTTAGTCGTTAGTAGTTAAGGCCTTCAGTTCTCCTTTGATTCTGAGAAATAAAGTCAGTTTTTGATGGCGGAAGGTGTCGTTAGTGGGGACTGCTGCACTAGTAGGTGCAGAAGGCCCCTTCTGACCCATCTGAGGCTTATCACCGCCGATAACGTCTATTCAATCAAGTGATGACGTTGGAGGCAGGTGGCGGAGGAGAGAGAGCCTCTCTTCAGTCATATCTGTGTAATGCTGATGGTGGCTCATGCTTACAAGAAACAAAGAGTCATAGAGGATTTGTAAGTTGCATGTTGGCATATTGACCCGAGCACAATTCATGCTCAGTGGGCTTTTTTTGGCACATATTCACTGGGACACACACACATACACAGAGACTTCTTGTAAATTCTACTACTTCTCTGAAGTCTTCACTTTTACTTTCTGTGACAGAGGGCAAATCTGTAACTGTCAGCAGAAATACCCTACGATCAACAACACCATGCCACACTTTAACCACACGTCTCGGCTTTGATAACATTAACTGCCGACAATAAAGAAGCACGTGTTCACATTCAGTATGAGGGATAATATCAAAGGCAACGTCAGCCAACATTAAAATTAGGCCTTTCCTTAGGCTGCATGTCAGACAGTTGAAAGATACGACTTCACAGTTGCAGCTGGTAAAAGTGGAGTCATTTTAATTACTTTCCTGCTGGGCTTGGGAATTTCCCCCTAGGAATCAATAATGTCTTATCTTAATTTCTTTGTTTATTATATTTTGCTTTATTATCTGAAACCGCAAAGTACTTGCTAACTGAAGACATCAAATAAATGTAGTGAAGTGGAGTTGAAAAGTAGCAGAAAAAGGACATTATCAAGCACAAGTACCTCAGATTGTACTTCAGTGCAGTGTTACTGTAAATACCTCCCACCCAGAGGTCACGGCGGCTCGATGTCTCTGGAGAGGATCCAGACCATGATACAGACAGGAAGGCCCCCCCCGGTTACCGTTGCTAAGCTGTGATTGGACGCTCGGTGTTCGGGGGAGGGGTTTATCCAACGTTCACTTAGCCGTTGCTAAGTAACGGGGAGGAAAGAATTGCAGAAGTCTGCAGACAGACAGACAGACAGACAGACAGGCAGGCAGACAGACAGACAGACAGCCAGACAGGCAGGCAGACAGACAGACAGACAGGCAGACAGGCAGGCAGACAGACAGACAGACAGACAGGCAGACAGACAGGCAGACAGACAGGCAGGCAGGCAGGCAGACAGACAGACAGACAGACAGACAGGCAGACAGACAGGCAGACAGACAGGCAGGCAGGCAGACAGACAGACAGGCAGACAGACAGACAGGCAGACAGACAGGCAGACAGACAGGCAGGCAGGCAGGCAGGCAGACAGACAGACAGACAGACAGACAGGCAGACAGACAGGCAGACAGACAGGCAGGCAGGCAGACAGACAGACAGACAGTGGTTCACTTTGCCAGCACGTACACTCTTTATTTGAAAATAGGCTCGAGTGTGGAAAATAATGAGGAAAGTGTCGCTAAATATAGGAATGTTTGTTTGAGCAAAACTAAAACACTTCCTTACATGGTGTGTCAGGGTCTGTGTCAGTGTGTGTGTGTGTGTGTGTGTGTGTGTGTGTGTGTGTCAGTGTGTGTGTGTGTGTGTGTGTGTGTGTGGGGGGGGGGGGGGGGGGGGGGGGGGAGTCACTCCTTTTAATGTATCAAATTTCATCACAGATAAAGTCAATCTGTGATCCCAGACAGAAAAGTAGCGAGTCGAGGGGAAGAACTACAAACATTCCTGGACAAGCCACATAAAGGTGAGATTTCTGCTTCTGGATGGAAAAATGAAAAACCAGAGACACCCACTCGACTTGGAAGAGGACAGAAGTTTTTACGAAGTTCCTTGCTTTGTTTAGAGCCCGTGTTTCTGCCTGTTTCTCCACAGGCAGACTGTGAGTAGTTTGACAGCAGAATACTGTTAGAGGAGCTGGTGTTCGGTTTTAAGTTTCGATGTGTCCGGGGGGTCCTCCATTATTATGCACCAATTTATGGTGCAAATGTGTTTATTCCTGTAACAGTATACACAAAATTCAGGCTCCAGGTGACAACTGAAAATATATTGGAATATAATACAGTGAGGCTCTCAGACGTCTGTACTGCTTCAAATATTCATTCTACCGTAGATCAACTTTCTCATTTAATGTTGTAATTTCCACAGTCCACACACACACACACACACACACACTCTTCTGTCCTCTTTAGTGTCTTCTGTTTGTGGGAGTAACCTCTTTAAATGTGCACGTGGCACCCATTCACATCAATTATACATTCATTTATTGTGATTCATTTATAAACTTTAATAGCTGTGACAAAGTGGGTGAGAACACAGCGTTTGTCCCGTAGCTCATTGCCATTTCTACACATTTAATCATGTTTGTTGTTTGCATTTGATTAACAACATTTTACCAGTCTGTTTAAAAGTACATTTTCATTATCTGGCTCATTTCTATTACCAGTTATTTTCTGTCCAGCTGAAGCAGTTCCCAAAGTGTTACTAAATCAATTCTAGTCTGGTGTTTATGGTCTTGTCCTCTTTCCTTTCAGGGCACAACATTTTCCCTGAAGATGCCAGGTATGCAGACATCATCCAGAGGCATAATGTTCTGTGGGCGACAGTGCATACTTTCCTCAAATTAGTATGTATTATATTGATGACATCCTAGAAGTAGCACAATAAAGGTAACTAGTAACATTCAGAAACTGGGAGCGAGCAGATTGAAGGTAAGATGTAAAAATGTCTAAATATCTGTGGCATTTTCTCTTGAAGTACGTTCACACTATATGCAATTAAGTGTACATAAATATGATCACACAAGTACAAACTATGAACATCAAATCTGAAGTTTTTGAGGTTTTAATCAATGGATTAATTGCAGGGACTTTGACATGTTATGTGAAATGCCATTTTATGAATTTTTAAGTTAATACTGAAGTTTGGTGAAGGATTCACTCTTTTTCTTTTCAGGTAAAAGAGCTGAGGGTAAGTACTTCATGTTTTTAAAAGACCAAAATTAGAATAAACAGACATTTCTTCACTGGAAATATTCATTTCTACTTATCTTTTTGATGAAATGTCATGTCTCATTGCTTGCAGCCTATGCAGTTCAATATTCCGGTGAAGACGTGTGTGTCGGGGACCCCGGGGTGCAGCAGATCATCGACACCATTGACCGGCGCGGTAAAGCTTTTGCTGCCGGTACCTACGCAGGTGCTGGGGCATTTGCAGATGGATTTGAGAACGAACCCGGGAAGCGCCTTCCCAAGGCCGGAGTGTACGCTGCTGCAGGAGTGGGTTATGCTCGTGCTGAATGGAGCGTTTTTGATGCCGAGGCCAAAGGGCCCAACGCCAGCGCCGGAGTGGGAGCCTCCGTGACGTCTTTCAGTGCCAGAGCCTTTGCAAAAGCAGAAGTGGCCAGTGCTTCAGCCTCAGCCGGTCCGGTGAAAGCTACAGTCGGTCTGGCAGCAGACACCGGCGTCAGCATCAGTCCGACATCTGTAAGGGCCCAAGTGCTGGGAACTGGCTTCTCCTTTGGTCGTACAATGGGCATTTCACTGTTTGGCACTGGGTTCGAAGTGAGTTTGTGGTAGACTTGAGTTGTCATTGTCTAGCAGACAGTCAATTGTTCCATCAGTCCCCAGTACTTACTAAAAGTCCCAATGTACAGGTATTGAAAAAGTATCTTTGGCAAATTCTAGTGGTTGTACCAAAAGCAATGTACGTGGTAACTTCACTTTCTAAAACCAAACTTGTGCAATCAGAAAATAAATCATGGAATAGATAATCAAACTCATCTGAGGTTTATTATATCTGAATTAGTTTACAAAACAATCAAGTGGAGTGCATAAATTACTGCAATGCTCTGAATGATGTACAGTCTCATTTTTACACACTCACTCTCACTCACACAAACTTGATAAAATGTTGATTGTGATCCATAACAGTGTATATTTACTGTATCAGCTTTCTACAACATAAATACACCAGGCAGCCACACAGATGCACACTCAGACATAAAAAATGTTGTCTCAATCTGATGCAATTGATGAACGCTTTTTATCAACATGGCCACACACACACACATCATCATCATCATCTGTCTCAGGGCTGCATGCGAATGGCTCCGTCCAGTCGAATGACCTCTCCGTTAATCATGGGGTTCTCAGCCAGTGAGGTCACCAGGTGGGCAAACTCAGCGGGGTCTCCCAGGCGCGAGGGGAAGGGCACCTGGCGGGCGAGAAAGCTGCGCACCTTCTCTGGGAGACCGGCCAGGAGGGGAGTGGAGAACAGACCTGGAGGAAGAAACCATTTTCACATTTAGACACAAAGGAAATATTGAATCAGAGAGCGTTTCTTCGTCTGTCGACCCATAAATCATCCAGACGAGAAAGGTTTACGTCAGAGGAGGATTTTGTCTCTTGGCTGTGGGTCTGTATTCCTTTTAACAAGTTTAGACAGATGGGTCTTAACCTACAGCCGATAGCGTTGGTGATAAAAGATAAGTCTGGTGATATTATATTATACTGTATTTTTTTTTTTATAGACGATAGATCAATGAAAAGACCAAAATCACTAATGAATTATTAACAATTAGCATAAAGACTGAAAACATATATATCGTGTATATTTATAGAGAACATATTTTTCAGGTTCCCATAGTTAATGTTAATGTAGTTAATGTTACGGTTTAGGTTCACTAACCGGGTGCGATGGTGATGACCCTGATGCCCATGGGTGCCAGATCTCGTGCGATGGGGAGGGTCATTCCAACGATGCCGCCTTTAGAAGCTGAATACGCCGCTTGGCCGACCTAAAGAAAATACAGAGAGAAAGAAAAATCTGATCAACAGAGCGACCACTTCGTTATTTCCTTTATGTTTGTGTGTGTGTGTGTGTGTGTGTGTGTGTCTCAAATGACCTGTCCGTCAAAGGCTGCCACACTGGCTGTGTTAATGATGCATCCTCTGTGTCCATCTGCATCAGGCTCGTTCTTCCCCATCTCACCCACGGCAAGGCGGATCACATTAAAGGTTCCTGCAATGTTCACCTGCAGAAAACACCCAGAGAAAAAAATCACACAGCTGCGACTGGTATTTCTTCTTCTACTGTATGTGTCTGCAGCCGTCCGTCCATCTTACATTGATAACGCGCTGGAAGGCCTCCAGGCTGTGAGGGAGGTCCTTCTTGAAGTTGTAGGTTTTAACAGCGACAGCGATGCCGGCACAATTAACGGCCAGGTCCAGCTTCCCAAACTTCTCTCTGGCCAGGGACACCGCGGCCTGCACGTCTGTCTCCGACGTCACCTTGGAAATGACGAGGCCACAAGTTAAATATAACCAAGCACACGCATGTAAACGCCAATACCATTTTTTCTGATTATTTTGCATCCAAATAGATATGGAACTTGGAGGGTCACACGTTCCACTGGACTAGTGGTAGTGTTGGCTGATGTGAGAGCGCCATCTTCTGATTGTAGAGTATCTTACACCTCCAGTTACAGCACCAGCTTTGAGCTGTATTTTATGTTTCTCTTACAGTTACCACAAGCACAATTAGTTTAGTGGACTTAATTAGTCCACATTTTCACAAGTTCCTTTTAAATTAAAAAAAAAAAGGTATTCATGAAACCAAACCCCATTTTTTAATACTATGTATGTTCTGCATTTCTTCAGCAATAGCTATTCAGTGTATTTACATTCAGTATTGACCAGTCCATATAGTAGTTTTCATTATTAGTGGCGGAGTCCACCAGTCCTGCACTGGATTCAAAGGATCTAACTACACACAAGTGATTAACAGGAAACACTGGATGTTAGTAATCTAGGTTTAATGTTGGTCATTTTACCACACTACTTTCTATCATTCATTCACTTTGAAATATAAAACACATATTGATTGAAGAGTGAACGTGTCCAAATCTGTTGTGTCTGGTGAGTTCTGGACTCACGTCAGCGGGAGCGAAGGCACATCGGTCCCCCAGACTGGCTGCCAGAGCCGGTCCATCAGAGGAGGGCAGGTCCAGGATCACAGCAGACGCTCCGTTCTGCACCAGGCGCTCCACAGTGGCCCGGCCCAGACCGGACGCACCGCCCGTCACCAGGCCAACCATACCCTGCTCAACAAGCACACACACACACACACACACACACACACACACACACACACACACACACACACACATTAACACAGATACATGGACAGGGACGGACAACATTGACTGGTTTAAAATGCAGCTGCAAAAAACTTCCAGGCAGTTGGGAATGATGATTGTTTGTAGAGCTGACACGATTACACTAATAGTTGATTAGTCAATCAACAGGAATTGTGAGCTACAACAATTTGGATCAATGATTTATCATTTTAGTAATTTTTTCACGCAAAATTGTTAAGATTTGCTGCTTTTGTTTGTCTCATGAGATTGTAGGTTAAATATTTAATAAATAAATTGAAGATCTTTAGGTTTTGAACTATTCATCGGACAAAACAAGACATTTGATGATGTCACCTTGAGCTTTTTCACTGTTTACTGAAATTTCATAGACCAAATGATTAATCAAGAAAATAATTGTCAGATTAATTAATATTGAAAATAGGTTTTAACATTAATTTATGCGCTTTTCATGGAACTACTTATTATATATTTTCAGATATAGTCACTATGTAAACTGTTTACAGTGAAGTCTGTGCATTATAAACAGCAACCAAGACACTTTCTGGATGAAGGTGGTGTTGTTCTTGTTTAACGTCCCTGAAAACAGTTTTAAATATTGAATATGTCTCTTTAACATTAAAGGTTTCCTGTGACGTTTTAAACATCTAGTAGTGGTATGGAGCTGTTTTTCTATCTATGGATCCCCCTTTTTGTTTATTTGTTTATCTAATGCATGTGCACGAGGATGCACACACACACACACACACACACACACACACACACACACACACACACACACACACAGAGTCCTACAATGGTGTCACACTGTGCCACTGATCAACAGGTGGCAGTAACATGCCAAGATATGCTGCAATGCTCCAGCAAAGGCAGCGAAGAAGAAAACTGCAGGCTGGTAAATATGTTAAATGATGCTGGATTTAACACATATTTTATAGGGAAATAAATGCACTCCACCGTTTGTTAAAGCTCAAGGATGCACACAGTGTTTTTTGGTGAGTATGTACATGTAACTTTTGTTTGTTTGCACAGGACACCTTTAAGTATTCATGACTAAATAAGCAACAATTAGAGGGAAAGTTTAGGTGGGAAAAAAAAAACACCCTAAGTTACTATTTAGTGAGAGTTTAACAGTCAAAACTGCAAATTTCCTTCATCAGGACTCTGAGTGCTGTTTTTACATCAGATGTTAAAGTGCTGGCAAACAACCAAACACATTTTGATTTAAAATGTTGCAAAGATAAAACAAAACAATAATTAAAACCTCACGTGAAATAACCAAAACTGTTCTTGTGTTCATGTGCAAGCTGATTAAAAATGAGGCGTTCAGGGCCTTTGAAGCCATTAAGGGAGCTTCCGTTCTTCTCCATTGTTTTTGGCAGAAATCTCAGAAACAAAACCACCTGCGAGGCCGGACAGCATCAAATATTCCAGACGAACTGAATAAGTGATGTGATCAGGTGGAGTAACGCAGTGTCAGTGTCACCCAACACACAGCTGAGGACTCACTGATTCCCAACACGGCAACAACACAATGAAACTTCCGAACTACAGAGAAACTGAACCGGCAGGACGAGAAAAAAAAACACCCGCACGCATCTCAACACGCACTTATTAAAGCTGTCCCGCATCACGTCCCCCGCGGTTAAGCAGGTGCGTGATGCGGTGCAGCGCGGACACGTTTATCTTTTTCTTTGCTCACCTTGACACAACGAATGTTCGCCATGTTGCCTCGACGTCACTGCGAAGATCGTGTATTTGTGACAGAGGCTTCTTCTTCTTCTTCTTCTTCTTCTACCACTTATTTCTTCTTCTTCTTCTTCTTCTTCGGTTGGCAAACAACGAATTGGTGCATTACCGCCACCAGCTGGCACGGAGTATTGATCAGGAGGTCTAGTATTTACAATATTAAAAAATAAAAATCTATCTTCTTTTTATCATCTCAATCAACTTAGTTATTTTGTTTAATATCTAATAGATGACAGTGTACTTGTTTTAAATCAGAATCTGTTTTCTTTCTGCCTCATATTTCTGACATGTCCTGCTGTTTCTTCTGGCCCACTGTACTCACATCTGCCTGTATTATGTTTACCTGTTTTGAATAGTGTGTCTCATCCCTCCTGTTCCTTCCTGCACTTCATTTCTTCCCCTTTCCTCTGAACCCATCGCCCTTTGCTCTCTACCTCACATTGTTTTTGCCACCTTCTCTTTCAGTCTCTGCTTAATAATGCTCCTGATTTATGTCTTGCTGAAACTAACTGCCAAATAATGGGATTATTTCTTGTGGCCTCCTTTGCAACCTCATTCGACAGAGGCGTCACTGAACGTCTTGTTCTTCTTCTTCTTGAGGTTTTTTGGTGGTTGGCAAACAACAAAGTTGCACACTACCAACATCAACTGGTTAACATTAATAATAAATAAACAAAAATATATAACATTCATCTCCCGAATTTCTTTGCAAAATACAGTGGTGGAAGAAGCATTCAGACACTTTACTTAAAGTAAAAGTACTAATACCACACTGTGAAAATACTCCACTACAAGTAAGTTCAAAATTTCAGTTTATCAGAAAATTGTGAATGCAAATGAAGCTGTAATGATTACTGACTGTGTAAAGTTATATACATACAGTAGGTGGTGCAGCATATGGATACTTTATTTTAATCTGTACAACTGTAATACACGTTTACGTGTCCCAGTGTTACAATAAATAAATATAACGACGTGGCATATAAAAAGTAGAGTAAATAACCTTAAATATATAAATATATATAATTTTCGTGGAGATCTAATGCTTACGGGCGGTAATAACGCTGTAAAATGTTAATGAGTGACATCCGCAGTACAGTCAGTGTGAGAGCTCCTCGGTCCTCCTCTTTGGTCGCAGCGTGATGACGCAAGGCAGAAGCCCCGCCCACTCGGCTCTGACTCGACCAATCGCTGAGCGTTTCAGGGAACGCCCCCTCCTCGTGGCGGCTGATTGGCAGAAAAACCTATGAGGGGTGTCGACCAATCACAGCAGGCCTGCAGCCCACCAAGGTCAGCTCAGGCGACCAACTGATGCTCCAACATATCGATCCTCGTGGTCTGGAGTCACTTATTTGACTCTCACAGATCGCAAGATAAATGTCCCAGTATGACATAAAGCAAAGCACAAAAACAGGTTTTTAAGATATATATCCTTTATTTTGAAGTGGATGCAAAAATACAGCATTTAAAATATTCAATAGTCTGATCTTTCTACCATCAAATTAAAATGAAGTGAAAATAAGAATATTTTGGTCCAAAACCCAAAGATATTTAGTTTAAAGCTGCAATGAACAATCAACAGAAAATTGTCAACAATTTTGATAATTATTCTCTGGTAGCAGCTTTTCCAATCTAAGGATGTGCTATTTGTATTTATTCACTGAATTTTTTGTGGTTTTAGACTGGTTTTAGGCTCTAGTTTTCAGCATTTTTCACCCTTTTACAGACCAAACAATGACTTGAGCAAATAATCAACAGATTATCAACAATGATAACTGTTCGTTACAGCCTTAATTTAGTTTAATTTTACAGAGCAGCAGACACTCACATTGCAGAAACTAAATCATCCACAACACACCTTCTACAGAAGATCTTACCATTTACTATCTTACCCAACACCGACGAGGATCTGTCAACAAAGGGAAAAGAAGCTGAAAGTGCATCGTGCTGCCGCACTGTGAAAGGCAGTAAGTTGTATAGTTGTATCTCCAAAATAGGGGTTGTAATATCCCACACCCCACAACAACACAACTTACTACCTCACCACAGCACAGCTACAAACATCTGCCTGGGCACGCCGTTAAAACACCAAAACAGTTCCTGTGGATGTGTCGTCCATGCGGGAAGGCAAACCTCCATTTGCTGCATCCTACAGTAAGTCTGAATCTTAATTTCAAACGTGCACAGTTGAGCTGCAATGTTAATGAGCAAGAATGTCAAGAATTTTGTATATCTTCACATTTCTTTTTCCATGTTCGCAGCAGGGGATTCTCCTCCTGCGGCGGAGGACCTGAAGCTAAAGTAACACAAAAGAGCCAACACGATCAGTCAGATCCTTCATGAAGACAGCCGGGGACACACCAGGACAGCAAAGATATAGAATATAACCAGCGACATGAATTCAAGTTTCATGATGTAATTATGGAGCTACTGTTGGTCACCCACGGCAACAGGGGCTTCAGTCACCGTGGCAACTGAACGCAAGCCGTGGACAGGCTGGCAGTCTCCGTCATGTAGGTGATGGTTTGGTTGCCGTGAGAAAGACAGTAGGCTGTATAGTTATCTCCCAGATCTGGTGTGATCCTAAAACTATACAAACTACTACCTCATCCCACAGCTCCCTTTCCTCTCCGGACGTCCAAAAGCATTAAATAATCTTTACTCTTCTAAATTTTTAAAACCCCACTTGCACCACAGAAAATAAACGTGTCCCTGTTATCTGAGTTTTTCTGGCGTCACACATCTGACAAGGAGAGGAGTGGAAGAACAAGAGACCAGAGGAGCTGACCATCTTCAGAAAAAGGATGCAGCCTACTTCTCAAGAGGCTTCCTGTCCTTGAGGAGGGTCTCCAGTGCCAAACCAGAACCTAGGAACGAAAAACAAGAAAAGAAAACACAGTGTAAAATGGAGCAGGGCAGGACGAACCGGCCTCAGTCATGAAACCAGCGCCAACATTTCCTCTCACATCCTGAATCAGGGGGAGCTAACAGGCTAACCCGGGCTCCAGCTCAGCTACTCACCGCGAGCTGCCAGCTTCAGGCGGAGAAGCGCTTTTTTTTTTTTAGAAGATAACGACGACGGCTGTTACACGAGTCAGAGCGAAAACTATCCGGCGGGCGGGCGGTTAATCTAACCTCCGGCGGCGGCACCGGGAGCCCCGGGACCCCGGCAGCCCGCCCCGGGAGCCCGCTAACAGTGTTAACGTGCTAAGCTGACAGCTAACTGGAATTGGCGGTTCTCGACCTCTCGGTCCGCCCGCTGTCACATCCGCCGCCCCGCACGCCCCCCGCACGGCCCCGCGCGGGGCGGGCCGCCCCGGTGGGGGGTTGGGGCGGGGCGGGGGTCCGCGTCTGTACCGGTCGAGGCGGACCACTGAGCGCACGGCACCGACCTTTCGGCGCAGAAGTATCGCAGCGAGATGTTTCGGTGCCTCGCTCCACCACGCCAAAAATCACGTGACCGCCCCCCCCGCCCCCGTGGAACGAGGCCGCGCGACGTCACGCTCGTGTCAGAGAGGTGTCGCGCGGGGTTTTGAATGTTTTCATTTTATTTATAGTTCTTTTTTATTTTTTTTTTAATACAGGATTTATTGAACCAAACAACAACAATTAAAGCGTTAATGTCACTTGTCTGACCGTTTCTTTACATTTAATCCAGCAGCATAAACGCAGGACCAACCAACGGTTCGGCCGGCAGATGCCGCCATTTTGACTGTTTCAAGCGCTTCGAAACCACTCAACACGAGTTCCTTCACGGGGTTTCGGTGCTTCGTGAAGCTTCGTTTCCGCCATCACTGTGTAAAGACTGTGCTGTGTCCTAACTCGCCGTGTGTTTAGGTGCCGCAGCGAAGCAGAGCGGTTTACCTCAAGCCTTCATGCAGCTCCGTGAAGCAGCCTCGCCATCTTTCTAACTAGCGGAGCGGCGTTCGTGGTCGTTGGGGGCGGAAATATCGCGAGATTTACGGGTCTGTGGAGCCCAGAACGAGATCTCAATGTGACTTTATCGTTACATTTATAAATGTATTAATTATTAATCTGAATTAACTGTTTATTATCCAGCTGAACGTTACAAGACCAAGTTTAAACCTGACAAAAAACTGATATATCCAATAATATATTGTTTGTATTACCATAACGTTAATTTTCACAGAGCTAAACAAAAACATTCTCTTTTACATTTATTGATTTTACTTGCCAAATATCATATACAATGCAGATGTCCTGTCCTGAAATTCTAACTGTGTGTTAAACTACTGAATCCTTTCTTTAAAAAAAAAAAAAATGTATTTATTAATGTTCATGTTGCGGACCATTTCCTGGATGGATCAGTTGCTAGGCAACCAGCGGACACCATAGGAAGTTATTGCTGCAGGCAAAAAACAAACAAACAAAAAAACAGTAAACTGTTGTTTTTTGTTAACATTAAATAAACAAATACAAGTACTCAAAAATTTTACTTAATAAAAAATAGGAATTCCACAGTGTATCAATACTGTAACAAGTCCTGTATTCAAACTTTGTTACTTGATACAAGTACAAAAGTATTAACAAAATATATTTAAAGTACCTAAAGCAAAAGTAGCCTGATAATTATGCAGAATGGCCCATTTCAGAATTATATATATTATTCTACTGCAGTACCTCAACATTGTACAGCACTTTATTAGACAGATCCAGGCTGTTTCCAGTCTTTATGCTAAACTAAGCAGCCAGCTGTAGCTCTGCATCCATATTCTCATTTCACTCAGCAAGAAAGCAAATAAGCATATTCAGTTACTATATATAGCAACTGAATATGCTTATTTGTTGAGAATGAGAATATGGATTCAGGGCTACATATATATATATACAGTATATATTATTGTTGCATTACAGTATATATACACAGCATATACATGTAAATAAAGATATTGAAATCAATAATTGTAGCATTTCTTTCCTTTCAGAATTATAGCGTCATACTTGTGTCCAATGATTTCAAGCTTTCAAAATCAAAGCCAAAGTAAATCTAAAAATTAAGACACTGGACACAACAAATACTTTTTTTACTAAAAGAATAAATTTTATTTCAGCACTGTAAGTCATTTCCCAACCAGTACAAACATGACTGCCATCTTTGTCTCTTTCTGAACCATTCCTCCCCTCCCTCTGTGAGATCAGACCACCAACAGCCAGACAAAAAAAAAAATAAAATAAAAAAAAGCTTTCTTTTTCTCATCTTTCCACAAACAGTCTGGTGCTTCCATAATGCTAACAATGATGACAAATTATACCAACCATAATTATAACAGCAATAATGATGATGATAATATTTCTATAACAATAATATTATGGATAAATTTGAACCCTTTTCGCTGCACAGCTAGTTTTGGGTGGCCCTGGGTACTGAAGTACATGCATCGGATCACTTGTGGCTGAGGGCACGATTGACCAACGTGACAAGAAATGGCCCACATTGATCAACTTGAGCCCCTTACTGTGACTCAGCAATGGGGGAGGGAGGGGGATTATACTGGAGCCTGGGGGGCTTTTGAGGGGGGGAGTGGCAGTGTAGAGAGAGACAGACAGAATAGGGACCTTTATTCAAACTGGACAAAATGCTGTGAGAATCCTGCAAATAGATCAGAACAGGTACAACACAACGGATGATTCCTTTCCACATTCTGTATGACAGACAATAACACTGTTTAACGTCTACAACACTACATAGTACACTTCTATTCTGGGACTTTTGGTTCTCTTTTCATTGTCGAGCTCTTCACAGACGCTCCCGTGTGCAGCGAGGCAGGATGCTTCTGTCATTTCATCGTTCACAGAGGGTGAATTTTCCTCGCGACACTTTTTTTGCTGTTGAGCCTTCCTGATGTGTTAAGACAAGAAACTGGAAACGTTGTAATTTGTTGACGAGACGTCTTTTAGGGCTGCAACGATTATTTTCTCAATTAACTGACAGTTTGGTCTATACAACTTCACAAAATAATGAAAAGAACTCAGAGGTGACACCTCCAAATATCTTTTTTTGACTATTAAAAAGCCCAAAACCTAATGATATAAATTTTGGCATTTCTGCTTAAAAACTCACTGAAATGTTTAATTTTATCAAAACAGTTATCAAAATTGTTGATTTATTTTCTCATTTATACATTTTATATAACATCGACTGGGAGGCCAACTAATCTCAGATTTGTGCGTTTTGAGGAAAATTCAGCCCCTTTCGACAGCCTCCATGCCCACATGTGAAGAGACTCAGTGAAGCAATAAGTTGCTCGATCAATCTGAGTCGGGGACGTTAAAGGCAAGTTTGAGAGAGCACAACAATTACATGTAAGAAAAATGCAAAAGAGGGCGCCAAAACCCCAGCACGACTGAAAGCACACGTGTCAGGTGTCGTTCCTTCCTGTGCATCAGTGTAGATCTGATGTCAGTGGTTCAAACAGCCTAAATTCAGTCAATGAAGAAGTTACAACTGAGCGCGAGCGAGCAACAGGGGCGGCGAGTTTACCCACAATGCCTAAGCCTGACTACTCTTTTGTCCGCTCGCTCAATGTCCACACAAACGCACTTCCTTCCCCGTCTGTCTGCGTCTCCACGACAACCACAGTGTAAAAACACTGTTACCTCACAGACTTGTCAGATAAATCACACGTGCTGTAATGTCATAATATATATAATCATACTCATCAGAAAACTTGTTACTCGGGGGCAAACCGTCGACGTCGGGTGGTTGGGTTGGGTTGGGGGGTGCTTTATAGGGGGGTAGAGGGGGATGCTGGGTGTACTTTGGTTCTCAGGTGTTTACAAGAGATGTTTCGCTGCTTTGTGCAAGGGCGCAGAGTTCAGCTTAGATTGATAATGAGTCGACCACAAAATTGTTATCAGGGATATTATGAGAATCAAACATAGTGCAGACGACGATTTTCAATTCGAAAAAACGGGCAATAGTTACTTTACGTACATAATAAACGGTGGTCTAAAGATGCCATATAAAATACAGGTAAGGAAAATCGCAATCATTACAGTTCAAATCTCTAGGTTGGCTAAGCGTATTTCAGTACTAACTGAAGCAATGGTAGAAGGATTAGATTAGAAGATGTAATAACATTAAAAATAGTAAGAAAAACACATTTGCACAATTGAATAAAACCGTTTTGATTTTTTTTTCTGATTTTTTTTCCAGACTCTGGCTAGATACATACAGAAACTGATTATCAACGTTAATATAACCTTTACTGTTAGTTGGGTTGATTAAGGGGCGGGGCAGCCCAAAGAGAAAAGAGAAAAAAAAACGGCCAATAGAAACGGTCCTAAGGGCTAAAAGAGAGGCAGAGAGGGAGGTGATAAGAGTGAAAGAGAGAACTGAAATACGGGGGTGGGGTGGGGGGGTGTTACCTGTGTGTATTTGTGTGTGACTGCTTTTAATGAGAGTCAGTGGGCGTGGTGAGTGTGTGTGCGAGTGGATGCGTGTACTCTATGAAGAAGATTTGAGGGCAGAGAAAAGAAGAGGGGGGTGTAGAGAGAAGGGGAAGGTGAGAAAAAGTGTCATAGCAGGGGGCGGGGTGGGGGGGTTAGGATAACAAGCATAAAAATCACTGATCAAATATCTATCGAACTAAAACAGACAAGGACAAGAGAGGGACACTACATCATGTATTGTGTTGACTTTTTTTTTTTTTTCCATACTAGCTACTGTGTAACTCAGGGTTTAACATCTATGTATCTGTGTGTGTCTGTGTTAATATGTGTGTGTGTGTGTGTGTGTGTGTGTGTGTGTGTGTAGATGGTTTGTTTCTGTGCCTGCTGGACACTTTTTAAATCCGTCCATGCAAACTTGAAAGTGTGGGATTTTGGAGTCAGTCGAATGTGTTACCAAATGATCTCTGATGAACTGACGACCACTCCACTGGAAACTGAAACTGCACAAAATCACTTCAGCACAAAAGCAGAGAGAAAGCTGCTGGTAACAAACGCAACTGAGTGCCTGTCTGTCATGTGTGTGTTTTGTGTCTTTGTGTGTGTTTCTGTGCTTTTGTGTGTGTGTGTTTATAACTGTTAACTCTGGCGAGCGAATCGAGAGAGGGCATCGTATACCGGATCACACTCTGGCTCGCCGCAGAAAAGCCATCTTCTAACAATGTACTGTTGCGATACACATATTTGTACTAATGTCAAAAGTTGAAAGCAGTTAAGTATATGACTTCTAGTAATTCTAGACTTAGTATTTCGGCCAGTGGAGCTATATTCTCTAGCCTAGTCTTGGTGTCTGTGTGTTACAGTCCTGTGTTAAGCCCGACGAGGTTACCTACTCTTCACCTGTTAACACCTACAGCACTCGTATGCTCAATTCCTACCAAAAAAACGGCCAACAAGTCCGAACCTCTGATTTCGCTTGGTGTTGGTGTTAAGAGACGGCGGCGCGGCCCAGCCCTGTGACGATGAGCGTAGGCCTACACTCATGGCTGGGTGAACTGTCAGCGTTTCACTGTAATGGTTGAAGTTCATAACTGAGGGGATGTCTGACGCGACTACATTAACACTTACATATGTATAATCAGGGTTTCTTTCCTTCAAAACGGCATTTCGTAAGAGCTTTTTTCCCCATGTCAATTTTGTGGCACACGATAGAGCACAAGTCAGCAACATAGTAAGAAAATAAGGTGCTTCTTGTTGACTTGCCTTTTCTTTAACATAGTGAGCTCATTTCAACCTCTCTTAGTAAGTTTACAGAGATTACAATGTTCATGGCCAGCATCTCTCAGGCAGTTATCTGTCAGTCTACTGCTTTTACATCAGCAGTTGTGCTACCAGTAATTGGTAAGTTGTATTTCCGTAGTCAGATGAAAATATGGGGGACACATCTCATTCTCTACAAACATAAGTGCTCTAATAAAACAATTCATTTTCTTAGAAGTCTCAGATTGTGAGCGGCACACTCAGGTCCGCCATGAGGCCTCTCTCTCTCTCTTTCTCTCTCTCCTTCTCCTGTCATGTGACATGTGATCCAACCCATAAAGCCTCGGCCACGTTTGGCTGAGGTGCTTCAGGGCAGGGGAAGTGCTTCCTGCTGGTCTAAAGTGACACACCAAGAGCTCTGCAGGGCAAAAAGCTCTTTGTGTTGGGCTAGCGTCTTGACAACAGATGCTCAATCACCACCAGAGTGTGGAGGCATCTTTGAGGCCTTGTTGCCACACCCTTTTTTTCAATCACTGGCTGCCTCAGTCGGCTAGCCTTATTAAAATACACTTTGGAAATAACTTTTTAGAAATCTGAAATGATTCCCAGGAATCCTCGACGTGGAGAATCAGGAGTCCTTTCAGCTTCACTGCAAAGTTCTTGATTGAACGTGTGAGGCCAGTCTGAAGGGAACTCTGCCTGGCAGCAGTTGCCCAAATCCTCACCATTCATTTCCATCTATTGCTGGGCAGCATTATTCTTTTCTTTTTGGCCTTAACTCCAGAAGGTGCCTCAGAGTTTTTCATTTCTTTATCACCTGGTAGAGGACTGTCCAGTGCGGTTTAACGTTTTTTTTAAAACAAAGTGCTTCTTTGTCTGAAACCACTCTGTTCACATTCTGACGTCTCTCAAATAGATCTCTACCTTTAAATGTAGTTCTACATGTCAATAATGATTTACTTATGCGCAGGGGACACCCCTCACAATATCAATTCATCTGTATGGGGGGCTTGTTCAAATTCTTTATATTTAAATACAACATTAAGTGCGTCTGTTGGGATAATACAATCAAAGCTTTGGGAGACAGGGACAAGGGGGATGGGAAGATAATATAATAATGCACTTCTTGGGGGGGGGGGGGGGGGGGGGGGGTATTATCTTGCATACTTTGGGGCTTAAGGTGCATAAATTCATGGGGTCTCTTAGCACAGCTAAGCACTAGGCCATGCTACATAGGTCAAAGTAAGATAGCACACTAATACCATGGTGGTGCAGAAGTGCTCCTGCGGTAGAAAACCAATCAATCAATCAATCAATAAGGGGGTTTTGCTGCTAGTAAGTATACCAACACTGTGTGTTTGGGGGACGAAGGTCACTGCACAGAAGAATGATACGTCACCTTGTTAAAATCTTTACCACATATCCAGAAACAAACTCTGAACGTCTCTCTGAATTCATGTAAGACAAACCTCGCACGAGATGGTTATGGCAAAAAACCGCGTCGACACACAACTACCCGACCACGGCGACCGGGCCTAGATGCTGTAACCGTGGAGACCACATCCAAATCTGTCACCGTAACCGCAAGTTTAACATCTGCGTGCAGAGATTCAAACAACGGGACCATTAAAAACACAAAATAATAAGTTGAAACTGTACAGATACCCATACGTAAGGGGGGGGGGTCGTTTAAGTGGTGGGTCATAATGGGGGTGGGGCTTCAAGCTTATTTTACTCTGAGTGCGGGAGGGAGGCTTTTAGGATTTTTGAGGGGTGGGGCGCTTACAGACTCATGGAGAAAAACCTCTCTTCATAAAACAATGTAAAACCACATGAGACAAACTAAAAAGGAAGTAACAGCTAACTGCTTTAGCCTATCACATGGAGCAGCAGCGAAGGCGAGGAGGAGCCTCGCTTCACTTCCTGCTCCATCTGATGATGTGCACAGCTAGCAGGCAGGGCTACAAAAACAGGGAAAGGCAGTCGAACACAGAGAACTCTCTCAGAGCAGTGCATCCCGGGAAGGACGCCATCACTCCTCCTTCTGTAGTGCTCCGTCTGACGGGCAGTCGTCAAGGCAACAGGGGGCCTCCACTTCCACCCCCTCTGATTGGTTGTCTCTGCTGGCTAAGGCACACGGGATTGGCTGGGCCAGTGGGGCCAGCTCCAGGGGCTGGCCGATGGCGGAGGCTGCTGAGCTGCCGTTCAGCTGCTGAGTCGCAACCTCTGGCGTGGAGCCCGCCTCCTCTGAGGGCTTTGGGGGACTGCTGGATGGGGGGGGTGACGACGTCTGGAGGGGGACAGTCAGCCAGAATTGTAACAGAAACAACAGAAAGCATGATGGCGAGAAGGGACGGCGGCAGACAGAGAGGGAAATTATAGCCTTTGGTGATCACTGTTCATGCAGGAAAATGAACTACAAGATTTAAGAGCTTTGTGTAAACGTTTTGTCTCGTGTCATACCTGTGGTCTGTTGGCAGGTGCCTTTTTCACCCCCCTTACTTTCGCTGGAATCTCTTTACCCCTCCTGCGATGAAGAAACAGGAAGACGTTAAGATGTGGAACACAACCAGTATCAGTAGTCTGCTTTAGGGCTCGCTCCCACCAGCGTTCAAGACAGATTTCACACAGACATAGTAGTAAAGTTAATCCAGTTCATAGTAAGGTCAACTCTGGTGATCCCTCTTTACGTAGTGACCAGACAGTCAACTGGTTAACGTCTACAATTCTGTATCGAGTCACAAATGCCCCAAATTGATTTATGTAGTAATGTTAGTTAATAACGTCACACTGACAGAATGAAAAAAGTGGAACTCAGTGGCGAGGGCACAGAGCAGCACCCGCACAGTGTACAGCTCGTACACGCTTGAGTTATCCTGTAGTAAGGTTGTCACAGATCAATACTTTTTCAATACAATGTGTTTAAAATGATGCCATCTCCGTAAGTTACACATTCGATAGTGCTGAAAATACTGACGCTATGAAAAAGAAAACAGTCCAACTATCAGATTTTCAACCCAAAACTGCACAGATGAAACAGAGAAGAAGATCAACTGGTCCTCAACCTGTTGCTGTTACAGGAACAAACCCACTTCGTGACAGGAGGCAGAGGCACAAGTGGATGTCAGAACAGCTAGTGAACAACCTGTCGCTGTTATTCAAAAAGCAAACTAGAGTCCAGAACTAATGTTAAATCGAAAACACTTGTACTCTGTATCAAAACAGGTATCAAGTATTTAAGTTTAAAATTCTGGTATCGTGACAACCTTATCTTGCAGTTCATCTTCAAAAAAGGCAAAGTGCATTTTGGATTTATTAACCTAATTAGCTTTGCAAGAAGTAGTATTTTGCGAATACTTCATACACCATCAACCCAGAGACTTGCATTAATAGTATTTCACTGTGTAAGTGTGGACTTCTAAACCACCATCATTAAGTCAACGTATGCAATGTTTTTTGCAACCTTGGAAAGCTGGTGGTTTCATAAGCCATAAAGTCATTATCTGTATTGATTAAAAGATCATCATCATCTTACTCACCCTTTCCCTGCTCCTACTGACACCACCTGCATGTTGAACCCCCCTCTCCCACGGATTGGTTTGTTCCCAGCCCACTGGCCAACCACCATGCCAGCTATCTCCAGTTTCCCTCCCTGAGGCGGGATGGACTGGATGCCTGAAGAAACAAGAAAATAAGTGACTCCTGAGATTTTTCTTACTGCAGAGTCTCAAATAAGAAACTATTTCTGTGTCCTGATTCCACGCTACATACTAACTGTATACAGTAAGTACTATATACTATTCTTCATGGTACAGTAATCTTTGCAGTAATCAGGATACTTTACTATATTATACTAAGAGGAAATTATACAATACATGTGCTGCAACGTTCAGTTTTCATGCACCACACATCTGGAACAAACTCCTAGAAATCGTGAGGAGATTAAAATTGTGACAGTCTACACTGCACTGCAGCTGCAGGGAACAACAGGTGAAAAGAAAGCATCTCTGTACCTGGGAAGGCTCTGGGTCTGTGCTGCGCAGGGTGATGTGGATGATGTGGGTGATGATGATGAGGGGGCATGCCGCCCATAGGGCGAGGTGGGTAGAGTGGAGGCATGGGGTAGAAAGGGGGCACCATGGCGGGGGGGAGGAAGGCAGGAGGTGGAAGAGGAGGGGGAGGAGGAGGAGGGCGGGACAGGTTGATGCCCTCGAGGATTGCCTGACGCATCTTCTCGACCTTGGACACCAGCTCCTCCTGCAGAGCAGAAAGACAGACGTGACTGGGCCTTTCAGCTACAGGGTTACTGATGTCAACACCACACAGCCTGGGAACGTCTGCGTGAGGACACTGAATAGTAGAGATACCTCGGGTCGATCTTAAGGACCTTATCAGGGCCGATCAAAAGAAGATCCTTTCTTTATTAAACTCTGTTTGTCCACCTCAGCTTGCTACTGTTGCTGTTCTCTTTCACAACAGCAAAGCTCTACACTGCGAGCATTTCGCTCCATATGCAAGTGCAACATTAGAGAGTGTGAATCCATCACATCTTCAGTATTTCATACACAAAACACGCCAAGGTTCGTACCTGCCCCTCACACATGTCCAGCAGGGCGGCCCGGTCGCGGGCGGCCCGGGCCAGTTTGCTCTGGAACAGTTTGCCGTCAAAGAAACCCCAGGGGCAGCAGTGTTCCCATGGCAACGGCTGGCCGCACACATCATTGATAAACAGCGCCGTGTCGACGCCAGCCATGAAGAGAGAAGCCAGCTGCACGCCACGGGAATCCACCTTCTCCACCTAACAGCAAAAATACAAATGTAAAACAAGAGTATTTTTAAACTGCAGGCAGCACAGAGAGACGTGTAGTAGAAAAGCTAGAAGTGACAGAAGAGTGCAGAAGAGTTGTGAATCATGAGGTCTTGAACACATGGTATGTGGGCACACATCACATCGTGTCTCAAGGGAGACACTTCCAAAAGAGATTTGCTCATGACACCAAAATCATTTAAATTTGTCTCAAAGGAATGTAGTAAGATTAGTTTATCCAGCAGCTGTACCACCAGTTTCAGGATGCAGTAGTCTTGTGCAACTCTATTTTGTGCACAAATGGAATTAATCAGGAGCACAGAAAATAAGAAAACTAGAAAACAAAATGAGAATCAGTGCAGAAACACAGTATTCTGTGGGAAAACCCTGATTAATAATTATCCAACAATGATCTCACCTTGAGTTCCTGTAGCTGGTCGGGTTCGTAAAGCTGGCTGGAAACAGCCTGGGCCAGAAAGGCATCTAGCTCATGTCTCTGGAGGATCCTTCCCCCAGGCCACTGCATCATATACCTGAGAGGGAAGGAATACAGAGCTAACTTTAGAGCAGGAACACAGAACTACAGATTGCTGACAGCTCCAAACAACTGAACTGAACATCTGAATTGCTCCAATTTAAAAATCTGACCTAATCAAAAGAAGCCAAAAGTTACACAATACAGGATTAGCATTCTACATTCAGTGTACACTCATATGTAGGAATGAGAATCGTGCATGACAGCAGACTGAACAGAAATCACAAGTACTCCGTACATCTGCTGCTCCAGTCAGTTTGAAATGAACACCAGCAAAGTGCCAGATCTAAAATCTGACGGATCATGCACCAAGTGTCACCCACCATACAAACTTGTAACCTTTTGTCTTTTACAGTCTGTGACTGTCAAACTTCCTCCCTGCTGTCAGTGAGTTCACATCATGTTGACTGGCTTCATGTTTTACTGACCGTACAGAAACGTATGTTGATATAACCATTTGATTCACCGTGATGAACTTAAATTTGTCTATGAAGTGATTTTCAATACTACAGTGCATATTCTCACATATCAATAGTGATAACACATAATCAGTGCAATATTACATTTGATCTCATCACTCATGACAAGAAAGCAGAATAGTTTAGTTTAAGGATACACAATTCAGTGTTTCACACAGGGTGAGGATTTACTTGTGGTGGTGGGTGGCGCGGTGTGTGGCGGCGTGGCGTGTAGTTAACGCATAACTACTCAAAATAAATAACTATCTATGTGTCAACATAACTAATTATTAAGAAAAAAATAACGTCTTACATATTAAAATACATTTTCCATTTAAAAAATATATTAAAGAACAAAACACAGACTTTAACTCTGGTTTTTGATCAACATGTTAAAATAAATCAATATGTAAACATAAGTAACTATTTACATAATAGAATACATTTCACATTTTCAAACTAAAGGGGTGTAAATTCACGGTTCGGTATGTACCTCGGCTTTGGTGTCAAGGTTCGATACGTTTTCGGTAGAGCAGAGAAAACCAAAAAACAAATGTAGAAAATAACATTTTTGTCATTTATTTTGAAAAGTGTAAACATTCAACAGCGGCTCCTTGGCCACAACTCTGACTGTGACAGTTAAGGCTCTCAAATATTGTCCAGATAAATAATAAATAACGAATGCAATAAACACAAATGTCAGTAAGGCTCCATACTAAGCATCCGATGACCTACTGATAATTCCTGAACAACTGTAGCTTGCACTCGTTTACTCAGAGCAGCACAACGGACTGACTGAAATGCACACATGAAGGCACATTGCAGCGGAACTCAAGCACTCTGACAATATGCTTAAATCCTGTATTCTCTACGACCGAGTCTGGTGGCATATCGGCAGTGACAAACACTCCTACAGCGTTAATTATTGCTCTGGCACAGTCTGAATCTGCAGCGAGAGGCTGCCTGAATACTGTGAGGAGAAGGACTCGCCTTCCAGTCTTTTTTTGTCTCGTTCTGATATCCACACATTCGGTTGATGCCGTCGTAAATGACATAAAAGTGTATCCCGAGACATAATCGACTTCAGCTGAACGTCTGAATACAGTTTGACACTAATCGTATTTTCACTGTAAGCAACCGGGAAACCATATTGCTCCCAAACAATCGATCTAAATGTCATGGCGGGGTCCCTCCAGCTCTGGTCTCTTGTGTGTTTGCCATACGGACGGCAGCAACACCACACGAGCTTGGTAACCTGGCCGACTAGCACACTACCGCTGATAGACAACTGTTGCACTGATAAAACCTTCCAGTTAAAACTCGAGCTGTAGAAGTACGAGTAGTAATGTTAAACATAAGTAAACTATTTTGACAGTAACTGTTTGGGTCACAAAGCGTACCGAACCAAGGAAGTAGCATACCGAACTGAACGTAAGGCTTGCTGGTCTGTGTGCATTATAAAATGACAAAAAGCAAATCACTGGCTAATAGTATCCCCCAGTTTGTGAATCTCACACATAGCTGCTGGTTGTTGTTAGACAGATTGATAAACACCAGCGGAAAAACAACGTCGTACATGAACTAGATCTATCGCTACGCTTTGGCAGTAAAATAACACATGGGCGTGCCAACAACAGTGCCGTTTCTAGAGCTTAACAAGATATTTACGGCCGACGATCAGTAACGTTAACCGACATATACAGCATGGCAATGGTTATGTAATGACACCCAGAGCTGTTGGCTTCCTGTTGACAAGTCATTGATTCGTTGGCTCATCACTTCAGCAGTAGTGCACGCACAGATTTTAACTAAGCAGTGGTGTAGCGCACCGTCATACCTGAGCACGCAACACATGAGCAGCAGATGCTGTGGGACCTGTGCTGGGTTGAGGAGGGCTGGGCAGTCAGAGCGTAGGCAGGCCAGGAAGGCCCTGGTTCTCCTGGAGCGGTCCTCACTGGCACGACCCAACCACAGCCGCCGCAGGTTGGGGCAGGTCCACTCCCGGAAACACAGGGCCGGAACCAGCTCTGGGGTCAGGGCTGACTTGGCTTTACCGCTGCTCCATTCTTTGACAATGACTGGAGGAACTGTAACACAGAAGTGAGAGAAGTGCGTTTGGTATAAAAACGTACATGGTTTGGTTTAAAACAAACTGATGGTATCATCAATTCATTAGAGACAATGGTGTTTCAGTGCCAGGCTCGGAGCAGGCTGGTATAATAATGTTGTGATATTATTCTAATCATGTGACTCACACACTCTTCCAAAGCTGCGAACGATGAGAGTGCAGGTAGGAGTTTAAATATAGGCTGTTGTCTATCACTGTCCTGAAATATAAGTAATGGTTTAGTTCCCATGGTTGAGGGAACTTTTAGAGAACGGAGCTTTTTTCAAGACAGATATTTTCACTTTCAATTTCAGGAAAAAGCACAAGTGTAATTAATACCAATAAGGATGAGTCCACTGCATTTGCATTTCCATCACGCAAATGCAATGCGATCACCTTCTCTACTTCCATCAGTTAGTTTTGTCGTGAGATAATTTTGAGACAATTTACTCCAGTTTGTAAAGTTTACAGTCATGCTGTTATGTTCAATGACGCAGCTAAAAAGAAAGTGCAGTGATTCACACAGCTTTCTAAGGTCCCAGGTAGATTTTAAGCCAGTGGCTCCCCAATTTAACATTAGCCCCAACAAGAGAGAAGACACCTATCTTTAGATTAACTGTCTGCCCAGAGGACAATATGTCAGAGCTCAGGTAGGCGGCAGTAAAAGACGAACCTGATTCCAAGGCATTCTCATCCATAAATACCCATATAGTTAAAGTTCTCTCTCTCTATATATATATATATATATATAGTAGATCTGTGGACAACTTTAACCTTTGGCTGGATTCCCAGACAAAGATCTAAGAATAAATGTGAGTGTATGCACAGTTCAAATACGCATATGATACACATATACTGTCCTCATCTATCTACCCTACTCAGCACCGGGACCCACCTTCCAGGGGAGCCCTCTTGCGGAGAGCAAGCCTCTCCAGGCGGCGGTGTGTTTCAGCCAGACTGAAGAGGACGCCGTACGCGTACTGTCTGGCAGCACGGAACAGCAAAGAGGCAGGCGGCAGCTCAGAGTTACACTCATCCTCTATACACACTGGCATCTTCATTTCTCCCTGAGGGGTGCGGTGGGGGGAATAGGAAGAAAAATTACAGGGAGGACCATTTTTATAACTGTTGTTTAGCTAGATAAAGTGACTTGAGGGTCTTGAAAAGATAGAATACATGGTTGCAGAGACAAATAAAGCATTAAGTGAGGAAAATTGTTTACCTTGGTCAATATGTGGAAAATCTGGGGGTACATCAGTCCTCTTCTGTGTCTGTGCTCGGCTACACGAAGAACCTCAGCACTGACCTAAAATGCAAAAACACGGTGACAAAGTGCAACTTTTCAACTACATCTCTGCTGTGTTATTGGTTTTGAAAATATGTATTTATTTATTTTTAATGGACAGACACCTGAGGCAGAGGGGGCGTGGTTATGTCCATGTGACTCCGCGTCGCCATAGACAACAGTGACGGAATGTGTGACCCGCTCCCGTTGCCTTGGGAACCGTCTCCAGAGGCCGAGCCCCCCCTTCCAGCGGGATCCTCCCACCGAGAGGGCTTGTCCGTCAAATGGCTGAGAGAAGAGGGGAGCGTTCAGTCACCCTGGCCTGGCATTCATCATGTGTACGTGTGTTTACATAATATCAAAGTTTCTGCAGAGAAAGCATTTCCTCTAACGCATTTTGCAGACGAAACAAGTTTGTGTTTGATGCTCACTTTGATTCCATAGCGGATATTGCAGTAAAAAGGATATTAGTAGCAACATAATCCTCAGAAACGTAACACACAACAAGTCCAAAGAGTCTCTGCTGCTCCATCCTCCTCGTCAGTAGCTGTTACGCCTGAATCTCTAAGCTGTAGTGGGGCTAATTTAAGCTTTAAACTTAAGCTTGTTGACAAAAAGTCACAGTCAACAAGTGTATGTAATATAGAGCTGCTACGGAAGCACTGCATTGTGGGACGGGCTCATCTAATATCAAACTGGCTTTAGGGATGTCCCTGCATTGGGATCAAGGTCCAATCCCATAAATATGTATCTAACATGTTAACATAACAGGTGTACCATACAAAATTTGGCACCTCATTTTTATGAGCTACCTGAGCCAAATAAAGGAGGTCTAGGTAAAAAAATATTAAGTTAATATGCTTAAATTATTGATATGACATGCCTTTATGTTGGTCTCAGCTCTGTGAGAGTGGGCTAACATGTTGGTAAGGCAGGGCTTGATATTGATTTAAAAAGGCAGAGCTCATTCTCAGACATGAAATACATACAGTAATAGGCTGGCTTCATACATTTGACATGGCAGGACCGTTATGGAAAGAGGCGCAATGCTTGCACAATAGGAAACAGTGACACTGCAGCAGAACAGCGGTGAGTTGAAAAGAAAGCAACTGTAATGATATGGAGGAAGAAGAGTGTTTTCTGTTCTTGCACAGGCTGCATCAGTGATGGATTATTATCGTGTCTTTGAAACCTTAATTAATGACCGTCATGAGTGTGAGGGACGCTCACCCTGCTTCTCCCAAGTGTGCACAAGCAAGACGTTAAATTACTAACTCACATGCTTCATGTAATGCATTTTTCTGGAATAAAGATAGAAAGTATAGAAAGGGAGTTCTGGTCTGATCATTATTGTGGTTTTACGGAGATTTTTTTCTTTTTTCCCGGTGCACAACGAAGATAATTATTTTTATAGACTCATGTGACGTAAGTAGAACGTACATTTTACTCATTCATAGTGTTTCCTGGTTTAAGAAGCAAATTGTATTTTCTTAGCGCATGAGAGATGACAATTAATTTATCATAGTGCTCTTATAAAAGCAAACGAGACTAGGGTTGCAAATAATGATATTTTCTTAATTGATTAATTGCTTGGTCAGAAAATGTCAGAAAAAAAGAACAATGCCCTTTCTAGAGCCCAGCATGACTTATTTGGTCCGACCAACAGTCCAAAATCCAAAAACATTCAGTTTACAATTGTACAAGTTGAAGGAAACCAACAAATATTTACATTTGAGAAACTGAAATGACTGAATTTCTGCATTTCTTTTTTAAAAAATGAATCATCATACAAGTATATGTATATAAATAACTGTATATATTGTTTTTATTTTATTTAATCCTGTTTATTCTAAATTTAATTTCTGTATATATGTTCTATGTATTTTCTATGTTCTTGTGTAGCATGACGGGGCTACAACTTTCATTTCGTTTAGCAGTCATGTGTAGCGAAATGACAAATAAATGAACCTTGAACCTAACGGATTATCAAAATTGTTGTCACTTAATTAACTAATTGTTGCGGCTCTGAGACGAACATTTAATCTGTGTATTTAACCTTGTGCTGCTGCAGGCTTTTCTAACATTAATGTGACAGCGATCAAATTAGACTCGTATCGTGATAACGTGTTAAAATGTTACCAGGTGGCTTTTACGTCTATGACAACATGTTAAATTACATGTTATAATCACACTTAAGTAACAAGTTGTTTGTCTGAAAGTGAATCTTCTCTCTCATATTCCAGCATTTTTGTTCTGTTGGTTTGTTCGCTAAAACCTGAAGAGTGTGAACACAACTTTCCCCTTTCTGCGTCTTACTTTGCATTGCTGTCGTTGGGTTCATCTCCATCTGATGACGAGGAAGGAGACGGAGAGGGACCAGGCTGAGTGCCGGTGTGATGATTGGGTAATCGATTTCCCCCCTGAGTGGAATCATATGGAGCCGACCAATCAGAGAAGCCCATCTTGCCCGTCAGTGAATCGTTGCAGTCTTGGGACGGTGGCGGCGGGTTCTGGAACAGAGGGGTGGAGCCAGGTCCATATGGAGCATTTTGATAGGGTGGCTTTAACCCCGGAACCTGGGGAGGAGGGAACTGTGATTGGATAGAGAGGAGGGAATAAGGAAGTAAAGGAGCACAGGAGGAGAAGAGAAAAGAAGATAAGGGGGGAGAGAGAGAGAGAGGAGTGAGGGGGAGAAGATGTCTCAGGGGCGGGAACTAATACTGTCCTATTTTATTTCAGATCAAACTAGAAGCATCTAATCGAGGCGTGTGGGAGGATTTGGGACGGAAAGGACTGCACCCTCCTCCCTTAGCAGTTTTTCCCCTAAATGAGCACATGCCACAAAGGGATTTCAAAGAGCAGAAGAACTTAATCCACTCTGCTACATGCAGATTCATGTAGCGCAAAGACCAAACTAGACACACATCAAAGAGGACAAAGGATTACCAAGCAAGCCAAGGAGTCTACCTGATTCTTTCCAGGCTGCATCGGTCCCATGTGGCCAGGTGGTCCCCCAAATGGAGTGGGTCCAAACCCAGGTACTAAGCAGAGACAGACAAACAAGGACGTGAATTAACATTTTGTTTCATGAATGCATATTTAGTAAGCCAAACATTATTACATATTTGTGAATACTATTGCCTGACTATTGTGAATTACTCACAGATGAAAGAGGAGGGCCCCATGTTGGGCGAGCGTGGTTTGGAGGCAGCTGAGAAATACTCCACAGCTTTCTTGAATCGCTCCACCTTGTCCTCCATACGAGACTGCAAAGGAAGAAAACAAAGCATTACGTTGACTACATATCATGCTGGGATTGTGACTGCTCTATGTGCTGAGTAATTGCTGAGTAATTCCCCTTCAGACCA
Organism: Lateolabrax maculatus; assembly: GCA_031216445.1. Lineage (NCBI taxonomy): Eukaryota > Metazoa > Chordata > Actinopteri > Acropomatiformes > Lateolabracidae > Lateolabrax > Lateolabrax maculatus. Next base: position 24,788,351 of record CM062201.1, on the reverse strand, counting down.
AAGCAAGGACCTGGAAGAAATGGTGTCCATTTGTCAACATGCGTTTTCCAAACTGACGTCGTGTTCGGGTCTGAAGCTACTCAGCTTTAATATAAAAAGGTGCCACTACAGCTACAACTACAGGATCAGCAGGGTTGGATCTTAATGACCCGCTTCATTTTAGATCTCGATCCAAATCAGTAAAATACCAAATAGATAAATACTTAAAGGATAAGGATGGCAATATTCTTTAATTTTCCTTATTATCAACAAATCCTTTGGAAAGATTCCCAAATTAACTGTGTGTTAGTCCGGCTCTCAATACTTTCTGACTTCCCTACTCTGTCTGTGGCTCTCTGCCACAAATCCATTTGTTCTCATTGATGAAATAAATAAAAATAATAAAACTGATTTTGGATATATGATAAAGTAGAATTAATATTACTGACTTCATCTTCAAATTGATTGTTTAATCAAACACACATTAGGTTTACCATCACACATGACAAAGAAAGCATCGAATCAACACATTCGAGAAGCAGGAACCACTGGATTTTTGCATTTTAGCGTTGAAAATGACTCAATTAAGAAACGATTAATCAACGACTGGAGACCAAATTTACACTTCTATCAATTTGTAGATTTCTCTTTTATGTGTAATCAAACTGTAAACATTGCAGCAGATTCTTCTGATGAACTAAAACTAGTTAACCCATGGATCTATATGAGGAGCGGTGTAATTCTATGGTTTAGCAGTGATGTGTGAGGAAGTGCAGATGCTGACTCAGGTCTTGTGTCAACAGTTATGACCTACTTAACCATCAGCAGCAGTCTGGTATGTAAGGTCAGAAATTAAGTTAAAAACACGTTCACTGTCCTGAGTAATAGATGGGACGTGTAAATCTATTTCAATCACTTCCAGTGGAAAACCCACTGAAGATGTTAACAAAAAAGAATCAGTAACAATCGCTGTTAAAAAGGGACAGTGTTCACATGACCGACCTGTGACTGTTTAAAGACATCTCTGGCAATGGCGTCGAGGTTTCCGAGGTCTTTGATGGAGGAGACGTACTCTGAGACGGCCTTGATCACCACCTCACAGGGCGGCAGCACCAGCTGATGGGCTCGCACCTGAGACGGCAAACAGCACAGAGGTTTTCATTCACGTGTACCTGCTTGGGTGGGGAGTAACACTGTCATATAGAGTCACATGAAGATGTTAATCTGTATTATTTATCATTTTATTTAACAGAAGTATACAAAAACCTACTACTACTTATAGTACTGCTGTGTTGCTAGATGGCTGATCAGTCAGACCGCAGCTTAAAAGGAAAGACTGGAGGTTATGTAGTTTTGTAAAAGCATTAGGGCCGAATAAAGGTACTGGTCGGCCCTCGTGCTTATGCTCAAATTACAAATTGATGGCCAGATTCTGGCACAGAGACGATTCCATTACAGAAGGAATGTGTGCTACGTTTTGACATACAACCAAATCTTCAATTAGACCTTTTAACAAGACAGACTCACTAAAACATTTTAAATGTCATTTAGGTCTCTGCAGTGAGCTTGATTCAAAAATACATTTTGGTTATCCAAATATTCAACTGCAAGCAAATTTGAGATTAGAGATCACACTCAGAAGATGCTTTTACTTCAGGCTGTCTCGCTAAATAAGCTGCATCTGATTCTGCTCTTGTCTCACTCAGAGTTACACATTTAAGTTTTTATAAAGGCATGAGAGAAAAGACCAAATTCCCTCTGTTGTTGCAGGCATTTACTCATAATCTGTGTATCTCACAGGAACGGATGAAAGCTCGAAATTGAAATGCTCTTATTCTTAGTGATCAGCACTGACTTAATTTACTGACATGTCATGTGTCCTGTTCCTGTTCACGTGAGGCAAAAGACCGAGAGGAGTTGTGGTGTCGTTGCTAAGCCATAACACACAACAAGGTGTCCCACATATGTGAAAATAACAGGCAAAGTGGAGGCAAGGAATGTCATGGAAAGCAAGTGGCGTTTTCTCCGCTCTGTCCATTGTTTCCATATATCACACCACCTCCAGGACTGTTATCACACTAATACCACGAGCACAGACTCAATCTTTGTCCATTTTTGCACACGACCATATGACCATGACATATTGAAATATAGAAGACAAAAATATAAAGTAAACAATTTTTTCTTCCCATGGAGATATTAAGATGTCTTTAATAAAAGTCTACATTTCCTCCAGATGTTTCACAATAAAAGTATTCTATTGATGGGAGAGCATTATGCCTTCAAACCACTGAAAGAATCTTATTGTGAAACAGCTGACACAGCTCACAACATTATTTGATTAATTAAAGTTGTACATGATTGTTTGACTAATCATTTATTAGAGTAGGCTGTGGTGTGCAGAGGACTTTGGACTTATAAACATACGGTACCTTGAGAGAAGCTAGTGGGTGTTCTGGTCCCAGCAGACTCCAGTGGAAGGCAGCCAGGTCCTCATCAGGCAGAATATGATTTCCTGCAAGACAGGAACCCTTTCAAATGTTTGCTGTGACAACGAACAAGGACGACGGACAAAGACGGGCGCCAAAAGTCACAAGCAGAGGTGCGTGTTTCAGTGAGAGAGCGTGGATGTGGGATACATGTTTGATTTTGTGTATTTGCGTGTGCAGGCCGACGTATGCGAGAGGGCGGTGCTCCTCACCCAGCAGAGCAGCGAAGCAGGGCAGGTGCTGTGTCTTGAGCCCGAGCTGCCTGGCGGCCTCACACAGCAGATACTGGTGTGTGGTCAGGTTCTTGCCGTTCCAGCTCAGTTTGAGCGCGTGCGAGGAGAAGTAGGCGGGTACGTTGCAGAGGGCAAACTCAGAATCCTGAGCGATCAGGCCAGCGAATCCAAAGTCCCTGTAGAGAGACAGCACTTCCTGGTGGTGGTCCTCCAGAGTCTGTACAACCTGTAGACGCAGAGAGGACAAACTCAGTCAGCTGTGTCATACAAACACAAACTCAGCACCTCCTTCAGAAAGGTTTACATCCTGCTAGGAGAAACCTAGTTTGCCATGTATCATATTTTCACTTCCTTCTCATATTTCAAGTAAAAGCAGCAAAGAAGTTTAGAGCTGCAGCGATCAGTCAATTTCTCTGTATTATATCATTGTAAACTGATTCTCTTTGCCTTGTGGACTGTTGGTCGGACAAAATAACTAATATGAAGACGTGACCTTGTACTGTGGGACATTGTAATGGGAATTTTCACTATTTTCTGATTGTTTTTAGACAATTTAATCGACGAAATAATTGGCAGATCAATCGATAAAGAAAATAATAATTTGTCACAGTCCTACAGTAGTTGTTTCTTTATGATTTCACAAAGCTCACGAAACAACATCCCTAACAGATTCAAATGTTTACTGGCATCTGTGAAACTGATCAGCTGCCATGCTCGCAGTCACTGCAATATACTCCGTTTCTGTTGAAGATGGAGATTGCAGTCGGCCAATTAGTGATTACACTTTGTGTACCAACAAAATACTTTAGATCCACAGCCCATGGAAAGAATTAATAAACCACTTGTTTGTTTGCTTGCAAAAATAAATGTGTGGATAATTTGTGCTGCACCAATCAGTTCCAAGTCAAGGGTGGTGGTGCAGATACCTGAACGAAGAGCAACATAATTGTTTCAGAGCACACCCATGCTGAACCCAATTGGTAGGTGAGGCGCATGGTTATGCCACAGAGAGAGAGGAGAGCAGCACGATTACGCCAGAATTGTATTGTTAATCTCTTTAATCAACGTCACTGCTAATCAGTGTGAAAACTAAATAATTACATTCAGTTACTCCATTAAAAAAATCTATTTTAATGAGCTGGTAATCAAATCTCTGTCTTCAAATGAATGCAATATGGGGTAGGGGGTGGCAAGACTGATTATGAGGAAACTGTTAACTTAAATTAATAACTATTTTCAACAACCAGAATTCCATATATATGCAATAAATCCAAATAGAGAGACTAAACATGCATGCAAGTAAAGCTGAGTAGGACACTAAAGCAAAAGCTGCACAGGGAGGCAACAGCAATGACTTCAGTAAAGGCGTAATTCGTGCAGAGGTGAGATACTTGAAGCTGCAGAAATAGGCCTGTTTCTCAGAACACAGGTAGGGAAAAACAAGTACACACACGGGAACTGTGAGTAATGATGCACATGCACAAGCAGCATCAAAATGTGTTGTACTGTGATGTGGGTGGGATTTTTCTATTCCAACTATCCTCTCATACACTACGGCATTGTGTGTTTTCTTTAATACTAGCATGCATTCAGATGGGAAGGAAGACCAAAGATAAAAAAAAAAAAAAAAAAAAAGACAGCAAGGTGAAGTTGACAGGAGGGAACCGTGAGCGGCAGTCAGCGGTTTAAATGCATCTATGGCAGGTCTTCCACATAACGTTATGACTCACATTTTAATTTTCAAACACATGTTAAGTTCTTCTTTGCCCCATAATGAGATGTGTGCTTTTGAGAGTTGGATGACACACAGTCTTTATTTCACATTACTGTATTCTATATAGCACATTAATAATAATAATAATAATAATAATAATAATAATAGAGTAAGAAGGAGTAGTAGTACATCCACCTTACTCTATTTTATTTAACATCACAGCAAATACTATTGTGCCAATACAAATATTTTTTTATTTAAATATTCTCAATAACCAACCAACTGAAATGCATACAACTAGTCATTATAAATGTACCAATGTCAGGCACTGGGGACTTATAATTAGTCCATCCACTCAGCACTTCAACAATGTATGCAAGGTTCATTGAGTTCATGTTATGTAATATATAGGCTAGACTAGGTCATGTTGTACAATACATGCTTCTAAGCCCTCTTAAATGAGGATGCACAGACTGGTTTAACAGCCGCTGCTTCATATATCTATAAAAAAATCTCGTCCCAGTGGATCATCCCAAATACATCCATGAGAGCAGCTACAGGCATCAGCTAGAGACAGAAGTCTGTGCTCTGCTGGCCAGAAACAGCCAAAGTAAAAACAGCCCGTTTGTCAGATCAGGTCTGTGTTTGTGTATAACATTAAACAATGAAATTGCACACAGCCTTTCCAGTGGTTAGGGATGATAGTTGCACTTGTTCACCAACTGAAAGGAGTTAAAACAGAGCTGGACGATGTGAGCTACTATAATGGGCGTGCAACAAGACAAAAAAAAAAGTGTTTAAACGAGCTGCACGCCATAAGACCACAATAAAAGAACTTCACACAGCAGCCATGATCACATTGCTCACCCGCACTCGGAAGCGGAACATGGCGAGGCGGACGCAGTGGCTGAGGCAGGCCGGGGGCAGGAACCATGCCCGGGGAGGCGGGGTTGCCTTGCTGCCGACGTGGTTGACTATCAGCTGCGCCGTCTGTCGCTGGCCCTGGGCTCGCCGCGCCCACTCGGGCCAGCGCTCCTTCCCCAGCGTGCCGTTGAAAACCACGACCAGCTCCAGGCCGCCCTGGTACAGGCACGCCTGCGACAGGGCGGCCAGGTAGCCCAGCATGGCGTTCCACTCGCCCCCGCACACCCAGTCCGTCTGGTAGCCGCCGTAGAGGCGCTGCAGGCCGGAGTCAGCGTCGATTAGGATCCTGGCGGGCGGGGGCGGGGGAGGCATGGGCCCGGGGTGATGTGGGTGGTGGTGTGGGTGATGGTGGTGAGGGGGCTGGCGGGCCGCGGAACGGGCGAGCTTCAGGAGGTCCACCGGCACCGCGGCCCCGGGACACCGCTTCTCTAAATACTCTTGGAAACCCTGCACTCCCATGACGGTGTTGTTGAGCCGGTGCGTCTGGCCGGGAGCGGGCTCTGAATACGTCCTGTACGCCGTGTTTGTAACGTGATGTGGGGCGAGACTGCAGCTAGCTGTGCACTTCAGGCAAAGCCAACTGGTCTCCGGTGTAGTGACTAACTGTGGGTTAGTTAACCCTGCAAAACAACTTTATCCGCCACCCAGACCGGTGAAATGAGTCACCGTGCACCGCCGGAGGAGTGCGCCTGCGAGCGTTTACTTAGTCCGAGATATCAAAAAAAAAAAAAAAAAGAAGGCCAATTTCTCAGTTTTGGTCGTGGGTGCTCGGTTTAGTGTCCATCCCTGTGGATTTTTGGTTAGATGCCAGCAAGGCCAGTGTAGCTACCTACAGCCAGAAAAAGTTCACCGTATTTCCTGCTCCCATAATTTGGCGTCAACATAACCAGCTTCCGAAAAAATTGCAGTTGGCAGTAAATAACGGAAAATTGCAGCAACGTGGTGGATGTGACCGAGAAACGGCTGCAAAACAGTGATCCTGCCGGGTTTTGTGCACATGAAGCAGATGCAATACTGCGCATTAGTTAGCAACCCGCAGGCTGGGTGGCCAGTTCGCGGACATGATGTTACACCGAGCAGCTCGACAAAATCCTTATTTCTCTGTATCTGACAGCTACAATATCTGACATTTACTCCGCGCTACCTCGGGCAGATGTGGGCACGTGTGTCGCAGGTAGCCCGGTGGCTCGCGCAGGGTGAGGTGGGGTGGGGGGGGCGGTCAGAATATAAATTAAAACAAACTAAGAAGCGGTGTGCCTGGCTAGCCGTTAGCTGCTGGCAGGGTCCCCGGCGTGATTTGACGCGTCAACTCCCGAAGACAAGTCCGGGGCGGACACGACGCGGAATGAGATGGATGTTTGACGAAATAAAAGAAAAGTAACTAAAAGAAAATAAAAATAAAAGCCCGATGGTGCCTCCCTCGCTTTCTTCCACGCTCACGGCTTCATGTTGCGGAGGGGAACGTTACTTCCAAGCGACATCAGCCATCTTGCGACTTCCTCGCGGCCCAGTGGAGTGGGAGGGAAGGCGGAGGGGGAAGGTGGAGGGAGGAGGCGCGGCCGAGGGGGACGCCGGGAAATGTAGTGTAACGCCGGTGTCACGTCCGATTGGGAGAGCGGTGGCGGGACGGGGAGAGAACTACAACTCCCAGCAGTATGGACGCCGACGGTTTGTACGAGGATAAAAAAGCTGGAGAGTAGAATTTCTCCAAGTGGCCCACAAGTGATTCCTCTACAACCGCCGTTATTCGTCCGTTGGTCGTCTCTCCTGCATTTTATCCTGTTTATATTCATCAAATAACGCGAGCTAACTGCTCTTGTGGTGTGCCAGTGCTGAAGCTACGGCCTCTGCCTTTCACAACTACTTAACAAATACTTTAAGGAGCGATCCAGGAAGTATAAGGAATAGAAGAAAGTGACTTTAAGAACCAAACGCGTACTAGTCGTTACTTGAAAAATTGGTGTAACAGGTAGAATGGCGCCGTCCCGTTCATGTTAGATCTGACTGAGTGTGTGTGTGTGTGTGTGTCGCCTCCCTGTGGTTGTTCAGTGAAGGGCTCGCGGACGGGAAAAAAAAAACCGGGGAACCAGATAAAGTAGGCCACCGGGGCTCGAGGCTGTCTGTTAGAGTTGCCATGGAGACGCGAAGCCGGTTTGAAGGAGAGCAACTTCGCTCGTAACGCGATCCACGTCTCCGCGCGCTCCCTGATCAATACCTGTGTGTGAGTGTATGTAAGTGTGTGTGTGTGTGTGTGTGTGTGTGTGTGTGTGTGTGTGTGAGTGTATGTGTATGTGTAAGTGTGTGTGTGTGAGAGTGTGTGTGTGTTACAGAGGGAGAGATTAGCGGGGGAGCGCGCAGCTCGTGCCCGTGTCGTCCATCCCTCGGCGGGGCAGACTGATCATGACGGCCCGGTGTGTGCGGTCCCTGTCCGGAGCCCTGAGGCCGGCGTTCAGCAGCCGGTTGTCCGCGGTAGGAGATCTCTCCGAGTCCACCGGCAGATCATTAACCGTTAACCAGACTTTTGTCTTTTGAGATTTAAAGTGTTTTAACGCGACGCGGTGAACTTGCGGTGAGTGTAGCCGTTAGCTGGGCAGATTAACGGCCGGCCGGGTCACGGTCGCCGTCCCGTTCAGCGCCGGCCGGTGTCCTGTCGGCTTCACCTGCAAACACCTGCGGAGACAAATGCACCGCCACTGGAGCTGCATCCTCCCCGGCTCCCAGGCCAGATAAGGCTGGAAATGTTCACTTAATATCTGCTCCCTGCAGAGGCATTAATGATTCAGAGACAAGTGCACCAGCTTCTCATACTGCAGGATACGCCCTGTGTATTTACTGCAGGTAACAGGTTTAATTTAGACTTTTACAGGAGCAGATAAACAGGACAGACTCGCACCTTTTAACAGCATTAACGACCAGTGGCGGACTCGGGCTGTCTGAGGGCCAGGGGCGGAAACACATCAGAGGGGCACCAGCTGCATGTGGTGGGGCACCAGCGTGCAGAAAGCTGAGAGGCATTTATGATGAAATAGATCCAACTGTGTATCAGATTTAAAGTATAATTACAACACCTCTGCAAGAAAAACACACAGGGAACTATTAACTATTTAAGGATTTGTAGGCCAGTTTTATTGTCTAGCATAAAGGCATCCAAGAGGGCAGGGTTTTTCAACCACCTGCAAATATAAACTAGTTTATTAGTTGATAAATTGATCAGTGGTTCAACACAAAATTAATTGGCCACAATATTGATAATGTAGTCATAATTTTAAGGCATTTCATGTTGCAAAAATCCCAGAAATCCTCTTGATCGGGCACCTTAAATGTGAATATTTGCTGGTTTTCTTAGTTTTCTATGACTGTTAACTGAATTTATTTGGGTTTGGACTGTTTGTTGTACAATATAAGTATGTCAACTTCAGCTCTGGGGAACAGAAATGGGCATTTTACAGACCAAACAATGAATCGATTAATTAAGATAATAATCAGCAGATGAATCGATAATGAAAACAATTGTTAGTTGGTGCCAAAAGAGCCAAAACATTTTGTAAGTTCCTAAATGTTGTGATAATATAATCTTATCTACTCAAAGGATGACTAAACTCCTAAATGAATTTCAGGACATTGTGTAGACTTCATATGTAGGCATGTGGTTTATCATTTGCTGATTTATCACTTGATTTAAATATTTATCGTCTCTGCAAATAACCACCTTTTCTCTGTATTCACAGGTTTATGGTGCAGCGACATGTAATCAGAGACACAAGTCCACTTACACTGTAAGTCGTTCAGGATACAGAAATGCTTTAAAAAGAGTAGTTGTGATTTATGAGGATTTAACAGCGTGTTTGTCACTTCAGGATCGCAGTCAACACACCAGGTTTACCTTACGACCTTCCTAACCTGACAATCCCAACTGTCCCAATCTCAAACATGTCCACACGTCTTTACTGCATGTCCACAGGATTACCAGTGTTGTTGTGTCTCATCAATGTGCTTGTGCTGCCACCAGGAAGCTGCTGGTCACCATGTGTCTTCCTCCTCCTCACTCTCCTACTAACCTCCCTGTTTTCTCTCCTCCGTTCTGAATCCCTCCTTCCTCCATCCACCCACACCAGACCATAGTGAGTATGGCCACTTACGACGCGCACAGACAGTCCTGTAGTATAAGTCAAGTATTAGAACTTATTACAATAGCCAGTAGATTACACGTTTGTACCAAGTAGAGTCTTCTTAGTAGTTTTGTAGGGGATGCATATACTGGATTGTTTAGGGAGGAGTTGGACTTTCTGTGATTGTTTATGCGCACACCTTACAGCCTCCACCGGCACGGTATGGGGGCCGGCACACTGTGACTCTGATTCCCGGAGATGGCATCGGACCAGAGCTGGCCAACCACGTTCGTGAACTATTCCGGTGAGAATTCACACATCCTGCAGAGACACATGAACAGTGTCAGAATGAAGTCAGTAATCGACTCATGCAGTCACTAAATGACTCATATTGAAGTGATCTCCATGGGGTTTTTATTTGCAGGTTTTGCTGTGTGCCTGTGGACTTTGAAGTTGTCAATGTGGACTCATCTATGGACTCAGAAGACGACATCAATGATGCCATAATGGCTATCAGACGCAATGGAGTTGCACTGAAAGGTAACTGTTTTATATGTGCGTGTGTCTTTGAGTGTGTATATTAAACATGTTCCTACAGGAAAATCCATAAATGTACATGTAAGTCACAAAATAATCAATGTAAAATCACTGTATACAATATACACCCAGTTACCAGTTTGTTTGGTACACAAGTTAACAGTCCTGCAATAAACCCTGCCTCGTGAAGGTTATAATGTTCAGTTTGTGTCGTCGGTGCAGATTCAACTTTATGGTCATCATGGAGGATGCAGTCTGTGGTGCAGTTGAATTTTATTACTTTGTACTGACATGTGTTTCTATTATTATGTCCACCCCATTTACATCAATGGGCTGAATAATAGAAACACATCTCTGTATAAAGCAATACAGTTCAAGTCAAGTTAGTTTTATTTATATATAATATATATATATTTATATTTACATATATATTAGTGATAACAGAAGTTATCTCAGGACACTTGTCACATAGAGAGTATGTCTAGACTGAACTCTTTAAAATATTATTTACAGAGACCCAACAATTCCCACCAGGAGCAGCCAGAACCGGGCTCTGGGTGGGCGGCCATCTGCCTAGACCGAGTTAGGTTGAGAGGGAAAGAAAGAGGGAGAGGGGAGAGAGAGCAGGAGGAAAGAGAACATAATAAGACAAATAATAATAATACTTGCAGCAGTGAGTGTGGAGGAAACGGGGGGGCAGTAGGTGGCTTTCAATCACAGATCCAGACTCTACAGCTCCAGAGACAGAAATACCTGCAGGAGGAGCGAGACGAGAAAGCACAAAACTACAGGGAAGGTGTCGAGTTCGTAACACACATTAATAGGATAAGACTGCGAACAGATGGAGAGGGAGAGGAGGAGCTCACTGCATCATGGGAAATCCCCCGGCAGTCTAGGCCTATAGCAGCATAACGAAGGGATGGTTCAGGGCTCACCCGAACCACAAGTAATCCTGCATGCTGTGAGCGCAGGGCTCTAGTGGGGTACCATGAGCTCTTTAACATATGACGGTGCCTGAACATTAAGGGCCTTGTAGGTCAGGAGACGGCAACACAAACTGCAGCCTCCGAACGAGGCTGCAGTGATATTTAATCCTGGTACTCAAAATGTGACGGTAAATTTGGAAAAGACAGTCCAGACATTCTGCTATCGTTACGTCTCTGTTTTAGTTGTCATTCTTCAGGTGTAACTTTGTTTATCCAGGTAACATTGAGACCAACCACAACTTGCCACCATCCTACAAGTCCAGAAACAACCTGCTCCGGTAAATCCACCATTTTTCATCTTCCTTATTTAATCTTTACGTCACCAGTATTAAACAACAACTGTAGCATTGATATACAGCAGTGGGGCTCAATTGTTCGGCCCTGAGCTTCGGCTCTTCATCTCAATAGTCCATCTATCTTATGTTCACCTCTCTCTGCAGCACCACTCTGGATCTGTTTGCCAATGTGATGCACTGCCAGTCTTTCCCGGGAGTGAGGACTCGCCACACAAACGTGGACATCATCACCATCAGGGAGAACACCGAGGGAGAGTACAGCAGCCTGGAGCATGAGGTGTGTGCGCAGTTCATAATCTCTTTTAACGGTGAAATACATGTAGCTCTGTCTAAATCAGAACAAATTCATCCTCTGTGATTTCCACTCTTTCTCCGTCTGTCTCTGCAGAATGTACCGGGCGTTGTTGAATGTCTGAAGATCATCACCAGGACCAAATCTTTACGCATCGCTGACTACGCGTTTAGGACCGCTCGGGCCCAAGGACGCAGACGCGTCACAGCTGTGCACAAAGCTAACATCATGTCAGTTTCAAAGGCGCCTGTTTCTCTTATTTATCTTCTATTCTCCATAAAACACTGAATGCATCTTAATGTGTGTGTGTTTGTCGGAGCAGGAAGTTGGGTGACGGCCTCTTCTTGGAGTGCTGTAAGGAGGTTGCCAGCGGTTACCCTGAAATCACCTTCGACAGCATGATTGTGGACAACACTACCATGCAGGTAGCCGCAGCATGTTTGTGCACTGCCACATTTCATTTTATTACACATCGCCGCTGCTCTGCTGGCTCCTTCCAACCAAAACAAATCCAAGTAGCAAACGTCTTAAAGGAAATATGTAAAAATGTTCTGAGATTATGTTTTGTGTGTGTGTGTGTGTGTGTGTGTGTGTGTGTGTGTCAGCTGGTTGCGAGGCCCCAGCAGTTCGACGTGATGGTCATGCCCAACCTGTATGGAAACGTCGTCAGCAATGTGTGTGCCGGGCTGGTTGGTGGGCCGGGCCTGGTGCCGGGAGCCAACTATGGAGAGGATTATGCCGTGTTTGAGACGGTGAGAGGGGCCACATCAGACTAAAGCTCAAGGAATGAAAGACTGAAAGAGACATGATATACTGTCACTTTGAAAAGCCGATATGGTGAAAGTTACGGCACAGAGCATCATTATCATTTATTTTGAGTCATGTCTAATATTCACTCTCCTTTAAGTTCTGTTTTGGTCTCCAGCGACTCCTGAGGGAAATATCTGGCTCTTCAGCTGCTGAAGCCTTTACTCCTTCACTTTAAACCATCTACAACTTAAATGACTATTAAACACTGCAGTAACATTGTAAATAATCAAAGCTGCTACATCCCTACATGTTGTTCCATGTATGAACGCCGTTCTTCTCAACACGTCGCAGGGCACCAGGAACACCGGGAAGAGCATTGCTAACCGCAACACGGCCAACCCTACGGCCATGCTGCTGGCCTCCTGCCTGCTGCTGGACCACCTGAAGCTCCACGCCTACGCCACCATGATCCGCAGGGCCATCCTCTCCACGGTCACCGAGACTCGGGTACGCAGACACACTCGACTGCAAGGGAAAGTTTCTGGGCAAAAAAGTAAATTAAAGTAACAAAAGGGAAGGGGTGATATTCTATTGTCATCTATTATTTTATTTTTGTTATATATATTGCTGGCACATCATATATTTATTATCACTACAACATTAACACTATATCTTTTTTTTTTTCTCTCGGCACACTCCTGACTTCACACGCCAACCTGTCCAGAATCACAGACCCATTATCTCTCATGCAAACATCCAAACATGCGCACACACACTTTGCCCGTACACGCTTTATGTTATTGTCTGTATGTCTGTCCTTAATATCTAACTTTGTTTATTTTCCATGTCAATTAAAAAAAAGGGAAAGTTTCTCACTGCAAAATAAATGAAAGCAGAAACAAACATAAAAACTAATTACGAATGGAAAAGAATTACGTAGAGCACGTTTCTGGTGCTTGTTGTTTCACACGGAGAATAGAGAAAATTCTGCTCACACTGTGTTTTTTCTCTCCATGCGTCATGTCCTTTGTCCTCCAGCTGCACACTGCTGACCTGGGAGGCCAAGGCTCCACCTCTGAAGTGGTCCAGTCCATCATGACCGCTGTTCAGAGCACCGGGCCTCGGACTCTGAGCATCTAGAACAAACACACATGAATATGCAAACTCTTTTCACAGCAGAGATGTGTATATCAGTGAGCCTCTCTTCACTGGGTCCTCTATGCAATTTCCTAGTAACAAAGGCGAGTTGTTTGATACTGTAATGAAACTGTGTACACAAACAGTTTGTGTGTCTATGCAATAGTTTGTATCTTACCTTAGATTGTTTCCTGACCTCCCAACTGTTGTTTGAAGTTGTTTCATAACTTTGTTTGCATCTATACTGTTTCCAGTATGAAACACAACAGAGAACTACTGTTTGAGTTACACCCAATCCCTTCCCTGTTTATTAGTGTGGCTCATTAATTTATTATTAAGTGAAATTTTTCATGCGTTTGAAAATGTAACTTATTTTAAACCAAACACAGCTGTTGTTCATCTTCTGAAACACAGCTATCCTGCTGCTGAATGTATTGGGCAACATTTTGGACCATTGATCTGAGCCCTACACCTCGAATAAAGCTACTAAAATAAATACATGTCCCTATCGTTTGTTCTTTCACCTTCAGAATTCAACATGTATGAATGCACTGGCTTGTCTGGACCACAGGGAGGCCACATTGTCTTGTGTGATCGCCACATTCACTCTCTAATAACTACTGGTGGTATTTTTATTAGTAGCAGTAATAATAATAGCCCAGAGTGCTTCAGGATTAAAAACAACATTTAGCAGAAAACATAAATGGAAGTAAACAGTAACAATAAGCAAAATGTTTGATAACAATACCATAAAATAACAAGAAAACCAACAAATTGACAAGGTGCAATTAGCCTTAGAAAGTCAGATTATAAAGATACATTTTCCACTTATTTTTGAAAAGAAAGAAAGCAGCATAACTAGATTTCCTGAAGAAAAACATTAGAAACTTCTAAAAGAAAAGTAGTGAAAGATCTGAGATTAGACATAAAAATAAAGGTGTCGCTGATCCAAGAAGGTGATTCTCTATTTTGACTAAATCTCACAAACATCATCCTGCTGCCACAAATACTCACTAGAGCACCAAATGTAAACTCATCCACAGCTGAAAATAGTCCCAACGAATGCAATATTTCCTCCTGTTTGAGTAACATTTGCTAGGATCTACTGTGGAAATTATTTTGCCTTTTTTTATATATACATGACCTGTTTTTTTTCAGACTGAGTAAGTCAGAAAGAATTGAGAGACGGACGAACACTTCTTCGTTTTGGACTGATGATCAGAAACTACGTCACAGACTTTTCATAATAATATCAAAATATGATTAAAAATAAAACTGCTTTCGCAGCGACCAGCCTCATGTGTGAGCGAGTGTGTTCGTGTGTTTGTGTTTAAGGTCACCCAGCGGGCCCCTCGGTAATTAGAGGCTCCTCCAAATTAAGGGAGCAATTGAGGGGAAGCAAACAAATTACTGCACGGTCAGAGGGGGAAAGAAAGACGGAAAGAGAGGTGGAATGCAGGAGATGGAGAGAGGCAGAGGGGCAGGAGGAAAAAAACAGGGAGCAGGGGTGAGAAAGCAAAGGCAAATCTCTTGTTGCTGCCTTCTCTTCATCCCATCTGTCGCAACATCTGACACTGTCTCCCCTCCCTCTCCGCTCTCACCCCTCTCTATCACAAAATAACACGTACACATATCAGTTTAATGTGTGTGTATGAAAGGTCTTTGATCATTCTGGGAGGCTAATAACAGAAATCTCATTTGATCTGCTGGTGCACGGCCCTCCTGTGCACTTCTGTCCTGCACTGAATCTGGATCAAAGTAGGGCCAACAGCAACATGGTTAATATCTAAACAATCAGCATGAATTATATTAATTCACTGATGCAACACGGGCATCACTTCCTTTGATCAACACGCCCCGCTTTCTACTGGAGTAACCCTTCTCTCCCCCCCCACCCCATCGCCACTTTTAACAAATCCAAGAAAGGCGAGAAAAAGGGAGGGATGTGTCGAAGAGGAGGGGGAGGAGAGTGGAAGAAGGGAGGAGATGGGGAGACAGGAGTCAGCAGCGTGAGCTGGCAGAGGTCACCCTCAGAGTAATGACCAGAGGAAAACACACACACACACACACACACACACACACACACACACACACACAGCATGGAGGCAGCTAGTGTGTGCAACAGCAGATCAGGTTGTCCCGGCTCCTACAGATGCTTCATGGGACGCTGAGGACGACGGCGAGGTGAGTGAGCCGACTACGTTTGCTTGTACTTTGCTCCTGATTTTCTTCTCTGTTTTTCTACTGAAATGGGGAAATCCAAATCTGTAGAAGAGGCTGTTACTTTTAACGAGGCTGGAGAGGTGGATGTCGACAGGTGGATGTCTGGGAGTGTGAGAATGAAAATCTGTTAAAGTTGAGACGGGACCATTTCTGAGAGGTGAACAGCAGGTGTCCAGTCTTGTAATTGAGTAGCAAAGACTAAAGATGTCGTCAAACTTCCAACAGAGATTCGGGTGAACCGACGATCAGATATATGAAGTAGATTCTGTATTTAGCACCTGCACAGTGTTTTTAGAGTGAATCTACGTCATGATAGCACCTTCAAGCTGAAATATTTACATAAAAAAGACAAAACATACGATTTCAGCTTTATATGTTTGTCACTTTGTAAACAGGCTCGTGAGAGGGTTTAAAAATATTCAACTTTTTTGGCAGAGAAAATCTTACTTACTGTGTGACTGTTTCCAGGTTTCTGCTCAGAGGCAGAATTAGAGTCTATAAAAGCTATTTTTCAAGACAAGACGAATGAATCTGAGGGCTGCTGAGTGCACTGGGGAGTCTGTCTTGTGTTGATTTGGATGATTCTGCCAGCAGATTTCTTTTGTTTCTGCTTTTCCTGCTGACAAATGTAGAAGTAGAAGAAGTAAAAGTAAAGAAAAATATCCAGTCACTGATATATCATGATATATAACATCAGTAGATTGTTATTGATTACTGGTGCATCAATTTGTTACAGTGTCTTACTGGTGTAGCTGCACGAGGTGGAGTTACTACTTTATATACAGTTACGCAGAGTCCGGTGGTTCCCAATCTAAGGGTCGAGCAACTGTTTTGATAATCGTTTAAGTCATTTTTCATGTAAAAATATTTCATGGATCTTATTAGTTTTATTGTGTTTTTAATAATGTGAAGGTGTCACTTTGGCCTCAGGTGATTGTGATGCCATTTCTCACTATTTTCTGAATTTTTACAAACCAAACAACCAATTGATAAATGGAGAAAATAATCATTAGCTGCAGTCGGACACCACATAGTTCAAAATGAGCTCTACCTCAACCAACTACAACAGTAAAATCCTGCTTTTACATGAATGCACAAGTAATAATCTAATAGTACAACAGTCACAGGGGACATTTTTCTGCACATAGTACTTTGACTTTTAATACTTCAACTACATTTTATGCTTTGCAAACGTATTTACTATTCTCTAATCTTTGCTTTTGTTTTAGAAAATATTGGATAATGTGACCTTTAAGCTCTGTACAATTATTTAAATGAAACCATGTGAGACGTTTAGAGGGAAAATGTCTCTTTGGTGGAGCTGCTAACAACTGAAGGGGCCCCGAGACACTGGCTGAATTTTTCACACTGTGTTCAATTTTATAATCTTAAATCTTGATCTGCAAAGAAACAGCCGTCAGATGAATGTAGTGCAGTAAAAAGTACAATATTTCCCTCTGAAACGTAATGGAGCAGAAGCATAAAGTTGCATTAAATGGAAAGACTCAAGAACAAGTGAGTGCAGTTGTTTTAGTGCTCCCCAACTGTCAGTTAGTGTGTAACGCTGATCGCTGGAGATTGGTCAAACAACTGTGACTTTATTAAAACCTTTGCACAGTCCCACATGAGGGCCCCTCTCTGCATGCCTCTGCGATTGTGTGTCTCTGTGTGTGTTGACCTGTAAAAGTGTGTGAGGCGCTGCTGTAAACATGTTCCACGTCTCATTGTTTTACAATTAAATGTGCTCACGGAGGCTTGACTCTGCACATACACACCTATTAACTTCAGCTGTGTGTGTTTGTGTGTTTTTGTGGGCATTTACAGGCGCTAAAGGTCCGATAAAATGGACGCGACACCAACTCTGACCACAAAACATGCAGCCATGCAGACACATCCAGAGTCGATACTTTGGGGGAACGGACAACATGTAGATGGTCGTTATCCACAAACTGTGAACTGAAGTTCATGCCTGTTTCATAATCACCGACTTCACAATACGTCCTGTGATTATTTCTGGCAATATAGTCGAGCACTGCGGAGGAAAGATGGGAATTGCTAATTGGCATTCACTAACTTGGTACATTTACTCAAGTACTTTACTCACAACTTTACTGCAGTATTTTCATTTTCTTATTTTCTACTTTATATTCGACTACATTTAAGAGGGAAATATTGTAATTTTTACTCCACTACATTTATGTGACAGCTGTAATTGCATACATACAAACATATAATAAGCTTATAAATGTCAATGTTAAACCAGTATTTGGTTTTGGCTTGTGTCCCTTCACAGAAGAGCAGAGTTGGAGGTGTTGAGCTGTCAGCAGCTCCACCAAAGACGCATTTCCTCTCTGAACATCTCAGATGGCCTCATTGAAATGACAATTTGAAGCTTAAAGAGGTCAAATTATACAATATTTCCTAAAACAAAATGTTACAGAACAGTCCAAAATATGAATATACATTTATGTAGCAAAAATGTGTTTTACACCTTTACTTTGTTGCATTTTACTTTAGTAAAGAATTGGAGTATTTCTTCAAGGTCATGTGGTCCTTCACATGTGTTTTGGCGAAGGAGTTCTCAATAAAAAATTCTCAAAGGTCATTGAAAAGGATTATTGACATTAAAAATAAGATCCTAAATACTGGGCTTTTATTCTCTGACCTTTTTCTGACTCCCATCCCAGCCAACATGTCCGTCACCATGGTAACAGACCCATACCCGTCCATCGACTGGTCAGCGGTCCCTGCGACCCCGGCAGGTACAAATGTGACGGACTGGGAGCGTGACGCCCTCCTGGCGGTGGCCGAGGTGGTGGTGCTGGCGGTCATCTTGGTGATGGCGTTGCTCGGCAACGGGCTTGTGCTGGTGGTGTTGCTAAGGCGGAGACGACACCACAATCCGCTGCACCAGTTCATGCTCAATCTCTGTCTGGCCGACCTGGTGGTGGCACTGTTCCAGGTAACACACACACAGCTGCGCACACACACACACACACACACACCCTCCCTACATCTCACTCCACCCTTCCTCCCCCTCCTCTTCCTCTCTGAGGTGCTGCCCCAGCTGGTGTGGGATGCTAAAGGTCGCTTTCCTGGCCCAGACTTCCTGTGTCGCCTGGTGAAATACCTGCAGGTGCTCGGGATGTTCGCCTCCTCCTACATGATTGTGGCCATGACGGTGGACCGGCACTACGCCATCTGCTGCCCCCTGCAGGCGCACCGCAGCGGGGCCACCCAGCGCTGGAACAGCTTCATCCTGCTGGCCTGGGGGCTGTCGCTGCTGCTCAGCCTGCCACAGGTAGGGTTACACAGGTGGGGTGACACAGGTAGGGTTACACAGGTGGGGTGACACAGGTAGGGTTACACAGGTGGGGTGACACAGGTGGGGTGACACAGGTAGGGTTACACAGGTGGGGTGACACAGGTAGAGTGACACAGGTGGGGTGACACAGGTAGAGTGACACAGGTGGGGTGACACAGGTAGAGTGACACAGGTGGGGTGACACAGGTGGGGTTACACAGGTGGGGTGACACAGGGAGACAAGGCAGGAAACTGTATATTATATTATATATACTGGGACTGTCCTGCCTTGAGCATCAATAATAATTAAAAAAGCAAACAAATACACACATATTCAAAGGTAAAATGGGGGAAGTCGCCCCCTATAAGAATATTCTCTATTTACTGAAAAAATACTATGATCCTGGCACCGTTTACAGGGTAATGTATGTAGAGATTTACATAACACAATAACATAAACAATGTCATCTAATCAAGTGCGTTTGTTTTTAATGTAAAAATAAAATAAAATAAAACTTTTTAAAAGGCTATGTGAATGTAAATATCAGGCTGGTTTAATTATATTAAGCACTGCAGGCTTCGGGTCTCAAACGAAACAAAATAAAAGACATTTTTACATTATAAAGTCGTCATTATAAAGTAATTAATGGCTTTATTAATGTTAGTAAATAATTTACTGATGCTATATAAATTATGTATTATTACATAAGGACATATTTTTGGTTGCCAGGTTGTGAAAATTTCCAGCAGGTCAGGTTTGACCTCAGACCAACTGTATTTATCGACATACTGACTTCTGCTGTAGGTTTGTTGAAAAGAAAGAAACCTGTGAAACACTTGTTATGAGTTTATTCAAAATTTTACACCATTTCGCAAAGCAGAGTTTATTATTCATGACTTGTAGCTGATCTGTAAATGGTGCCTTAAAGAAAGTCTATCAATAAATTATCACTAGTTTTTCTTTTTCTCCCAATACTAAAAGCAGTTTTACTGTAGGCAAACAAACTAGTAGAACTATCAGAGTATGAAATGATTTCCTGTCGTTTGCAAATATGATATAATATCTATTCCAGAGATGGTGATATTTTTGTATATTTTTGCACAGCAACAAAAACCAGATTACAAAAAAACTATAATTGTGGGTAAAATAAATAATATAAATAAATAATTTCCTCATTGTTTTTTTTGTGTATACGTTTATCAAAACAGATTTTCAAAAAACCCCAAACCCTTAAAAAGAAAGTATCAAGTTACCTGGACATCCGTTGCTGTGCAGAAATTGAGAATAGAAAGACGTAAGACGAATTACAAATGGCCGCCCACACGCCTCTTTGCCCCTCCAGGTTTTCATCTTCTCCCGTTCAGAAGTGGCTCCAGGTGTCTATGAGTGTTGGGGCAGCTTTGCCGAGTCCTGGGGCCTCAAGGCCTACGTGACCTGGATGACCCTGGCTGTCTTCATCCTCCCCGTCCTCGTCATCACAGTCTGCCAGGTAGAGAGGGACGCACCAGGACATTTTTACAGCGGAGACACAAAACAATGCATCACTGGACGTCTCCCGTCCCTTTTCCCTCAGGTGCGAATCTTCATGGAGATCCACAACAATCTGTACCTGAAGTCAGAACGCCATCTGTCCCCCGCCTCCCTCCCTACATCCAGACGGGACAGCCAGAGAGGAGCAGGAGCAGGAGGCAGCAGAGGGAGGTCCAGTCTCCCCCTGTATGTATCACCACTCATGTTCAACAACCCCGGGAGTCACACCAGCTTTGACCCTGGATCCACCTATCAGAACGTGCCCATGGGTCCGCTCAGGTCCAACAGCTTCCCTTCACATTGTGATATCCACACCTACACCACTGCTCACCCAGGTGAGCTCCACA
>CM062201.1:24555000-24765000 GCA_031216445.1 Lateolabrax maculatus | reverse complement strand
ATCGTAGTAATGAAGGACGAGGCGTTGCCAGGCAACCGGCGGAGGCTCATCCCGGAAATAGTTCATCGTGACCGCGCGATGTCGTTTTTAACAAGTTATTTTTTTATTTTTTATTTTTTTTTTGTACAAATTAAATTATACAAAATGTGATAAAAAACAAAGGCAAAAAGAAATAAAAATGGCTGATTGTAGTTTTAGTGCTGGATTGTTTCCTAATTGGCCGCAGTGATTTCCTGTATCTTGGTTTTTGTACGGATTTAAATAAACAAGATCCAACCTCCGAACACCTCTACATTAATTAACACGTTATATCAACCAGCACAAAAACTGACGTTTAGAAACAACTCGCCATTTTGTTTTTGGGGTCATGAGCTCGACTATTTCCTGGATCAGCCAGTAACTACCTAGAGCTTCCGCTTGTTGCCAGGCAACGGCGCCAAGAAATACTCCAGTACAAAACCTGCAGTTTAACAACTAACTGTCATTTTTTAACTTTTTATTTTTTATTTTTGGAATTAAACCAACAGGATATAAAGAATACATTAGTGAGTGTTACAGTTGATTCAGATGCAGATTCAGATTCAACTTTATTGTCATTACCCATGTACACGTACAGAGTAACGAAATGCAGTTTAGCATCTAACCAGAAGTGCAAATAGTAAGTACCAATATACAGATAATAAATAAGTATTTTACAGAATAAATAAGTATTTTACAGATAATAAGTTAGCGAAGTGCAAACAGATTCCAAAGTGTTTGAGTGCAGGAGGTCCAGTAGTGCAGTAGTGCTGGTGTAAAGTCTTTGGTCAGTGGGGGGAGATGACGGGTAGATGGGTTTGTGGTGGTGGTGGTTGGGGAGTTGGGGGGGTTTCGTCAGCATGGGGCAGAGTTCAGTAAGGACACAGCTCTGGGGAAGAAACTGTTCCTCAGTCTGCTGGTCTTTGTCCGGAAGCACCTGAAGCGCCTGCCTGAGGGCAGGAGGGAGAACAGTCTGTGTGCAGGGTGGGAGGCGTCCTTGAGAATGCTGCGAGCTCGACAAAGACAGCGTTTTCTCTGGACTTCCTCAATGGCTGGAAGTGGAGTTCCTATGATGCGTTGGGCAGTTTTCACCACCCGCTGCAGTCCCTTGCGCTCCGCAACAGAGCAGCTCCCATACCAGACTGTGACACAGTTGGTTAGGATGCTCTCGATCACACAGCGGTTTTTCTTTAGTGTCCTCAGGAAGAAGAGGCGCTGGTGAGGTTTCTTGACAAGGCTTGAGGTGTTGGTGGTCAAAGACAGGTCTTCCGAGATGTGGGTCCCCAGGAACTCAAAGCTGGAGACACGCTCAACATCCATCCCATTGATTTGGATGGGCGAGTGCATGCTTCTTTTCTTCTTCCTGAAGTCCACGATGAGCTCCTTGGTTTTGCTGGTGTTTAGGAGCAGGTTATTTTCGGTGCACCATGTGGCCAGGTGCTGTACCTCTTCCCTGTAGGCTGTCTCATCGTTGTTGCTGATGAGACCAATCACCGTGGTGTCGTCTGCGAACTTGATGATGGAGTTGGATCCATGCATAGGTCTGCAGTCGTAGGTGAAGAGGGAGTAGAGGAATGGGCTGAGCACACAGCCCTGTGGCACACCAGTGCTGAGTGAGAGAGTGGTGGAGCAGGTGTGACCTGACCTAACATGTTGTGGTCTGTTAGTCAGAAAGTCCATGATCCAGTTGCAGAGGGAGGTGTTGGTGCCCAGGTCTCCAAGTTTAGTGATTAACTTGGAGGGGATGACAGTGTTGAAAGCTGAGCTGAAGTCAGCAAACAGCAATCTCGCCAGTTGATGGTGCCAGGGAAGCGTTTTCTTTATGCTAAGCTACGCTAATGAGTCATATTGAGGAAGCAAATACCAAATAATGGTAAAAATATTTCCCACAATGTTTCCTGTAAGTACAACAGGTAGTTTAGATACAAACTGCTGCAATACATTTTATAAACTGTAATTATTGTAAACGCACGTGTTTGGGTGATTTTTTTCTGCATCTGACCTCCGATTTAAAAATCTATTTTCTTTCCACAGAACAGAGGAAATGCAACGAGATTTGTTTTAAAAACCATTTATTCATTCTCTCACCAGTCATAGAAACACTTCACACATATAAACATAAAAACATCTACTGCAACTAAAAAAAAAAAACAACAACAAAAGTCACGTAATTTCTATGATTTGTTCGTTTTTTTTTTAAATAGAAAAAGGTGCTGTGGCTGTACAGTACCCTTTACAAAAGACCCCTGCACTGGAAAACACTAACATTCAGAGATTTAATGAAATAGTTGACTTGGTTTCACCTTTCCTTTCAAATATTTATCTAAAAAAGGCAAAATAACTGAAGGTTTTAGTCAATTTTGAATCCGAGTAAATCAAACTCGCCTGTTGAATATATTATACACCCATAATGTCATAAGTCCGTCTGCTGTAACGGAGGGAAAATCAGGGTTTAGAGCAGGAGAACAAAGACACAGACAGAAAAGCCTGTTTGCAGCTAATTCCTCTACTCCTTCCCCTCAAATATGGACCTGACCATTAACCTGAACAGAAATGTGCTTCAAATTCATGTCTGTAGACAGGCGGATACTTAAGGTAGAATGAGAGAGAAAATTAAAAAAAAAAAAAAATTAAAAAATAAAAATCAAACAGCATTTACTTTTAGACAACTTGACACTTAATTGGTTTGAAAACTAATACTTACATTTGGTCACAGTATAATTACCTAAAACTCTTTTCAACAAACAAAAAAGTGAACAGGTTTTGCTTTTCAACACATTCATTTACATTCCAACTTCAATAGAAAATGTGATGCACAGACTTTTTTCTCTGAAGAGGAAATCTTGGACTGAATAAAAAAGTAATAACAATTTAAATTTTCTTCAGATAATAAAAGAATAAAACTGGTCATATTCAAAATGTTTGTTATTGTCAACAAATCCAACAAAAAGACCAAGACCAACAATGTGTTTGTCCGTCTCTTAATACTTTTTGGCTTTACTCACCCGTCTGTGGCACTCTGCCCACCTGTAAATCTCTCTAAACAGGTCAAAAAGATACACCTTCATTTTTGCAAACGTCCTTCAAACAGGAGGAAATAGTGCATTTGTTGGGGACTATTTTCTGCCGCAGATGAATAAACATCAGCGTACTTACAGTGTGTGCGTTAATGGTAATATAGGAGCACGTCACTAAGAGCGATGGTCGGTTTACTGTTGTGTTTTTAATTTGCCGTGTCCGTACTAAGACACATCAGGCTTTTGATACACATACAATACTTGTTGGTTTTGGTCTTTTCATGGTATTTGTTGACAAAAAGAAGACTCCTTTACAGTATTTTTATAAAGCTCAGGTTAGACATTATTACCACTTCAAGTAATGATCACAATCTCAATCTTTAACTGAAAAGTCTCGCAAAAAAACACCTTCCTTCAAAATTACTTATTTTCCTTGTTGCAAAAATTGTCTTCAACATCCACCAGGCCATATATAAAAAGAACAAAACAGTAAATTGTTTAAAACCTCCATTTACTTTCCCATTAGAGAACATGAGAAAAGCTTATTCAGGCTGAAGGGGGCTGACACGTCTTCTGTTCCCTCTAGTCTGGACACGAAAACTGTCCTCGAACTAAAGCTGCAGTTCATGTTGGCAGTAAACCCAGTCGTTGATCAATTCATAATTAACCATTGAGTATTTGTGATCGATAAAAATGTTGTGGATCTGATATGACACTTTCTGTCGTGTTGATACTGCAGTGACTGAATTTTGAAACTAATGAAATGATGAAACCAGTTTAAAGTGTCTGCTGACAAACACACACACGTTTCTTTTCATCCACATACAGAAAAATCCATTAAAAAGATTACTTCTTGTCAGATTGTCATTATACAGTGAGCTAAAATAGATTTTTTTTTAAATTACAAAGGTTTGTTGATTTAACGGTCAACTACAATTTGTTATTCACAATAAAAAAAGTAAAATAAACAACACTAGGGTACCGCGACTCCTATAATCCTAGAATATGATGAAAAATTAGGAGTATGTGCGATTCAGAGTGAGATTTCTTCCTATTTTGGCACCACATGCACATACACACCCAGTAAAAACCATCAAACTGGTACAATCATAGCCTCTCATTCCCCCCCAAAAGCAAACCAGCGTGTGGTGTCATTTAATACGGACACTGGTCTCATCCTGCTGGTTACACAGCAGATGAACCTGTGTGAGCGTTTTTTGTTCAAATGTGAATGAGCTGCTCTGGTTGGAGGGTGAAAGATACAAAAAGTGCACACATATTTATGTACAAACACACCATTAACAGCCTTCTACACTGCTATCATTGTGACCTTCTGGCTCCACCGACTCCTGTTCCTCTTACAAGATTAGTTTTCCTTACTTTCCCACATCTTTGTACTTATTTTTGTGCCTTATGTCCTTGACTAAGGGGTTAAAAATGTTAAATGTTAAAAAGTGCTTCTCCCTGTGTGGTAGTGAACTTCCAGAGTTCTCTTTCCGAATTCTTTTGTGTTCTCTTCTGAATGAATCTACATAAAAACAGGAAATGTCATACACTCTAAAGTCCACACTCTAATCTAACGTGTCCTTTTAATTTATGTCCAGCCCTTGAGGAGTGAAACACTATAAGTGTGCATATGTAGTGTATGGGGGTAAATATACAGTGTCTCTACGTCTAACAGAAGACATGTACTGTTTGACTCTGACCTGAGTCGAGGCAGCTTTACGGCAGCTCAAGACCCTGAGAGTAAAGTCCTCATTAGTTTACTAGATGTTATTTAACAGTCATTTTGTCTGTTGTGCGTCTATCTGGTGTTTTTAAAAAGGGTGTGTGTGTGCTCCTGGAGGACTTGAGTTAACCAAAGGCACGACAAAAACCCGAGGTCTCAACGTGGTGAAAAGCTGCTCGACGAGCTTGGTGGTTGGCTGACGTCACAGCAGCAGGTCTTCAGTTTTTAACGATAAAGGTCATTTCGATGGCTTCTGGGTTGTGTACACAGACGGCGTGTGGTTGTACTGCAACTCTCGTGTGTGTTTCTGCGAAGTGTGTGATGCGGTGTGTGCGTCCTTCTCCAGTCAAAGTTTTACATTTTCTACACCGTGTCCTCGTCCATCTTGGCGACGTCATCCAACGTGACAGCGGCTTGCACGTCGTTCTCCTCCGCCTCCTCAGGTGACTTTGACGGGGAGGGAGGTGCTAACATGGCGGTGCGCTCCTCCTTGGGCTCCTCCCTCTCTCTTCTCTCCTCTTCTTTCTTCTCTTGTGCCAGCAGGCGGTAGTTGATGCCCATTCCCACGAACAGGATCACACTTGCAACTATGAGGATGATGCCAGAGGTGATGTAGGTGTAGTCGTAGCTTTGGTAGTAGTTATAGAAACTACCTGGAGGTGCACAAGAGAGGGACAGATTTAACATTTAACGTTCATATGACGGTCTGGATAAATCATTTGACTTATGACATGGACACACACTCAAACTAGGGATGCACCTTCTCACTTTTTCTTCTATACTAAATGTAATCAATGTATTACCTAATCTGTCAAAAAACTGCAAATTGTCACATTTGAGAAGCTGGAAACAGACAATGTTTTTGCTTTAAAAAAATTAAAAGATAATTTTCATTGGATTTACTTTTTCCATTCACCATCATAGGTTTTCAGGTTTGTAGGTATATTTATTATATTGTTCCAGTTATTGAGATTGCGTTGTTAAAATGCATCCACCTCAGTTAAATATTTACTATTTATTGTTAAGCTGAGCCGCTCTCCTTTAGTAAGTTTAATTAATCTATCGTTACTTCATCCATGCTGTGTTTTAAAATAACTTACAAAAACTGAAGAAAATATATTCTTAGAAGTGAGAAAAAAAAAAAAAGTTTTATTCTGTCTAAATAAACCCAACTTTCCACACGTTCTCCAGAACACAACCCTCCCTTTTTCCTGTGATGCCTGTTGGACGTCTTACCTGTTAGCGGTGGGCCCAACAGCACCGGGCCGCACTCCACTATAGTGACCAGACCCACGGCCGACGAGAATCTCTGAGCTCCCACCAGGTCCATCAGCGTCTCGAACAGCACCGCGCTCA
The DNA here is from genome assembly GCA_031216445.1 of Lateolabrax maculatus. NCBI lineage: Eukaryota > Metazoa > Chordata > Actinopteri > Acropomatiformes > Lateolabracidae > Lateolabrax > Lateolabrax maculatus. The sequence continues at coordinate 24,758,880 of CM062201.1, read as the reverse complement.
GCCAGCCAAAGGCAAAGCCAAAGAAGATGGCGTAGACCACAAATCCGGTGTAGTCCACTGACATGGGCGCCAGCACGTGACACACTCCATTGTAGAGGACGGCGGCGGCGAAGAAGAACTGCACCCTGGGCCGAATCCACTTGGTGTTGGCCAGCATGCCCATGGAGGGCCGGGCGAACATGTCCACGAACGCCAGCACTGACAGCAGGAAGGCCGCTTTTTCTTTGCTGATGTCCTTGCTCTTGGCATAATTGGAGAGGAAGACGAGCGGAGCGAAGAGGCCGAAGAACATGACGACGTTGCCCATCAGGTACAGTAGGAAGCCGCGGTGTTTGAACAGCGTCAGGTCGATGAAGGAGTTGATGGTCTGCAGCACTGTCTTCTTAGGCTGCGGCTGTACTGAATCCGGCGCCTTGACCACGCCTGCCTCCAAGTCCGGTTTGGGCGGCTGAGGTTTGGGTCCGATGGGACGCATGAGGGAGCCGGCCACGCAGCAGTTGAGCAGAAGTCCTCCCAGGATGAGGAAGCTGCCTCTCCACCCAAACGCGTCGTACAGCCAGGAGTTGAGAGGAGCCAGGGTGGACAGAAACACGGGGCTGCCCGCCATGGCGATGCCGTTGGCGATGGGCCGACGCTTGTAGAAGTATTTACCGATCATAGTGAGGGCTGGATTCAAGTTGAAGGCCAGTCCCAAACCTGGACAGAGAAAGGGAGACAGAGACAGAAAAGGAAGGTTATATTAGGAGATGATGATAAAATGATGCCAAACTAAACTAAACTAAAGCAAGGAGTACCAGAACATAAAGTACAATACGATGTACAACATCTATCCAGTTGCAGCACATTCCATGGAAATTATCCGGTCTCTTTGCTTAAATATATGTGAATCAAGAAGTCAGATTACTGATCAGTGGACTGTATGAAGCAGAAACAGCCTCAGACACCTCATTGATGGAGGCAAAACAGCCGAAAACATTCGGTGAATAAAGCATGGCATGCTGGAGAAGAGTCGTGTGGCCTGTTAATGTTGATGGGTATTAATAGGTAAATTACTGACCTCCCACTACTCCTATGAAGAAGTAGAGCTGCTCCACGGTGTTGCAGAAGGAGGCCGCGACGAGTCCCGACCCTGCCAGACAGCCACCGAGCATCATGATTGGTCGACTGCCAAATCTGTTCACAAGGATACTGCTGATTGGCCCTGGAGAGAAGAGAAGGTGGGAAAGGAGAGCTGATAAATAAGGAATAGTAAATTTGATCACAGCAGCATTGAGGTGTTGACATTTACAACAGGTGTTACTGTATCATGTACATTTACAATAAGCTGGTAAGTTGATTTTTTTGACACTTGATTAGTTGCCAAACATCTGCCTGTTGCAGCTTCTCAAATGTGACGATTTAAGGTTCTCCTTTGTATAAATATATAATTTGAATACTTTCAGTTCTGAGAAATTGTGATTACATTTTATGGAATAAACAAATAATCGATTAAATTAATAAATGAATCAACAGATTAATCTGTAATGAAAATCATTAGTTGCAGCTCTACATGGATCCAAAGAAATTTTGCAAGCACAAATACCAAACATTATCTAGTTCCAGCTTCTAAATTAGGAGGAATTGATGCTTTTCTTTGTTATATGTGAAAACTTAATTGAATATCTTTTGGGCTGGACAAAACAAAACATTTGAAGGCGTCACCTTGGGCTTATTATCCAAACAATTGATCAAAAAATACTAATTTGCAGATGAATCAATAATGAAAGTAATCGTTAGTTGCAGCCCTATGCAAAACAAGCACAAAGACATACTAGTGCAATGTGTCTTGTAATTACATCAGCTCATCATTTTAACTGTTCACCAACAGGTGGCGCTACGGTGGCAAAAATAAAAGAGCGGCGGTGACTTATTGTGTAACAGCACCCATGGATGTTACATGGAGGAAGGAGGGAGGGAAGAGGTGAAGGGAGGTCAGAACGAAGGGGTGAGGAGGGGGAGAGAGCCAGGCAGTGCAAGGTATGGTTTGGTACAAATCAGAGGGAGAGACATGTGCAGGAGATCAAAATGTAAGGAGGGAGAGAAGAGAGGAAGAAAAAAGAGAGGAAGAGTAGATACTGAAGGGAAGAAGTGAAGAGAAAATAAGAGAAGAAAAGCAAAGCCAACCGGAGAGAAGAGAAGAAGAGAAGTGAAAGAAGAGGACAGAGGAGAACAAGAAGAGTGGAGGCGTCCCTCGTGTCTGAGCCTGTGTGCCAGCCTCACTATGAATGGGCCTTCACATGGACGGAGGCTGACGCAGACTCTGCTGCATGTGAATACAAAGTAAAGACCTGCAGTGTCCATGCAGTCGCTCTGAGTGCAGCTTTTCTGCATGAACGACAGACACAGAAGCAGTGAGATGATCCTTCTTCAGGCCCGACCACTGAATATTATGTGTGGAGCCCAAACAGTTACTCGATGAATGGGATTTGTTGGACAAAAAAACAACTATTCTGGTAATCGATTAGTCGGTTACTAATCAAAAGAATAAAATCGGCTGATTAAGCTGATAATGAAACATAATCCCTAGTTTCAGCCCTAGTTATGTGTGACAGATGCTGGAAAAACAAAGATAGTGGAAACAGAGAGGTACACAAAAATAACAAAGTTATAAAATATGACTGGTCTCCGAGGACACCAGTATCACTACCAGGGGGCTCTAATGGTGGCATCCATTTCCTCACAACCAGCCGGGGCTCTTCACACAGACCATGGTGGCTTTGCCCTTGAAACTTGGCATCTGACCACTTTGACCGGGGGGCGTTCTGGATGCTCGAGCCTTCACTCACGCGCTCACTAAATACTTCACTCGGACACCTCGTTTCTGTGTTGTGTCTGTCGCCGAGGGTCTGACCGCCTGGCACAAAGCCCGTCTTTGTGGGTTGCCACGTTGGGGGTGGTGGGTTTCAACACAGGAGATAAACGAGAGCTCCACAAAAGCCCACATGGTACACGCCAGATCACGCCATTTCTTCTTGAGCTCCGCGGGAAACAAAAGTGAACCTGTGCAGGACAGGAATGAATCTGCATCCACTCAACTCGCACATGAATAAATCAGTAGTGACAGTCTTTGTTGCTGTTTGGCAAAGCACAAAGAGGGCAGTGAGTACTGTTCTCTGAGATATTATATAAACGATTTGTTCTCCCCCCTCCCTCCGTCGTTCGCTCTGTCTCTCACCCGGAGTGGAGGAAAGACAAGATGTGTCCTCAGCTTTGCACTGACGCAGCATCCACAAGTGAGAAAAACGCATCTCGAGAGTGAACCCAGCTGTGACGAGTGAGTCTAATTTTAGCAGAGACAGTTTTGTTTCTTACTTGGCAGGATGTAACTGTGAGGGATTGTATTCTACATGACAATCGCAAACACCCAATACTGGTCCTTAATTCATTCAGCCTTTCATCACAGAGCAAATGTTAATGTCCAGATTTAGTGTCGAGAGCAGCAGCTGGTGATGAGTCAGTCCTACCAGAAACAAAACGGACCAGACGAGGGACAGGAGAAACAGCTGACTGGATTTGACCCAATGGTTGCATGCGTCACATTTCTTCACCAGTCACATTGCACACAGACGAACGTCAGGACTGAGCCTTTAAAGGAATAGCTTGACATTCTGGGAAATACACTTTCTTGCAGGCAGTTGGATAAGAAGATCGATACCACTCTCATCTGTCTGTTAGATATGAAGCTACAGCCAGGAGACGCTTAGATTAGTGTAAAGACTGTTGAAACAGCTAGAGTGGCTGTCCAAAAGGTTTAAAAAAAACGATCTGCCAACTAGCACCTCTAACACTCACTAATTAACACGTTTAATCCATATAAAAACTGTTGTGATTTTACAGGGGGGTTATGTGCTGGGCATTTGGGGCCATTTTAAACCTTTATTGTAGACAGTTAAGTGCTGACAAGTAACAAAGGAGAGATGCAACAAAGGCCCCCTCTGAATATAATGCAGCACTGCCACTAAGTATGACCTCAATGCTAAAACATATAATTTAATTAACGCCTCTATGACAGTTAAAAAAACTGAACATCATACATTGCACATGTGTAAGATAAGGTGTTTTGTTTTGTTTTGACAAATATGTCATGCAATTGTGTTTTTTCAGTAATTCCCAGAAAATCCACTCTCCCTATCCAGGCTTGATCATATCAATATCCTGTAATCCCCGAGCACTTATTGCATTAAACAAGCTGATGTGCACTCATGCAGAAACACACACACACACACACACACACACACACACACACACACGCACACACATCTGTATTTCTTCAGGCACGGCCTCTTTTCCCTCCCACACAAGAACAGAAAAATCCCACAGACCATAAGAGAAGTCAGACAGAGAAGTCAGATATCACTCCCACTCAGTGAGACGGTGACCAGTGACTAAAAGGCCTTTTTCCAACATAAGATCCTGAAATTGGAGCGACTACAATGTTTGTCTAAAGCCACGAGGATTAGACAAATTAAGAGCAAGTGATGGACCGATTTTTACTGCTTAGCTCACTTATATTCCCACTCACAGCCGTACAAAGCTGTTTGAATCAGAAGACAGAGACTAAAGCTTGTCAGTGTTGTATTTCAGGGCATTGAAGTTAATCTGTGAAGCACCTTGTGATCTCTGGTGCTATACAAATAAAGTTTTACTTTAACGACGACTAAATTATCACTCGCTGCGGTTACAAAGGACAGTGATTTTCCTTCCAAAATCTAATAATTAGATCTTAAGACATTTCCTACTACAGTATTTATGCAAGTGCTGAATAAAACAATAACATAAAGCATCCTGTTTATATGCAGTAAGCAATCACAAAGAACTAAAATGTAAAAATACACCAAAAATGTAACTCTCCACTACAGGCAGTCTTTTAAAAAGATGCCCTTACGTCAGGCTCTTGGCGTCAGGCTTTTGTACTGAAGCAACAGTTTGATCACTGAGGTGAAAAGGAGTCTGTGTTTATTTTTCCCAAACTACTGACAGTTTGGATAGTTCCCCCCTGAGAAAGACGCTCCAGTTGAAGAGACGTTAAGAGTCTTTTGGGTGTGCAGGAAGAATACAGATACGGTTATTAAAACACGCCTGTCAAAATTTAATTCGCATTCAGCTTGTTTGGTTCTGATTATTAACAAAATAAAAGGGAAGTGTCTCCCCGTGTCATCATGACTCTGTAAAATATCTCCATCTCTAAACCTGAATTCTAATACCCACAAGTATATACTACACACGAGGAATGAAACAAACCACACCCTTGTGATTACTCAGTTCCTACAGTTTCCGTTCTTCTTTATATCAAATCCCCATCAGCTTAATGGCAGCATTAACCCAAAATCTAAGAGGATTAATCAGTCTCCTACACATCTTTCACATAGGTTTAGGTCGTGCGCATTTCTTTAACATGTTACAAGACACTCGCAGATATTAATCTAATTGACACTTAGATTGAGTCCAGAGCTTTCATTGCAATAGTTCCTCCACGCATGCGATATCTTCTATCTTCTATAATAAGATGTTATCGCTTTTCTTGTTTGCTGAGCGCGCCATCGTAACACCACCAAGATATGGGTCTTGTGGTATCTCTCTTCAGCAGCTAATCACTCAATCACACCTAGAGAAGAGAGTTTTGACTCAGACTGGTCTTGTATCTTGGATCCCCTTTCATGTTCATATCCTATTTATAGTAACTGCACTTAAATGCACACTAATATTCCACAATTATTTGATACAGGTCATGTATATTTAGATATTCTGAATTTAGCATTTCCGATTAAGACATCTGGGATATGCCGATATTATTCGAGTTTGTATGCAGCTCATTCTGAATACGCTATGTATGCACAGCCGCATGTAAACAGGGATATTAGTGAAATATTAATTTTCATTAGCCATGTAAACAGCTGAGTAGGAATATTGTCAAAAACTAGAATATTCTGTGCATGTAAATGTAGTCAGTGTTGTTGTTGGTTTGTTACAGTGTTTGTATGCAACTCATCTATCTTTGTTTCACGCCTCTAAAATAATAACCCTATGGGTGGTGGTGGGGTTGACTCTTGCTTCACACTTCTTCTTCCTCTACCTCTGTGCAGAGCATCCTGTGCAGTTTTAACTGGTTTACACTATTAGTCAGCTGTCACTGACGTCATCAAACCACAATAGATGAATACGTGTGGGTTTTTTTTTTTTTGTTTGCTTTGTGGAAGTCAGCGTGTACGTGCTTCACCTCATGTGTAACCAGTGTACTACAGAAGAAGCATGACATCATTAACTGGTGATCTGGGCGAATTGTGAAAGCAGGAAATTAAAAAAAAAAAAAAATTAGGGGAAAAAATTAAGTACTTTAGCATCTGGCTCCTGTTACGCAATTCTGCTCCTCCCTTCAGCAGTTTCCTCTCCTACACGCCTAAACCTACACGCAGCTCTGAAGAGGATGAATGAGTGGAAGGAATATGGATATCTGAACTGACAGAGAGAGAAAACGAGATGATGGTGTTGTGTTGATGGTGCACGTACTGTGTGCTGGTTAAATAAACTAGGGGAAGAGAGAGAGAGAGAGAGTGTTTGAAAGAGGAATGAATTTGAGACAGAACGAGAGACACCTGATTTGAAACCTGACCTGACCTAAAACTGGATCAGTCTTTCTCTTCCTTAAATCCTGTCTTAACATGTAAATGGAAAAAAACTGTTGTTGCGGCAGAGCAAATAAAAGCGTCACTTGAGTGCAAGAGCTGGCTGTTTTCAAATTATGTTAAAAGGCAGCATTTGCAGAGCACCTCTTTAGTCTTTAGATCCTGTGTAGTGGCCAACAGTTTTACTTTGGTCTTAAATATCTAACAATATATAACATATATAATGGTTTGTTGATCCTCTAACTTCTCCTCTAGCAGGTTCACACTTGTGGTTTTTAGTGAAATATCTTGAAAGCTATTTGATGGCTTGTGATGAAATTTGGTTCAGATGGAATGACTTGTAATTTATTTGGTGATCCCTTCACTTTTGATCTGTTTAGTGTGAATTAGCAAATGTTAACACTGTATGACACTAAACTAAGATGGTGAACAAACATTATACCTGCTAAACATCAGCAGTGAGACTGTGAGCATAAAAGTTGCTACTAACATAAGCACAGAGAGAATAAAGAACAAGGTTTTTGTTTTTGTTTTTCTTCAGTGAAGCTTGGACGATAAAAAAGGCAGAGCCTCAGAAAGAATCAAAAAGTCATGCATGCCCTGAAAAAAAACAAAAAACAGGCTTAATATACTACGAGAAACAGAACCATAAATATCAACACGCTCTGCTCCAGCAATCCTGCTTCATTCACTGGCAAACACAAGACTTTCCCCGTTCCTCCCTCCAGGCCAGTACAACACTACAACCAGCCGCCGTCTGGGCAACAACTTGAGAAAGAGAAGAATTAAGTAGCTCAGTCTGCAGTCCAAAATACACTGCATGAAACCTTGTTCTTTTATTGTTTAAAATAACTTCTTCTCTTCAGTTTTCTCAGGCTTTTGTTTAAGAGATGGAGAATCTGTAAATGTCAGCTATTAAGGTTGTGCCGTTTAATCTTTTAAATGTCAATGTAAAAGCAGACATTCCTCAGCCACACGTAGATGATCTCAGGGTTAAGGAGTAGAAAACTGGCACGACTTATCGCACACACACACACACACACAGCAAACATTAGTGCTGCATCATATGGAGAAAATGTTCATAATCACACCTAAAAAAGGCACAACCAGTATCTCTGCGCTGCATGTGTTTATTTTTATTTTTTACATGTGTTTACGGCTCAAACCAGCACTGTGCCAGTCTGGTTTTGGAGATTAGAGGTTAGAGATTAGCGGTGATTCAGAGGTCTGGAACCAGGTTAGGTTTCATGTACTGCGGATATAAGACTTCAAAATCAATAGTATATGTCTGCTGTGTGTAACATGAAATCAAAGGTGATTATTTCCAACAGATTAGGGTTCATTTGAACCTCCTAAACAAAAGACTTACAAAGATTTCCCTGCCTGCATATTAACAATCACCTTAACAGCCACGCCACCGTGTCGCTTAGTAAAATACCGTAAACACAATTTCAAGTACACACTCACCTCCAGCGTACATGACGGCCAGCATGATGGAGGAGATCCAGGACACCTGACTGGGTGTGGCGCTGAAGATGGCCTCTATCTCTTTGAAGAACACAGTGATGGATTTGGGGAAGGCGTAGGAGAAGCCAATGGAGATAAAGGCCCCCGCCACCACTGCCCAGCCCCAACCACCTTCAGGAGGGGTGTACCCCACCGGCCCACCCAGCGCTGGAGGCATGTCTGCTCACGAGCAAGAGGAAGAAGAAGAAAAAGGAGATGAAGCTCCTGGAGGACAGCTGGGTTCAGTGGAGAAGAGAAGTCCGGACCAGGTGAACTGGGATCAGGACTAAAAACCTGCGGGAGAGACAGAGCAGAGAATGAAAAAAATCAATATAGATGGTTTTAAGAAAGTGAAAGAGATAAACACATATTTCATCCTTATCATACTTTTTGGCATTTTTATCTAATTTGCTGTCGGCTGCGGGATGAAATATGTAGGAAAAGGGGGATAAAGAAGGAGAGAAAGAGGAGAGGAGTTTGTGATATTTTCTTAAAATCACTTAAACTCCAACTGCTGCCATGGTGAGAAACAGCATCTGTGCCGGGCTGTGTGCCAACATACCAACTGTAGACAAGCAGTTGGCACATTTATCTTATAGACCAATAAACAAAGATTAAACCATGAGAACTTTGGTGTGAAATGCTGGTTTTCCCTTTGTGAGTTGCGATTTCAACCAGTGCAAAAAATAAATAAAGTTTCCTTTAACATTTCCTTGTAACTGTGCCATGTAATAAAACACCTGTAAGTGTTGACTGACATTCAAATGGGCCCGATAAACCAGTTACTTCACTATGATAAAAGAAATACTCTTTTAAAAGAAAAAATGTCTCTAATTACATACTTACAAAAAACTGGAAATTTAATAGGGGAACTCTTTTGTGCAGCCGCAAGTAAAAACTAGAAGAGAACTCGGAGAGCGCAGACCTCCACCAAGGCCGACAGACCAGTCTTCTATATATGCAAAAAATGAAAATCGGGACAGTAGTTTTCCCTTGGCGGAGGTTATAACAAACAGCCCCTGAGGACTATTAAGTTATCCAGTGACCGAGCCTGATGACTGACGACTCGACCTCCTCTCACAGCCTGCTCCTCTGTTAACCAAACTGTTATGTGTCTGATGCCGAACTAACTGCAGCATTTTATTAAATATTTCAGCGACAGTTGCCAAAACAGAAGGAAATCCTTGGGCTTCTTCAATGAATGCATCCATCTAGATGTCCTTTTTCCATTTAGGCCGCACACAATCGAGCTATTTATGGCCGGCTCTGACATCAACTCTGCTACTGTTTGGGCTGTTTACCTTAAATGGACTCTGGGATATAAATCTGCAAACCACACACACATACACACACACACAGGCGCTTACACTAAATCTGTATAGAGATGCTATATTTGAAGAAATGGCAAGTAATGCTATCAGGTAAGTGAATAACCACATGTCCTAAAACACTGAGAAAGGATTCAGCTAGCCTTGTAATGACTAATGAACAGCCAGGCGTCAAGATCCCCTACATGGCATTTAGCCTGGATCATGCTGTAAACAGCCATGCTCCACCAATCATTACACTGTCAGCCTGATACAGTAACTGGTTAACTCAGCCCTGCGCTCACACGCGTCCAGGCAGCTTTCACTTCTGTCTGCTCCCTATTTCCTGTCGCTTCACCACAAACAACAACGTTTGCAACCAACTGCAAGGACTGACAGACATGCTACACATGTAAATGCGTGCGTGAATATACCCCTGCTATATATAAAAAACTGGTCAAACCGTCACAAAAGTGAGGCAAATCTGACGTGTTAAAAAGGCAACATTATCCAGTTGTTTTTGCATATTTTAGGTCATTCTATTAATGCTGAGCTTTCAGTTATTTCCTCCCTTCCTTCCAGGCAGTTTCAATTCACTTCAGTACACACAAGTGCAGACTTTGACCTGCACTGTAAGTGAAGTCTTTACCAATAACATTGAATTAACAGATATGAAAGGGTTTTTCAGTGGTAACCCACTGAGAATGATCACCCACTTCTCCAACTCTATGCATCATTATTTTGTTTTTTCCCTCTGGTAACAACCGTAGGTAGCTGATTACAGAAAACAAGATCAGACTGTATACTTCCTGCTTAGCAACCAATGAAAGAATCTGGGTATCGCGCCCCCCCCCCCAGAAAATGAGTTAACCGAGCTGCGTGATACCTGGTGGTTTTGGTCTCAGGATGTTTTGGAAGAGCACACTGAGATGCAGAAGTGTGTTTCTGAGCTCGTCCTCACAAAATCCCACCTGTGAGTGCATTCCCATGCATCTGGTTTTAGCTTTTTGATTCAACTCCAAACCCAAACATACCCCAGTGTTGGTTTGGGTAAGTCTGTGGTGTCACTTACAAATGATAAGTGTGTAACCATGTAAAACGCTTGGGCTCCACTTCAAGACCTCAGAAGCTCAGGAGGAAGACTATCAGGTAAAGATAGAGCCTGGTGACGTCCCTGTTGGCCTGCACTCTGCAGAGTGACAACACGTGGCACATTTTCATCTTACAGGCTGAGCAGACGTTACATTACAGCTCTAAAACAGATCTGTGCTATTCCTGAACAGGAAGCCGTCATATTCACACAGCTAGACATCAACTCTTCTGCCACACTTTGTAACCCACAGACACATGAAGAGTTATCGGAGACCCACAAGGAAATGCTGCAGCCTGAGTAATGACGTTCTGTGGAAAACGACTCGGAAAAGAAAGATGTGACTCACCAGAATTAGAGGCTTTGCCTAGAAAAACCAAAAGGCTTCAGTATCCGGGTGAAATGTCTGCACTGAGCAGACAGCAAAAAAGCCAAATACTCGTTACAGTTTTTACCACAACTTTAATGATGGCCAACATTTTTGTCTTTTGGGGTGTGATAGTTACCATTTTTTGACCCCTTCCTTGTTTTCATTTAGGATCCTATTACAAACATTGTTTCTCTATCTTTTGTGTTGTGTACCCAGTAAACCACATCAGAGACCTCTGACTACAGTCAACAAATGCAGACGTGTGCGGCACTTAGGACCAGCAAACAGTACGACGGATGACGTCAGAGCGCACCCAGTGATGTGCATGAGCGTACAGGCAGCTCCCCCTTCCTGCATACTCGTCTAATCTGTTTGTGTCAGTTACCACATATTTGTATTGGCAGACAGCTGGCCAACACAGAGAACAGATCTCGACATGAACCCTAACAGTCATAAAATATCTTGGCCCGTCTTCAGGTCCTGCGCAGTAAACGTGAGGTCAGACTCCTCAAACCACAGCACCACCGCAGAACCCATCGCAAGACTAGTCTGTGTGGGGTGTGTGCGTGGTTTTGTGTTTATCCGTATTTAAATCAGCAGAAAATGTTAATCTTAGTGGTTATTAAGCCAGATTTTAAGTTGCAGAACTTCCAACACTGAACCCAGTCAGATGGGAAAGCTGGTGGCGTTTACGTCCAAGCAAATGTCGTACTACTAACACTACGGCCTTGGCCTTTAATTTATTATAGCCTTAGAAAGAGAGTAGGCCAAGTTACATGTAATGAAAGGTCATCCGGGGGCCAGACGGTAAGACTTGCTGGCCCTCTCATGTTGCTCACGGAGTTGTTTGCCAAACAGTCCTTCATCCAGTCACCTCACACAGCCATGCATACTCTCACATGCTTGTGCAACCCACTTCTCTGTCTCTCTCCGGCTGTCACTAAACCTTTCATCTGTTCCACTGAAGCTATAATTTAAGGAGGGAAAAAACCAAACATATAACCTAAAGTGCTACTAATCAAAACTACCAACAAAAACAAAGCATCGCGTCCCGACCTCTGCTGCAGCACTGTCTTCCTGTACTGAGGAGGAATGTGATGACTACAGGAGTAACACTAAAGCCATTCCTCCTTTACTGACATGAACCACTCAGGCCCAGACTGCAATAACAAAACAAAATATACTTTCTGACTTCAGTTTATTCTCAAGGCTGCTCAGAGTTACCTCCACCGTTCACCTACCGCTAAATACTTTGCCTGATATCAGACAGAATTGTCAACTCGTCAGACTACATTTCCATCTTCAGTCAGTTTGATTTTCCCCAACCAGTTGCTGGAGACCAACGTATCCGCCTGAATCTAACGTGAGCTTGGGTCCACACGATTACCACGGTGGCGTAAGTCTGTGGTGCGCAGAGTAGGCGGAGTGTGCACGCCGTTTGACAGTTACTGTAGCCAGCAGATACGCCGGATCAGCGTTTTACGTCACCTTGAACCACATGGCCCCTAAACACTAACAAGTCAAGGGAGATCGATAAGATTTACCAATGCAGCTGGCTGACAGTTTATCCTCCATTTAAACAGTTTGTACCAGCGAGGGCCGAAATGGAGCAAACCAGAAGAAGTAAATACAAACACACACTACACCTGAAATTGACAGAAAGATTATCTGCAACTATTTAGATAATCGAGTAATTTTTCAAGCAAAAATACCAATAATCCCTAGTTACAGATTTGCTACTTTTCTTTCACTAATGTGATAAACTAAATGTATTTGGACAAAATCAGACATTTCTTACATTTTACAGAACCAACAATTAAATCATGAAAATAATCGTTCGAGCCAGACAGAAACGGGAAACTCGACAATCGACGAACATAAAATTTTGTCTAAAATTTGTCTTCATGAACTACAAATAATCAGTAAAACTAATTTGCAAAGTTAGACTTCAGTATATGCATTTTCCAAACTGTTATTTAGTCGACACTGCGGTTTAATCAATGGAAAAACATAAACCAAACACATGTTCTTCTCTTCGTTATCACAAACACGTGCTTACTGCAACTAAAGCAGCAGCTTCACTGCTGGTCACAGCAGCCTGATCAAACACATTCACGCGACCTCTTTTTATTGTAGGTCACACAAGGAAATAGGTTGAACCCACAAACACACCTGTACAGCTGTGTAGTTCACTTTGCGTGTGCCTGGTGTACCAGAAAGTGTGCTAGAACAGAACTGCAAGTTAAAAACCTGGACTATGAATGGATCATCATGTGTCTCTGTATTATAATGTGTCCCTGTAATATTCATGACCAACTTGTGCTGAATGTTAACACCTTCAAAATACATAAAGGCTTTCATGTGACTGAGTCTCACACAACTGCTTCCTCTGTCTAACCCGATATCAAGATACAAATATATTGTGGGACCAAAGTGATTAAGCGTTTTTTAAATTAGCTGACATATAACAGTGACTGCACTTCATTAACTAGCTGCTGCTGTTGATATAATCTGTTACTGACAGTCGTTATTTCAGCCGGTTAGAAATGAGAAGCCTGCCTTTGTTGGACTGAAGAACTATTACAGAACTGTTATCATTGTAAACTGTATATGTGCTGTGTGAGCGAACAGTTACAGTCGGACACAGACGGGCCCCACAAGACAGAAGAGGAGCGTGATATGCAGTTTGGGGCTCGAACTTCATGGGAAGCAGGTTTCACCAGAGGGATTGGATTTATGTTGCCATCTCCCCTGAGGTCCCACCGCTCTGTGGAGCTTAGTTGTGTGTGTGTGTGCACCAGCAAAGCAGGACAACTCCTGAAGGATTTATCAATGAGGCCATTCATTCTACAGAAACAAACGCTCCCTTTACCAAAGTGTGTTGAGGGGCCGGCGTTACCTGGAATCTCTTCAACAACAAAAATAATAGTTTCGGGAGTTTAAATGTTACACATTTTTACAACAAATACAAAATGTGCCAAAGGCTCACTCTGTAGTGTATACTGTTTCTGGAATAACTGACCGAACCAAACATGAGAGGGGTTCAACTCCAGGACAACGATGATTAAAGATGCTTTGTGTCTTTTTGTCTGTATGACCTGCTGGATTAAATTCTCTCTGGTGCACAATAAAGACAGGATGCCGAGGCAACTCTTAGCAATCCTGTGATGAGTGGGAAGCGAAGGAAGGAAGGAAGGAATGAATGAATGAGGGGTCAGCAAGAGTACTCTTCATTCCTTCTATGAATGACTGAGTGTAATTTTACAAAGTCATCGTGACTATGTGATTTTCTCTCCCCTAAACTTTAAAGACACACAAATACATAAAATACATGAGAAATGATTAGAGAACACAACATAAAACCTGCCTGTGTTCTCAAAGAAGACCACTTACACAATCCAAGTCCCATTACCAAACATTACATACATTTACTACAGCTAAAAAGGTTGTGTAATACTAACCAGCTTAGCACTAATGAGCACTTAAATCTCCAGGGCGTGAACTAATGGCAATTTTTTTAATCCTGAGTAAACGCCAACAAGTGCACATAGAGTCATACGTCCTCGCTTGCTCAAACATGTGCAGTTGTGCCTGTACACACACAACCACACCTTCTCTCAGGAACACTAATTTACAGAGTCAATTGATTTGTGTCTCCTTTACTTGTAATCAGGTCGTCCCAACATAGTATTCCCCTTCATTTTCCAGATGTTGACAAGCATGTGACCGCAGGTGGTTTAAGCCTTCTATGCAGCCACTCTCTCAGGTAAAAACTTTTAGGGCTCTTTCCAATCCATCCCCCCAAAAACCAATTTAATCTGGAAAATAGGAAACTTTGGGATTTAAAAGCCTACAAATGAATGAATGAATGAATGAGGCCTGGCAGACACTAACAACTTCAGACATAAGCTCACCACACATCTGGATGTACTTGTGGCTTTCCCTCTTAATCATTACCACGCTTCCCTTCACACACACCACACGCTGCCCCTTCCTCCAAGTCTCAGGCTCAACCAACTCTCCTCGTTAGTAGATTATATTTCATGCCGCATCTCTTGCATTTACGAGCCACCCCTTCACTCATTCACTGATGCACCTCCAGTGTTAAAGTACCGTCCGTGTGATCTCATATTAAACTTTAAAGTTGCCTCTCAGTTTACTGTACACGGTTACACTTTGTATACCTGCCACCCAGTAGTAGGCCACGAAAGGCGGCACTGGTGAAGGTACACCTTTCTTGGCATATCTTCAACGTTGACAAGTCGTAGTCTAACAATAAAGATTAGGCACAACAATAAAGGTTGAACAGTGAGGCAGTTAGGAGAACATTTTCTGCCTACACCCAACTTTGAGTGCCAGAACATTTTTATTTAAAATCAAAAGTGCTGGCAAAACCACAACTGGATAGGTTACTTTCGGTGCAGCAGCAGTGACCTGGTGAGAGCACAGGTGTGTGTATTACTTATTTTATCACATAACACACTTAGATCTGAATCTCCAACATAAAAGGTCTAGAAAACGGACTACTTTGTCGTCTACAGATGATGTTTTATCTGCCAGCCCCCCGGAGGACCCCTGGAGCCGGAGCACACATGCAGGTCACCTCAAATGGAAAAATGACATGAGTATTACTCACTTTGTGCCCCAGAATTAGAGACAACAAGCGGCTCTGGTTGTTTTTAGGGGACAATGGGAGGCAGTGCCCCCCCCCCCCCCCTCAAACAGCCCACGTGAGACCCGTTCAGCTCTGTGTTGAGTGGATAAAACACTAGAGAAACCACCGGGTGGAGAATCACAGCCGTGGCTGAAGATCACCCCCCCTCTCCCCCTCTCCCCCCCGGGGGTCTTGGCTCGGTGCCGACCCCACATGTGACCCGGAGCGGCGGGGCTCCCTCCCGGGACCGCGGCGGCCCGCCGGGATCCTCACGACACGAGTGAATGAAACCACCGTCAACATAAAACGGCGCTTTAAACCCGGTTACCGTAATCACGCGCGTCCCGTCGTGATGATGAGGAAGAGGAAGAAGAGGAGGAGGAAGAAGAAGAGGAGGAAGACGAGGGGCTCGTCGCTAGCTCCGGTCAGACGCGAACAGAGAAAAATGACCGTTTTAATTCAACCGTCGCCTCTTTGTCTCCGCTCGCGGCGCCGGGACGAGTAACGGCCACACACGCGCTCACTCACCGCGGCTCGGCTCGGCTCGGTCCGGCGGAGGCTCGGTGCGTTAGCGCGGGGGGAGTCCTGCCGTTGATCCGGGGGCTCGGCGGGTCTGTGCGGGGTCGGTGCGGGTCTGTGCGGGTCTGGCTGCCGCGGACCGGACAACTTCTGGGATGTGCTGTGACTCTGCCGCTGCGCATGCGCACGACAGCAGTTGAGGAATCTGACCAAACGCACGTGCGTACAGAGGGGGGCGAGGCGCGCGCGATGCAGCGGTGTGATCGTCTTCAGATTATTTATAGATCAGTGATCGATACCACACCGTGGAGACACTGTTACAGGTACCAGGCTGCAATGACTGTGTTACTGTGTATTATTATCAGGAAAATGTACTTAAAGTAATACTTAAAGTAGAGTGTATGTAGTAAATCTAATGATGTTCGTTTATAGTATATCATATAATGTATATATATACATATAGTAGGCTATATACAGTCCTAGTATATCGATTATATACTGTATATACTACATATTACATTATTAGTACTTGTGCATTATTGCTCAAGCAGCATTTTTCTCTTGTAGTTAGTTGAGGAAAAGTTAATTTTTAACTATTTTATATTAGGCTGCAAGGAATGAGACTTCAAATGTCTTGTTGTTGTCCGAGCATCAGTTCAAACCCTCAAAATGATTCAGTTTACTGCAATTTAAGGACAAAGAAAAGCAGCAAATTTTCATATTTTTAGAAGCTGAAACCTTGAAATTGTGAGAAAGTTACTCAGTGTCTCACAAGATAAAGGACAGCATACCATTTCGACTTTGACTTGGCATCTCATAAGAAACACCAGACAGGTGAAAGGCTCGGCCATTTTTATCAAAACCATTGCTGAAACAATGTTTTTAGTTGTCATAGCAGGATGTTATATTAGGCAACGACCTCACATTATTGTCCTTCCATCGAATAACTACTGTGGTGGAAACAGTTTGTACAGTATAATGCAATCCAGTGCAACAGTTCTGCAATAGCATTGTGAAATTTGGAGGTCATAATTTGCAGTTTTGCATTAGACTGTTTTTGGTTTTCTGCTGCAAAGAATTAAGAATATTAATAATATGCTTTATTTATGTGGCGCCTCTTCAAAGCGTAGATCTGGAACAATAAGAAGAGACTCATTTAAAGGTCTCAGGCAGCTGAGGAGCAACATG
This sequence comes from Lateolabrax maculatus, assembly GCA_031216445.1. Taxonomy (NCBI): domain Eukaryota; kingdom Metazoa; phylum Chordata; class Actinopteri; order Acropomatiformes; family Lateolabracidae; genus Lateolabrax; species Lateolabrax maculatus. The sequence goes on along the minus strand of CM062201.1, from coordinate 24,741,584 downwards.
ACACTACATATAACCAGCTGTAGGCAGTATTTTATATCAGGGCTGTTCTATTTTATTGCATTATAGCACAGATCTATTGTTTATTATGTCCACACCCGCACGCGAGGTCAATATTGTCAAAAATATTGTGTTGAAATCCGGCTCTCCCTCCTTCTTCAGCTGCATGAGCAGGATGATCATTAGACAGACTGACGAGATGATAAATGACTTGAGGCAAAGACTGGGATGTGTTGCAGAAAGCCACACGGTGATCAAATCAAATGAGGTTTGAAAACATCACTCGTAGCTTCATTACAGCTGTAGGAGGATAAGTGAATGACGCCCTCTTTTACATCCTGCCCCGTTTTATCACCAATATCTGGAACTGTAATCACCATGTGAACAGCAGATATGTGTGAACAACAACTGTTCTTCAGCGCATCTTCGTTTTCACATGTTTTTCCATTAAGTGAATGTGGGTTTGGTTGGCATTTTTTCTAATGTCACTGCACTTGCTGCCCTCACGAGCGAAAGCACATTTCATTCTATTAACGTTCCTCATCCTCCACTAAAAAAAGAAACCACATGCTCCTGACATGTAACAGCATATGAAACCAGACCTGCCCCCCGCAAGACTTCCCGCCCTCCAAGACCTCCAATACCCACAAAAAAAAAGGGAACTCTTTGCTCTGCACTTGGGAAGTGATCCAAGTGTCTGGCATGGCTCCACCTGTTTAATCTGCAACCATCACCATCTTCAGTCGAATGTTTCCAGCTGACAGCGTGTGAGGATGCTTTTGGCACGGCGACGTGACAGTCCCTAATTGGAATATTCAATCTGTTTCTGCTAATGAGGAGGAGGAAGAAAGGGTCCGACGGTGGCAGGGTTGAGGTTGGATGAGGACACGTTTGAATTGTCTTTACATCCCATATCAGGACCAAAATCTACTCAGATATGTGTGATTTAGCTGTGAGAGGCTCCTGTCAGTTCTGTTGGACTCTCTCTCACCGGGCGGTCGATTTCTCCTCAATATTTATCGACCTCTATCCTGCAACAAGCAGGACATCCAAGACTGTTTGCTAAAGGGTGTCTGTCTATCCAAAGGGCTCACTGAGACAATAAACAGTTCAGAGGAGCTGGGGACGCACACTTCTGCTGTGTTGCTTCGTCCCAAAGGGGGTAGAGAAAAACAAAGACATGGGGGGAGGCCTTAAGGAGAGGAAAGAAAAGTAAGGGTGAGGGGGATGGGAGCCGCAGGAAAAACTGAGAATGAGAAACAGATTTTGTTTTGGGGAGAGTTCAACAGGAGATTTTTGGGGGGGTAGGGATGTACGCCGTGAGCAAAAACAGAGCTAGTGTGTCTCTTTCTGCTTTCGTAAGCTCCTCTCTGCACATGAGAGGATCCGAGTCATTTTAGCACCCTGAGAACAACTTCTCCATAGTTAGTTTATCATAGCCAGACAAACTTTGAGACCATAAAAAAACTGCCGATGTGCAGAGTCCACCACAGTTTTGCACACATGCTCCCGTTAAAGTAACAGGTCGCTCTCTAACATGCATGTCTTCCTGTATTTATCTGTTATCTCTCCCTCTTTTATTCTTTCTCATTGTGTGTGTCCACACCTTTTACAGGTGAAGTGTATTTGTACTTAAGCCTATCTGAGACCGGATTTCCTTCTGACACACACACTCACACTTGAAGAAAAATACACAATGAGCCCTAATCAGACTGATAAATTGATAAAGTCTGGACCCCCTTCCCCTCTGCTAATTGACCCTTTGATCTTGTCAAAGTGTCCCCTGTAAGTCCTAATGCAAATGTCCCTTCCTACCTTGTGCTTCCTTTGTCCTTACATCCCTGCTTTGATTTTGCTGTATAAAATTGCTTCTCTGTCTTGACTCTGGATCCCCTCACCGACTCAGATCCTCTCTGTGTCTGTCAGTGCACCAGAGTGCCGGCATGCAACACTACAGTAAACCTCTAAACTGGACTTGGATTTTTCCTCAACACACTCCTGCTCATTCGCTGCATCAATACTGGGCAATGTGTATATTTGAGGTTATCACAGCAATAAAAATAAATAAATTCCCTAAAAACAGCCTCCCAGACTCATTGTGATACATCATCCAGTAGTTTTCGACGAAAACGTCGACCTGATGTTGGCTTCATCCTCTGCGGACCACAAATGTGAATCCATCCAATAGTTGTTGAGAAATTTCAGTCAGGACCATCCACTCCACAAGTGTGGCTAAAAAACCTAAACCTGCAGGACTAGTGTGCAGGTTTAATATTTAAAATTCTGAGCTATTCCTTTAAAGTTGGCTAAATGCAGTCATCTAAGGTCTTGTTTTTATTTTGCCATTTAACCTACTAATAAAAAGTACACAAATATCAGTAGAAAACTAGGTGTACTGTTTGTAAGTTGCGTCATCTTCCCCTGAACGCGTCCAGCGAGCTGTGACGTCCGCAGCGAGACAGATTACAGTTTTTTAGGTCATTGCTGGAAACAAGTTGAACTCCCAGTATTGATCTGTTTAACTCTGCTGTTGAACTCTTTGGCTTCTCTCACCTTTGTCCTACAGATAGTGTATTTTCAAAAACCCTCTTACCTTTGTCCCACTTACTTTTGGCCTCATTTTACTCTCCTGTGCCCCTCTTACCCTCACCCTTAGGAATCACTCTCCATTTAATATCTCTCCTTCAGTCTCTCAGACATAAAACAGCTTTTCAGAATATATACCAGAGCCTTTTCTGTCTGGGGTCGAGGCCTGTATCTCTCACATGCCCACCACACAATCATCAATACTTTCTGCAGCTTATATTCTGTCATAAAGTGCTTTTCTTTTCAAAAACATTGTCAGAAAAAAAGACAACAGACTTAATGGACAGCTTGAATAGGAGTGTTGAAGCGGTATCTATAGAATGAGGAAGTTTGCAATGTTGCACCTTTCGTTCACCTAATACAGTTTATGATAAAAGTTATATTCTTTGTATTTTCCTTCAGAAAACCATTCTAGCCAGCTTGCTTATTCACTATATGTACATGATCATATGTTCATGTGGTTTTATGATGTTGAAAAAATGTAAAGACGTCTGTTTTTGCTGATTATTATAAGAAATTGCCTATTTTTATGACTTTACATATAACATCTCATAATAAAAGCTCATTTACTCCACATACTGTTTAGTCTAAATGGTTGAATGATGGGATCCAACAGTATGTAACACTGTAGGAGTTATTTGGTAATTCAGCCCTTTGGTACATTTCATTAAAACTGGGTGCATTCTTTGGTGATTTATTGGATCTGCCCACTGACAGCAGATATTTCTGAGCGATAAAGTTGTCTTATACGACATTTACAATAAATACACAATATAATTTCATGTATAAATCATCAGGTTTTGCATGAAAATGTTTAGATTCCGTTCTCTTGCACTTCACTGCTAAATGAAATCTGCTCGCAAATGTGTTTATATGACATTTAAAAAAAACTTGCTCTCTGATAAAGTAAATATGTTCTTAGACATTATGATATGTTATGAAGAGCAGCATGATAACATGTCTTGATCCTCCCTTTTGTACACTTCCTGCACTGCATTATTGCACATGAGTAAGAGGAAAAGTGTGGAGCGAAAATACATTTCGGCTTGTCAAATTCAGGTGTAACTAATGGGCATTTCTTTAATGAATGATAGTAGTTACACATGTGCTTTTCCTCTCTGCTGTGAAAACGGTTTTAAAATCAGTGGTGAAAAGAAGTATTCAGACCTTTTACTTAACCACAAGTATTATCAACAAAATGTACTTAAAATATCAAAAGTAAAAGTACTCATAGTGCAGTCAAATGTTGCCTGTCAGTGTGTTCCTATTATAGGCCTATCTGATGTTTCTGGATTAATATAACTGCTGCATTAATGTGTATGGTTGTGCTAATTTTAACTACTTTATATACTGTTGGGTAGTTTAATCTGCAGCAGTGCAGATTCTCTAAAAAGTCAACTTTTCATGAGAAAAACAATGTGCAGGAGGGTTTTAAATAATTTATCTAGTTTCAGAAGTAGGAGAACTTTGTCAATCCATAAAGGAACACTTCATCCTTCAGTTTATCAGAAACATTCAAATTCCAAATCACCAAATTTGGAGGTACGTGGTTTTCACTGGACAGGAAGGGGATGAAAAATTGTAATCTAAAGGTGTCAGTTAGTGGAGTAAAACGTACAAAATTTGCTTCTGAATTGTAGTGAAGTAAGTAGCATGAAAAGAAAAGACTCAAGTAAAGAACTTAAACACGATACTTGAGTAAATGTACTTAATTATATTCCACCACTGCTTACATTAAACATGTTGGAGAAAGAGAGCGGCTCAAAGCTCCCGGAGCTCTTTCTGGACGCTGTTCGTTCAGGCATGAAACCACCCTGTCATCACTGCACCAAACAAGGCAATGAACTATTGTTAAAGAACAACACAACTACCACTGCATTCCTGGTTTTCCCAACACTGGTTTCATGTGTTGTGTGTCTGCCCACTCATGAAAAAGCTACGCATCACACATTCATTAAATTAAACTTCAAGTATGACAGTTAATCCTCTTGTAATAAAAAGTGCCAAGATAGTGAATGATTTGAAGCAGTTTGGTGTCATTTGATGAAGATGTCTGACCTTTATTTAACCGATTAAGACCCATAAAGGAGTTTGTATGAGAGGTAAAAGGGAAAAGGAAGCCTGGGAAGGAATGCTGGATGCTAAAAAAAGTGGGGGTTGGGGTAGATAGGGAGGGAGGGTCTCTGCTCTCTGCTGGGCCTCAACTCTGAGCTCAGTTGCTGTTTGACACATGAGTGAAATGACATTTATCTGGAATGGTGGCACATGAATAGAGAGGCTTGCACGGGGGGCTCTATGATTAATAGTCCAATAAAGGGTTTGATCCTGAGCTCAGGTCGACCCCATGTCTTCTGCTGAAGGTCGCGGTCACATGGTCTCACTGTTCAGTACATTTACTCAAGTACTGTACAAGTAAGAACAGATCCCAGGAACTTTAGGCACTTCAATTTTATACAACTTTATAATTCTACTACACTACATTTGTCTGACAGCTTTAGTTACTTTTCAGATTAAAATTCTTCCCACATATCTCCAAATTTGATGATTTTTAATGTGATTGCATTGTGATGCAATTGTTTGTGATAAACTGAATTATCATTGAAGTGTCCTTTTCTGGGTGGAGACAGTTCTCCTCCCTCTTAAACTAAATAAACCATTTAAAACCTCTTAGATCAGCTGGAAAATGCATCGTCACAAAGCTGAAAACAGGCTGTTGTTTGACTTTTTAGAGCTACGTGATGATCTTATAGACCATGATGCATTGCTGTAGATTAAACTACCCAACAGGATAAAAAGGAGTAAAAATGAGCTCAACATCTTCAACATCTGCAGCAGTAAAATGACCAGACACATGAATTCAGCAGTAATATAATCCAGAAACATCAGACATAAAAGGATTGCCATTGCTGATAATACTTACATACTTTTACTTAAGGGCTTTTACTTGTAGTGGAGTATTTCACAGTGTGGTATTAGTACTTTTACTTAAGTAAAGGGTCTGAATGCTTCTTCCACCACTGTATCTGATGATGATGATGTCAGCAGCAGTAACACGACTGGGTCAACTGTTGAAATGATAAAAAAGTAGGGCGAACATTTAACAAGCTCATGTAGATGTACACAGTCATATGACAATCAAGGTTTATGGTCCTCTCAGCGAGTGCAACGCAACAAATAAAACTTAATCCAAACCAGATGAAACTGGCTTTTCCAAGGACACTAAGTGTAGGACAGAGTTATTCGCAAAATGGTACACATAATCACTGTCAGACCGCTCTGGATCAAAATTTTCTTACATTCAACACATTTGCTGAGCGTGTTTCCTGAAAAATGAGGAACCCCAAATTCCAAATTAAAGCCAAGTGCAGATTCCACCCATGACTTTTCCTCCAATCACAGCAGAGGAGAAGTTGTAATGTCCTGACCTCCAGACTGAGTTGTCAGTGTGAAAAACTACTCTACTCTTTTTTCAGGCTTTTTACGCATGAGAACACGTGTGTTTGCATGTGAGTTGGTTGTCTGTCCTCCATGTCTTCGTGTGGAAATGACCTTCTTCTCTTTCATGTCAAGGTCCTCCACTGTGCATGCCCTGTAAAATGCAACACACACACATACACACACACACACACACACACACATAACAGCCTTCAAATGCTTTTCCACTTGTGACACAGATGTGCTCCTATATTTTCACGCAGGCACGTTCATACTGCACCATGTAATATATAACAGTGTAAGCTACATACAGAGTCACAGTTGAGTAAAAACTCACTCACTTACTCACAAAAACACTATAATGTTATTTTTGGATGACTTTGCCATATGTGAAAGTTCAGTTCTTGCGTATATTTCCAAAGTATTGTACTTTAAATTGCCATAAATCAGAATATATTTGAGTTTGGTTAATACAGACTTGTGAGCAGGACATGTACTCTGTGTAAAAAATAAACTTATCAGCTCTCTCTGGTGGACAAAATATGTCATAATGATGGATCGGCCGACATGTACAGATATCTGTGATATACCTCCGTATGTAAGTCCGTCTTCGTGTTGTTTTTGTCTGACTGCAGAGTAGGATATTTACGAGCAAAGGGGTACGTAGAGACGGGGGCTGCTGGAGGTAAAAACACGATAAAGGAAGGTCAGCCATTTTTGTGTGAAGGGTGGGAGACACATGCTCAGATGCCTTTCTGCAGCACAGGAATTTCATACATGTGTGGAGGGGAACACACACCAGAGTCTTGACATTGGACCAGTGGTTCTCTAACTTTTTCCTGTCAAACTTTGGTCCCTCTTGTACATGACACGTCATTTCATTTTCCAAATAAACCTGAATCTTGAACCATCAAGAGCACGCTTGTTTCTTCCCAGATGAATCAGAGAATAGGTCTTTCACACAGCATGCACTTTGACTGAAGAAAATGTTATTAAGTGTTATTAATGTGTATATATAATAATATAAATTAATGATGGCTCCATCCCATTTAAGTGTCCCAGTCACACAGTCCATACATACTGGTTTTAAGCAGCATGCATATTTAACACAGTTGAATTTTGAGTGTGCTGTTGATGCTGTTGATTGGAGAAGCCGCTCACAGATGGCAAAAGCTCCAAAAAGACTTTGGAAAGCAAAAAATGAAGGAAAAACATTTTGATGTTAACTTCTGGAGTTTCTGTTTGATTGATATCAGATCCATATAATTTCCTATTCGTATAAAGTGGTTAAGTATGTTGATATTTTTGCATATTATTTGCTAAAACAGTAAACTATAACCATTAGTATGTACTACGTACTGTATACAATTAGTATGTAGTGTGGATTTGGGACACAGCTGGTGACTTTGAGCCAACATGCACAATACCAGGATCCTAAAAATCAGAACTAACCAAATGTAAAGCGTATTTTTCTTTCATGTCATTATATTCATTCCCTTTACACTTCCATACCGCTTGTGGACTCACAAAAGACAGAATAAATAAGTCTGCAGCTTGTGTCAAACTGCAAAAAATGCTCATCCTATTAACATTGTCTGAATAGTGATGAGTAAACTGGGCATGACATGTGAAACATTGGTGGAGTGCCCCTTTAAAAGGACAAAGTGATTGATTATTAACTTTGATTCTCTGCTCGTGTGTCGGGTTTATGAAAGGATGGTATACTTACTTAATAAAATGTTCCTGCATGATCTCATAGCTGCTCCTATGTAAATTTAACCCAAGCGGCCAAACAGACTAAATATAGTAGTGGAGAGCTGAGCTGCAGGACACATACTTATGTAAGTATGTAGGTAGGTTGCCAGGTATGTGGAACGACACAGAGGACAGGCCAGTCTTTGTCTGAACTGAAGATAACCTCAGCAATGGGCAGCTTTTCAGCCATCAGTTGACATAAAATAGATGTTATATGTGATATATATGATAGAAAGATAGATAGATAGATAGAAAGATGGATGGAGAGAATCAGTTTTATAGTTGTTGCTGTCTGACATCTAGTGGCACAGGAGGAACATCGCATAATTATCTCCTTACAAACTTTAATTTTATTGCCACATCTCCACCTGCTGGACTAAAGTATAATTGTAAATAAAAGACTTGGATGTAACTGAATATGCAAATGTAGCAGTGTGATGTAGCTGTATTAAATTATAAACAGGGGTTTGTACATTTTTATAAAATCACAAGTTGGTCAGGTGGAGACTTTTATTTTTAAAGGTTAAATTAATAGAAATAGTTTGTTAAATACAGTGACTTGTTAAAGATTAAACCAGTGGTTTCCAACTTTTTTGGCTTGTGACCAGAATTTCTTTTATATTATATTATATTATATTATATTTCTGTCTGTATATAAAGTTGTTAAATCCAGCTCCACCTCGGCCAGCTACAACAGTAAAATGCTTCTTATTGAGTATTATTAAAATAGTATTATACACAATATTATACTGTAACAACTTTTACTTCTTATATTTTAAGTGCACTTTTCTGATAATACCTCTGAACCTTTCTCATTATTAATGCTTAATATCTCCCCAACAGTATTTATTTAAGTGTATTTGCATCGGTGCCTGTGTTGGATCAATAAAGTAGATCTGCTCTCCTGTGAGCTGACCGCAGAACAGCTCTGCTCAGGTATTAATCCGCCACCTGCAGCCGACCACCTGGCGGAAGGATACCCTGAAACCCTGGCATCCACTGAGCCGACCACTTCTTTGCTATCATTTCACTTCAACTACTAACAGAAATCACCGGTGAATGTGTCAGAACTGTGAAACTGGTGTTAGTTCACCTGCTAAAGGTAACTGCAGGTCGGTGAGCTCAGGTGAGTGTCAGACATTATGAAATACAACTTGGAGGCAGAAATGAAGCAAGAAGCGTGTGAAGCGGAAACATGAGTTCACGAGACTCGTCATATAGTTCCTGTCCAGACACGCGCGTGAGTCAGCACTCACCTGAGCTGTACCTGTCACCTGTCTGCTCCTGCAGCTGGTCACCTGTCTGCTCCTGTACCTGTCACCTGTCTGCTCCTGCAGCTGGTCACCTGTCTGCTCCTGTACCTGTCACCTGTCTGCTCCTGTACCTGTCACCTGTCTGCTCCTGTACCTGTCACCTGTCTGCTCCTGCAGCTGGACACCTGTCTGCTCCTGTACCTGTCACCTGTCTGCTCCTGTACCTGTCACCTGTCTGCTCCTGCAGCTGGTCACCTGTCTGCTCCTGCAGCTGGACACCTGTCTGCTCCTGCAGCTGGTCACCTGTCTGCTCCTGCAGCTGGTCACCTGTCTGCTCCTGCAGCTGGACACCTGTCTGCAGCTGGACACCTGTCTGCTCCTGCAGCTGGACACCTGTCTGCTCCTGCAGCTGGACACCTGTCTGCTCCTGAAGCTGGACACCTGTCTGCTCCTGTACCTGTCACCTGTCTGCTCCTGCAGCTGGACACCTGTCTGCAGCTGGACACCTGTCTGCAGCTGGACACCTGTCTGCTCCTGCAGCTGGACACCTGTCTGCTCCTGTACCTGTCACCTGTCTGCTCCTGCAGCTGGACACCTGTCTGCTCCTGCAGCTGGACACCTGTCTGCAGCTGGACACCTGTCTGCAGCTGGTCACCTGTCTGCTCCTGCAGCTGGACACCTGTCTGCTCCTGCAGCTGGACACCTGTCTGCAGCTGGTCACCTGTCTGCTCCTGCAGCTGGACACCTGTCTGCTCCTGCAGCTGGACACCTGTCTGCAGCTGGTCACCTGTCTGCTCCTGCAGCTGGACACCTGCAGCCCTTATCAACAGGTTTGTCCTGACCTGATTATCTCTTAATCATAAAGTAAAAGTACCATTACATTAATGTGAAAATACTCTGTACTACTGAAGTATTATGAACAAAATATACTTGAAGTACTCTCTCTGCAGGAAATGTCCCCTGTGACTGATATATTATTATATGACATTATTAGATTTAGTGGATTGTGAAGTTTGATTTTTTTTTATATCTCTCAGCCATCAAAGCCCTCCCACTTCACCTCTTCTCCCTCCACCTCAAATTATATATAAAAAATAATATTAATAATGATAATAGTAATAAATATATTAAAAACAAAAGATTGATGAACTGAAAAATAAATGAGTAAAATCCCCAAAATAATAATAATAACAGTATTTGTAGTAAATAGATGATAGTAACAAGATATGACCACATACATATCCAAGGATAACCTGTACTGTATACAGCAGATACAAAGTACAAGGGTACATGGTCAGTATGACATGTTCACTTTATTTCCTAAAGTCACTCCAATATTTCTCAAAAAGCGACGGGTTTATTTTAAAATCTTAAAGTTTGTCTGTTGTTTCCCAGTCGTGGAGTCGTGGGAGAGGAGAGAAGACACACATCTGTATGACTTCTCATATTTTTCGGTAATCTTTGCTTTCTGGTTGTAAAATATTAGATTATTTTCCCTCTTTGGGCCTCAAACTATTATTTAAATGAACTCGTTTGAGAAGTTTGGAGGGGAAATGTCTCTTTGAAGCCCCGACTAGACACTGCTTTTTATAAGAGGTTGCAAGCCCAAAAGGTTGGAAACCACTCGTTTAATCTTTAACAATATGTTGTATTTGATACACTTTCTTTGTAAAGTAACTTGTGATTATATCTGTCAAATAAATGAAGTGCTGTAAAAAGTACAATATTTTATTCTGAAATGTAGCTGAGTAGAAGCACAAAGTAGCAGAAAATACTCATGTACAGTACAACAAAACTGTACTTAAGTACATTACTTGAGTATATGTGCTTTTTACATTTGGTAGCTTACATTAAGTATAGTTTAATGCTTATACTTTTGTATTTAAGTATTTCTCCCACCACTGTTCTTTACCTGCTTTGTGTTTAGCGCTACTTTGCACTGATAAAATCACTGATAATGTTTAAACTGTACAGAAATAACAACCAGTACCAAACAGATTATAAACAGGTCCTGCCTCAGTGTTTAGAAAAACATAAAGACTGTTTGTGTGACATCTCTATATTGTATATTTGTGTGGCACGCCATCAGAAGTTCGTATCTTCTGGCAGCAGATTACCCAAACAGTGAAACAGGTTTCTGTGCTCCAGGGGATGACGGGATTCTTGTGAATATAAGGGAGGACTCATCCTTTCTGTGAGTCACGCCGCAGACGCTGATCCGTCCATGATTTCATATCTGAGATGCAGCCTGATGATGAGCGCCGCCCTGCTCGCACCACGTTATCTGATTAGCTCACAGTCTGTCAACTGAGCGCCGTATACATGCAGCCAGGTCATATAGAATAATGGAGGTAAAGGGCTTCATGTGTTGTGAGTCATTGTGTACAGACAAACACCCACATGTGCTCTGTAATCAGGGTGGGATGTTTATTTACTCAAGTGCTGAACTGTTTTGAGGTATGTTACTTCATACTTCTACTCCACTACATTTTAGAGGCAAATATTTTACTTGTTCCTCCTCCACATTTATTTTTTACAGCTTATGGTACTAGCTACTTTGCTTAATATTTATAATTATATGTTATATTAATATAAAAATGTATTTTTATGGATTAAGACATCTGGTAGTACACAAAGTAGTTAAAATTTGCCAGCTGCAATATTAGAGTAATGTACATGTTATTACATCAATAATTATAATCCAGTAATAAATAAATAAATATATATATAATTTTACATATACACCTTGACTTTGGGTACTGCAAGTATATTTTAATGCGAATACTTTTGTACTTTTACTTTTGGATGCAGGACTTTTACTGAAGTAAAGTAAAAGATCTGAGAACAATTCAAAGATATTCAGTTTACTAACAAATATGAGAAAGAAAAAGCATCAAATCCTCACTAAAGACTTAAAGGAGTTTTTTTGCTTCAAAAGTTCTCAAACGATAAATTGATTATCAAAAAAATTGCAGACTAATTGACCAACTGTTGCAGCTCTAAAAGATGACGTCTCTTTATTGTACTCTCTCTCTTCACACTGTTCAAGAGCTGGTGTTTGAGACAGAAAGAGAAAGAAAATGTCATATCAAGAATCACTGCTAAACCTACCCACACCTACAGCCACGATACTGAAAGTGGAAATGTAACTTAAGCTTTTACCTCAAAGTTCTCAGGAATCCTGAGTGCAGTTGTTGGGAATTTCTAAATTGAGATGAGGCTGGCCCCTCGCCAAACACAGCCGTCATGTGTTTGGGATTAGACTGACTCGCTGTTAACGTGACACTGATGCCGCTGAAAGTCTTTGGGGCCACCACAGAGATTTGATGGTTTTGACTTCTCATATGAGAAAATGTGCTGCTTCGCTTCTCTTACATGATAGTAGATTGAATATTTTTGGGTTTCAGATTGTTGGTGAGACAAATTAAGACACATGAAAACGTCACTTTGGACTCTAGGAATATGTGATGGGCATTTTTCAATATGTTCTGATGTTTTATGGACCAAAATGAATCAATTAATCAATAATTAAACAATGTTTAGTCGCAGCACTAACAGTGTACAAGCCGGCTTAATGCAGTTATTTCATGTAAAAATACTACGATTACAGTCATTTCATTGGTTATAAAAAAACATCCTTAAATGAATCAGACAAACAAATATATGTCAAAATCTGCAGAATACAAATAAAATACAAATGGATACAAATGAAAATATTTTATAAAAGATTAGATGGACAGAATAAATACAGAGATATGTGAGGCAGAAAGGACAATAACCACAGCAATTCTAATGTTTCAATCAATTATATTTAAGCACATATGAAGTAAATAGTCTGATAGTCACAATATATTGAGCCAATATTTCAAGTGAAAACTTTAGTAACTGAAGTTAACAATCTAATGTTACTCAACATCTGGCCAATATATTAAAGCACTAATAATATTCATACACATCAAATAGACCGTGCTCGACCTCACCACACCACAGACCACAGTGTGGGCTGTAGCTGCTGCTGTGACGGCGGTCCAATCACACGTCACATTAAATCAAAGGACGCAAAACCATACAAAGTCTTTCTTCTTTTGTACATCTGGGTAAGAAAAAAGATTAAATGCAGGTATCGTTTGACTAGAGAAGTTTCGATACGACTTGGTGCTGGGTCACTTCTGTCGCCCTCATTTCTTTAAGACTTGAAAACATGTAAACTTAACCTTAAATCAAATGTTCACATTTTATTGGTTATTTCTGTTCATGTTTTTTACAAACAAAACTTGTATCTGTTGAGCAGCATCTAATCCCCCCCCCAACCCTAACACCCCCCCCCCCCTTCAGTGGTGTCTGCCAGGATTGTGAATGAGTCACATCCTCTGAAGTCCTGACCTTGTGAGAAAGTAGGCAGTCACTAGTCTGCAATTCACTCAGCTTCCAGGAATCCAGTGTGGGATCCCCCCTCCCCCTCTCCTCAGTCCTCCTCCCCTTCCTCCCCCCCCCCCCCCCCCCCCAGCTTGTCTGCCATGTTGTTCGACACGGGGCCCCACAGGCCGCTCGTCTCACATACCTTCTTCAGGTTGCTCCTGGACCCACACCGCGCTGCTGATTGGACGAGGGGAGGCAGAGCTCGTACCTGCCAGGTGGAGGTGAATGCTGCTTCGTTATTGGCTGACAGGAGTTAAATGGGAGTGGTGGGACTCCTCCTACTTCCCTGTCTACTCAAAAGCACTGGTGCAAGCAGCTGAGGAGCGAAGAGAGAAGGAAATACCCAAGTAGTGGACGTCTGAAACACAGAAGCGTCAGGGAGTGAAACAGCTGAGATAGTCACAGGTAGGAGTGTTGTTTTAAAATTCTCCTTTCTGACTCCATGATGTGTAAAAATGGCTGATTAAGCTGTTTCTTCTTTACTGTGAAATCAAACTTTAAAAGTTGAAATCAGGCATCTGAAGCATCTTGTTGTTTTCTTTAACCTCATGGTACTTTGGTTCTTTGGTCCTGGACATTTCTTTTCATCTCCTTTGACACAGGACTTTAAAACTCCGCTTTGCATGGTCTGCATCCGTTTTACATGCTGCTTTGTTTGTAATCGAAACCTCTGTGACTGAATTGTAGCCTGGACAGAGTCACTATCATCCCTCATTTGTATCTGACCTTTTAGGAGACAATGGTGACAGTGAGCGTGGTGGTGATGTGTGTGTTTTTAGATAACTGTAGTGTGTGGACATTTAGCTAGAAATGATGCGTCAAATAATCAATTGGATGACAAATAGATGATGGTGATGGCGGCAAAACATTCACGGTTTCCAGCCTCTCAAATGTAAATCTGACAAAATAGGACATTTGATGATTCTACAATTAATCTAAAATAAATAACTGTTGGTTTCAGCCCGAATCATCAGAAAAGAGACTTATCACGATTGGAGAGAAACGGTTCCCAAATTGTTGTAGTTGTAGAAATGAACAAGCCAATCCTAATGTGTAAACATCCACAAAAATGCCATATATTTCACGATTATGGCTTCTCCCGTGAAGGAATTTGCTGATTCCCTTGTCTACCCTTGTAGAAAATGTAATATATTTTGGGTTTTGGCCTGTTGTCTAGACAAAACAAGACCTATGAAGACATCACTTTTAAATTGTGATGGGCGTTTTTTATTTTTATTTCCTGTTTTACAGACAAAAAGATAATAAAAAAATTGAGACCGTCTTTTTAAAGGAGCCTTTTTGCAATTATTTCATGTAAAAGTACTATGTCACATTATCAGTTATAAAGGTTTCTTGGATTTCTCATTTTTAACAATCCCAGTTGTGGGTGAAAACTCAACACAAAGGAGACAGTGTGTAGAAATTAAGTCCAAACCAGGCAACATCCCACAATAGTCCACCTGCCGGGTGACGTCGAGCCTGTGAGTCGGGAGCCTGGAGGCTCTGTCGTCACCGACCCGCTCATCGACCTCATTGTTTGATTCATCCGGAGCGTGTATAACTCACAGATGACAGTTACTTATTGCGAGCTCACGGTGCTGCTGCGTGTGTCGGCCTGCCCCTTCGGCCTCCAGGCGGTGAAGTTGCAGAAGAGGCGAGCAGGTAGAGACGTGTGTGTGTGTGTGTGTTGTGAAAGTGTGTGTGTGTGTGTGTGTGTGTGTGTATACAAGAGGGCTTTTTGTGCATTGCAGGCGTATCGGTTGTCTTGTCTGCTGGTAGTCGCCCTGGAGGCTCAGTTAGAGCAGAGTCACACAGGGAACAGATGGTCAATGGCTGTGTGACGCGCTCTATTGACTTTCTGACTCAGACACCCGGCCATGCTGCAGTGGGGACACAGTTAAGTGTAGTAGTCTGGCAAAATGTATTGATTTCTGGGTGAGGTTTTTGTACTGGTATAAAAGCCTAACTGGCACATCTGATTTAAAGCCTGTGTATAACTACGCACATGTGTAGAAGGAGGGTAAGTATGGTGTTTATTTAGCTGTGTGAGATGGGTGTTTATAAAAATTTAAATGTACAGGAAGGGTGTTTCTTCCGTTCTGTTTTAGAGCTGCAAAACTACAGAGGAGAAGGACGCTGAATCAACAGTTTACCACCAGTACATGTGCTCTTTTGCCTTTTTGTTTTGTGTTCTTTTGGCTCAACAGGCTCCCCTTTTTTATCTCCTGCTCTCTCAGAGTTACGACGTGTGTTCCTGGCAAGCTGACAAGACAGATTGATCGCTCAGACGTGCAGCAAAGATGGCCTCCGTCGCTCCGTTCAACCGCAGGCAGTGGGCGTCCCAGTCACTGAGGGTCACCGCCAAGGAGATGTCCATCGTCTCTGCCCGGGGGAAAAACAACGCCATCGCAGAGCGCTTCTCCAAGTAAGTCTCCCCTCAGCCTCGCTCTGTCTCTTTGCCTCTGGCCTCCACTGTGAGTTTAATAATTTACCAGCAGCCACTCAGCAGATAAGTCTGTTGCCTCACCCTGACGTCTCCTCTGCTTATGATCAGAAATGAGGCCATGGGTCTTCCTCACTTTCTTGCCACTCAGCTGTTTTTTAGCTTCCTCTTTTCTGTTAAAATGCGACTCACACCATCAGCCCCAAAATAGTCACTCCAGTTGTGCTCATGTCTGGTTCAGAATAAAACTGAGTTGACTTCATTATAGAAGTGCACCACCATCCAGGGCTTTCCTCCTTTACCAGTTAAACATATCGAGTTAATTCATTGAGTCAGTTGTGAACTGAGGAGGTGGTCTGCATGGTAGGATGTTTCCTCTCTGCACCTGCTCCATCAGGCCACTAGGAGTGAGTACTGCTCTGTTTCTGTGGAAGGAATATTCCCTTTACGGTTTATTTTGTCCTCCTTGTGTATAAAAAATGGACAAATTTGTTTTCAGATAAAAATATTAGTCTAACTCTTAATATGTAGTAACATGCAGGAGCAGCAACACATCCAGACTTTTGTCACTGATCCACATCAGTAGAATGCTTTATCATGCAACATACTAACCTATTCTCAAAATATACTTAATATTTAACATGTTTTGAACCAAATGAACAGTCCCATCTCATAAAAAATGACCTGTACACTGACAAAAAAGTAGAACAGGCTTTTCAGATGCAAAAAACAAACGGGAAAACAAATGTGGAAAATGTGACTACAAAGAAAGTATTTGATCATAGGACCACATGCACATGGAATAAATTGATTCTTTTTGCATCTGAAGAGCCTCTTTACTTCAGTGTGCGAGCATTTTTTGTTTTTTAACATTTTGTACCAAGAGGGTACTATTGTTTTTTACTTTTTACCAACTGTGCAAACTGCCTCTCTAAAAGCAAAATCAAACAGTAAAAGTGATTCACAACTAATTGTTTCTAAACCAATAAATATCCAGTGTCTCTCATGCCTCCAATAGGGAGAAAACATCTAAGCAGATATGGAGCTCCAAAGTGGATAAATAAAGAAGACATGCATATGAATGAATTGTGTGAAATATATGATAGATAAATAAAATCCAAATACCCTGGACTGTGTCTTATACAGGACTGACACAAAGATCTTTTCTTGAAACAAAACATGAGACTTTGTAAGACAACAGAGTCTGTTTTTAGTTTAGAAGCAGAGGTGGACCGGGCCTCTGACCTAACGTGGGCTGAAGATTTTCCATCCAGATTTACTGTAACACATGAAATCATCTAATGTTTTTGGAGAGGAGCAGGAATATTTCAATTTAATTTCCTGGGTGTGTACAGCAGGATAAGGCAGGACCGGCAGTTTGTGATGAAGGTAGTGAAACTATAAATGTTCATCATCCGTCTCCCAACCTGTCTTCCTCCTCTTCAGGTACCAGATGGCAGCAGAGGAAGGAAATGCAGAGAAGAAGAAAGCGGTAGGTACCAAATTCAGTATGAAACATGTGTGGTAGATGCAGATTCAGTCTTTATTCAGATCCTTTATAAGACTAAAGTTAAAGTACTGCATTCAAAATTTGACTTTAGGAAAATTACAATAGTGCAGTTTTATCAGCTGAATGTACTTAAGATATCAAAAGTAAAAGTACTCATCATGCAAAATTGTACAACTGAATAAAAGAAAATGTTCCCTGACTTCTGGGACTCGATATGAAATATATTACATCAGTGGATTTTTCGTATTGATTATCTAAAACGTGATCTGCATTTTAACTTGAATCAAGCTCCTTTTTCTAAACTGCTGGTTAATTCAAAGACCCTACATACCCATGCCCCCCCCCCCCCCCCCCCCCCACCCCCGACTGGTATTTTAACTTGTATTTTAGCTGATAAGATGTTTTTTGTCAGGACTGTAGGAGTAAAAAGTACACTATCTCCCTCTGGAATGTAGAGGAGTAGAAATATATCCGTAAAATACCTCAAAATTGCACTTAGTTGTACACATACTGTATAGCCACGTCTGTCGACCCGCATGCTGCAGTATGAGGCTAGAAAAACCTTTATTTAGAGACATTACTGTTGAGGTGAAGCGTCTGTTGTTCAGCACTGAGCTGCAGCTCCACACACTCGAGCAGCAGAGGTAGGCGAGACGTGACTGTCATGCAGCAGCGGTAACGAGACGCCTCCGTCCCACCTGATCTGCGTGGGACGGACTTGTTGGTGCCTGGAAGACACCGTCACTGTGCACCGGGGGGGTCAGAAAGCTTCTTCACAGTCTCCGGAAATCAATAAGCCTTGTGGTGTGTTCAGTGTACATTCCTCAGATTCTGTGATTTTATAGTTCTGTTTTTGTTTAAGGACGTTTTAAAACTCCTTTTGTTTTCTAATAGTAGTTTTAATTTTCCTGCTTTTCTTTTGCACTGCTACAGTAGTTACTTCTCAGTTATTTTTACTTTCTTTCACAAATACTTTTTTTGCAATGTCTGTGACTAGTTCAGTCCACCATTTTGACTGAAATATCTCAACTATTAGATGTATTGCCTGGAAATTTGATACAGACATTCACCTCCCCGTCAGGATGAAGCATCAGCCTCGGCTTTACTTTGTCTTTAGTGCTGATTACCTAAACTGAGATAGTAAACGTTATACTTGGAAAACATCAGCATGTTTGCATTCCAGCCTCCCAGAGCTCCTAATCTGGCTGTAGAGTCTCATCAACTGGTTACTTCCTGGTTATTTTCACCACATTATTGGGAATTTCTCTTTGACGATCATTTTCGAGCTGGGTAGGAGTTTTTCTTTGTTGCCACTCCTGTAAATTAATGAATGTTTTGTAGCATTTTAATCTGGGATCCATCATCTGTTTCAGTAGAGAAAGTAAAGGGAACGAGACAGGAAAGACAGTCAGAGGTCTTTCTGTTGAATCCAATCCCTAAAATAAACACCAGAGCGAGAGATAACAGTCAAGGAGGCTCATCAGAAGATTATTTACCCAGGTTTAATCTTTGTGAAAAGTGTGTTTTGCCTTCTGTTTAGGTTTCCAGGACTCTCTCCCTTTACCTTTTTTCTCATTTCCTGGACTTATTTTCCCTCTTTCCCTAACTCAAACTGTCTCTGTTTCTGATTTTCTCTCCCACCCCGCCCCCTCACCCCTCACCCCCTTCACTCCCTCACTGTTTCCTTCCCTCCTTCCTTCCCCCTGTGTTGTAGGGGGGTGGGCCGGGTTACTTCATGCTGCCCTGATCACTTCTTAAGGCTCTTTCACATCTGGGACGGCTTGTAGCGTTTCCAGCCGGTCAGCAGACCCACTCAACACACACACACACTTAAAAACACACAACGCCAACTGGACAGCCGGGTCTTCAGCCTCTCTCAGGTTTTTACTCTTTACTTTGGCAGTTTTTTTTTTTTTTTCCAGAGTTTTTCCAGCTCTGTCTCTTTCTGTTCTGTGTGCAGCAGATCCAGGTTTACAGACTTGCATGCTGAGCGGCTTACGGCTCTTTGTCTTTCTGTTGTTTCTGTTTCCTCACTTTACCGTCTTTTCTCCGTCTCACGTAGCAGAAAAGGTTTGCTTGCATGAACATGTAGTTTCTCGTGTGTGTTGTGTGTGTGTTGTTGGTGTGTGGACAGTGTTTGATTTATATTCAGCGTTTTTAGCTTCATTCAGCAGTTGGAGGATCAGGTGGCGTCAGTCCAACACTGATGGAATTCATTGAGCAAAGTAGAAACAGATTCAGAGAGCGGCTGGCATCCCTCAGTCTTCTGTCAGTCGCCAGAGCTTTTAGAAACAATGAGTCATCATATCAAGTGTTGATGTGTGGATGTTTGTGTGGCCGGAGGTTTACCTTCTCACTACTCTGTTTGAGGACTCGTGTATCTAAAGTCTTATGTGCTCACATGCTGAACGTATGCATGATAGACTGTGTAGTTTGTATGGTACTGGTCACACTAAAGCTATTTAGTCGATTGATAGAAATTTAATCAGCAACAGTTTTTTACTATAACTGGTGTGAAGGTTAACTGAGTATCTCCATGGACAAGCAATTTGAAGACCTCACACTCAAATGTGAAGATTTCATTTCTTTGTCTTATGTGATACAGTAGTTAATTAAATATCTTTGGACCTCATCTGGTGTTTCCGAGGTACTCTGATAGACATTACTCAAACATTTTACAGACAAATATTTAGCAAATCCATTGATGATGAGAATAATTGATATTTCCAGTCCTACATCTCATCTGGGTCCTAATGTACTTGTAAATATTTTTAGTTTACAAACTGTCTGAATTTATGGATAAACTATTTCCTCCTCTTTGAATAAAGTCTATATACTTCGACATGGTCATTTTAAAAGACTTCAGTCTTCAGTAGTAAAGAGAGTCACAGACGAGGGAAGTCAGAAAGTTTTGAGAAATGAACTTACACACTGTTTTTTCTTTTCATGAGATTTGATGATATTTGAAAATAAATACAGAATGCCAGCCTTATCTTATCCAGGTTTAAAATGCATGTTGGGTTTCAGGCTGAATAGGATCTCTTGTGTAAATGTGTTTGTTTTTCTCTCCAGGTTGCAGAACCTCTCGCCTCCACACTGCGCAGTGGGAATCTGAGTGTTTTAAAGAAACGCTGGGAACAACAGCAGCAGCCGTCCAGCCACAGAGCCCAACCTCAAACCACACCCTGCCACCCTGCGGACGCTCGGACCCACATCCGTCACTCAACAGGCCCCAGACCTACACGTACATCACAGATCGAGGCCCAGCCCGACACCCAGGATACTGAGCCGGGGACACGGGTTCACTTCGAGACCAGTGAGACCAGCTTTAACCAGCTGCAGTCGGCTCAACCCGAAGATCTGACCGACATGGAGGCGAAGCCCAGCAGAGATTCCCAGGGGCCGGAGGGAGCGGCGGCTGAAGTACCTGACTCCGAGAAGCCGAGTGTTCCTCTGAACAGCCTCAAGATGATGTTTGAGAAGGGAGAGAACCTGAGCGACAAGGCAAGTCTTTTCCTTTCAGTGACCGTGACCAGCAGGTTTAGGACTTTGTCAAGAACTGATCAGTCGTTCAGGATTTTCTTTTTCATGTGTAGGACTTCTGCTGGTCAACACTGCTCCAACTTTAATGTTTCACACATTTTTAAAGAGTCTGAAGAGTCTGAAACTTTCTTTAGTTTCATCTCAAACAGAGCAGGATTTTGATTAGTTTCAGTTTAGGTAAAAATATGTGTGCGCTTGTTCTCAACGAGGTCAGATCCCTCCAGTGCTGTCATGCTGCTAGTCACATGGTGCAGCTTCACTTCACCATCCCTCATCTCAACACACACACACACACTCACACACACACACACACTCACACACTCAGCTGACTTGCACATCCTCTCGACAAGCATCAGTGACCGGAGCTTCGTGCGCCCAGGGCAGCTAATTGTTTTTTTTTCGTGGAGCATAAAAGTCGAAGCATTTAATGTCCAGTCATGCTGCTCGAGGCGTGTAAAATGTAAAGCGCTCCCACTCGAGGTGTGACATGTTAACAACGGCCATGCTGTGTTCCCTCAACACAGAGCGCCCATTTATCACAGGAAGAGAACATTACCAGCCATTATGAGGCTTTAAGAAGCACACTGATGTTTCAGTCTGTTTTTTAAAATTAACAGCTTGAAAAAACACGACTGACCCAGAATCAGCTGGAAAAACGTGGCAGCGCGGTCGTTAAAGCTGTAGTCGAGATCACGTGACCTCTTGTATCTGAAGGGGTTCACTTATAGTGACAAACCAACAAAAACTCAGCCCAACAGAGTGTTTTTGTGTCTATCAGCTCGTTGTTTCGGTTTTACTACCACTCTTTTCATAGCGCTGTATTCGGCCGCAGCAGGCAGATGTTTTTAGTGGATAAAGCTCTGAAAACTCGCTGCACGCTACCTGCACAGCTCCAGAGACGAAGTCAGCGACCTGCTGGTGAACATATTGGAGCAGTTAGCAGCTAAAGAGCCACGTGTTTCCCTCAGGAGGTGGTGGAAGGCAAAGCAGAGCTAAAAGGAGTCTCAAAATGAATGATGTTAACTAACTGCTGGATGTGTCAACAACCGACTGTTTGACATATTATCTTATTTTAGGTTGAGACAGATGTAATTTTACATGTAAGCGAGAGTTCTGGGTGTAGTTAGAAGGATAATGGTGAACCAATCCCACGAAAAGACCAAAACAAATCCTGTGTTAGTCCATTTCTCAGTACTTTAACTTCTCTACTCAGTCTTTAAAATATAAAGTTTTATTTTTTACATTCATTCAGCAGTTTCCTAAATCCAGGAAATAAGAGTATCACCCAAAATGTTCAAATATTCCTTTAACAAACGTCCCTCGAACAGGAGTAAATAGTTCCCAACAAATGCAGTTATCAGCTGCGCATTAATACACGTTTGGAGGGATCGAAGTTAGACTCCAAAAACTACAGATCCCATGTTCATCGTAATGAAGGAACCCAGAGCAACAGTGGAGCTCTGTGGCACAGATATCACAGACGATGCTTGTTAGTAGAATTATTATTGATTTAGGTCTTTTCATGGGGATTTGTTGAGAATAAGAAAAGTACAGAATATCCTTTTAAACCTGAGATTGTTTTTTTTCTTGAGATTTCATGGC
The DNA here is from genome assembly GCA_031216445.1 of Lateolabrax maculatus. Classification (NCBI taxonomy): domain Eukaryota; kingdom Metazoa; phylum Chordata; class Actinopteri; order Acropomatiformes; family Lateolabracidae; genus Lateolabrax; species Lateolabrax maculatus. Next base: position 24,719,041 of record CM062201.1, on the reverse strand, counting down.
ATCCAGTCCCAACAAAGGAGTGGCTCCTTTTTTTTCTTTTCTTTTTTTAAAGTGCTGTTGTAACAAAGACTTTGTTTTTCCAACGCTTTCAACTCAACGCTGACCGCCTGTGTGGGCTTTTTAAAAAGCGAGATCAGGGAGTTGGAGGGATTTTGAGTCTCTTTTTTTTTTTTTATTGCATGCTGCATAGTTTTCTTTCCAAAAGGGGGAATTGTTTAGGGAAATCCTCAAGCAGTAATACAAGATCTATACAGTTCTGCAGACCCAGAGCTCAGGGACTTGTACAATAGCGTTCACTGTATAGACGAGGCCGGGCCTTCTGCTTCTCTTTGTTGGGCTCATCATTGCAGGGCAGATGATGTAATGGTGCAGGCTCATGACTGCAGACAGCTGATCTGCACTCTGCGCCTCTTCAGACCGTCTTCCCCTGAGGCCAACAGAGCTCTCCTCCTCCTCCTCCTCCTCCTCCTCCTCCTCCTCCTCCTCCTCATCAATCATCCCAGTTGTCCACCACTCTGCTCCTCGGCCCTGCGTCCATCTCTTTTCTGTTTTCTGTCTCGACCCTCCCTCCTTCTACACACCTCCACTCTCTCCTTTTGCTCTTTTACTAACTAAGAATTATACTAACTTTGGTGATCTGGTCTTAATTTTAATTTGCCCAATATTTTGGTTCATGACTAAATTCCTGCAAATTCAGCCCCCTCCCCTGTCTGGGCGCAGCATGCAGTCATGAGGCGCTCTGAAATTAATTGACCCTCACCCTGCTTGCCTAGCAAACCCACCCCTCCCTCCCACACAGCCCCAGCCCAGCTCAGCCCCACCTATCTGCCCCCCTCCCTCCTTAACTCCCACTGTCACCCCCTGCACCAGCTGCTGCTCCTCCACCACCCTCCTGTCCCACATGACTCCCCCCAGTACCCCCCTGCTTTATTCTGAGGCTGGAGGACCGTGACACAGTTAGGGAAGGGAAAAAAAAAAACTGCACACACACCCTTTTTATCCATCTGTAACACCATGGCACACTTTGCCTCCCCTCCCGCCACCATCTCCACCTTCATCCGGCCGCACCCCCTTTTGTACACCCTCCCCCTCCCCTTTTGGAACACCTGCTCCCTGTCGCCTTTCCTATTCCCACCCGGTCTGTGTTCCCTCCTCCTCCTCCTTCCCTAAACCATCTCCAGAGGCCCTACCCCACATCTCCCCTGTCATAAGCCAGATCGGGCTGCTCTGCTCAGTCTGTGCCTCTCTCCTCCGGACCGTCACTGCCGCTGTAAAAGTCTTCCCACCGCCGGGTTCATTCATACGCTCAAACTCCCTCCGAACTGGCTTCACCGCCGTCCCTCTGCTGACTCTTTCTCCCTTGTGGCCTTCTCTCCGTTCGCCTTCACGAGAGGTAGCTATGGTGTTTCATTCAGACGCTCATATGGTGTTTTCTTGCTCTCTTTGTTCAGCCTCTGAACAAACCCCGGCTTCATTTCCCCGAGACACACTGTCTGCTTTTACTTTTTCTGTCTGTTTTTTGCTGACTTCTCTGCTACATTAGGATGCTGTCGCTGCAGCTAAAAAAGGCCTTTTTTTTTTTTTTTTTTGACGTCACGGATGCAAAGTATCTGTAATGAAAACAGCTTCTCAAAGGCGACTTCTAACTTTAATAGTGGCTCCTTTCATCCGTGTCAGCTCATTTTCAACAGTATTATAGTGTGGCTTGGGTCGGGCATAATACCTTGTTTTTAAGGCTATTAACTCTTGCAGTACAGTGGGTACCGTCCTCTTCGGTCTTTGTCTTGGTGAGGCGTAATGTAAAACAGGGTATTGTCTTTGGTAAACCTGCGTCTGTGATGTGGGTTGGGGGGACAGGGTGGAGTCATGAGGGGAACTGCAAGTCAGTCTGAATGAGCGCTCTAATAGTATCGGGATTAGCGGCAGATCCTTTTGTCTAGCCCGCTGATCCAGTCTCCTGAGACCTCGTATGGCCCGGCTGCTTGTTTACATCCCGCTGACCCCCCCACATGTTTACAGCCCCCCCGCCATGTACAGACCCACATACACAAACCAGTCTCAGACACCCCCTCTCTTTTAAAGCTGCACCTCCGGTTTCTGGAGGATAATCCATTCTTGGGGAAAGATCCGTTATTATGAAGATGATGATGGTTTCTTTTGTTGTGATTTGACTCTGTTCGTTTATGATTCAGAGTGTGTGTGTGTGTGTGTGTGTGTGTTATCATACATGTGTATTATTTATGATTAACTCACTCAATGACTCAGACTCTTTTAGATCTGTGATAGTCTGGCTCATCATAGTTTTCTGATAAAAGGATAAAGCTTTTAGTTCGGGGCCCTCAGCTCTGTGGTATGTTTTAGCATCTTTCAGCTCATTGTTTTGGTTTAAAAGCCACAACTTTACATAATGAGAGCGGCGAGTGAAGCAAAACAGTAGTTTTTGGCCACAGAAGGCAGCTGTTCTTAGAAAAAAGGCTCTACAAAAAACTCCCTGTACAATAAAGGCAGCAGCTATCTGGTAAACAATAGAGGAACATTTAGCTGCTAAAGATCCAGATATTTCCCTCAGGAGTTGACCAAAAACAGCTAAATTACAGATGAATACAAATGTTGATCCGTGTCTGTTGTGTCGGATGTGTTCACCAAAACAACTTAAAAGACGATGTTAGTGTTGTGATGCCCCCAGTTGGCCAATAATCTGTTCTTGCAGGTTTTAATTTATTGGTTCAGGACTAAATTAAGTGACTTTTTTTAAAGATTTTGAGGTAAATTAAACTAAACATGGAGGTATCATTTTACATGTATGCAAAAATAGCTCTGGGTGTAATTTAAAGGATAAGGCGGGCGATGATCTGTATGTTTCATATTGTCAACAAATCTCATGAAAACACTGTTAGCTCATTCGTTCCTACTGAAGCACAGAGAAATACGATATATTCAGCTTTTTTTGGTTTGTTTTTCATGGGATTTGTTGACCAAAAGAAAAAATATAGACTATCACCAGACTTATCCTCTAAAATGAGATAATTACATACACAAAAGTAGAGTGCTGTGCAGTTTAGAAACCCTGAGCAGACCGTGTTGTTTGACACGGAAGACGAGAAGAAGCCAAACATGCAGTGCCGCTGAACCGTGATCCACATAACTTGATGAGCATCAACTTGTCCCAACCATACTTTTTTCAGTATTCAACTCTGCTTTTTGTTTGTTTTTTCTCTTGTGAAATCTTTCCCAACTTTACCTGCTGACGCCTGCAGACAGCCTGTCAGCACTCAGCGGGCGACGCCGCTTCAGGTGTTTGAGCCAGAAAAACAACACCGGCGCTGAATCTGTTACATACACAGAAGGAAAACTTCCCCTTTTCTGGACATAGTATAGTATAGTGGTAAATCTATTGAACAGGTGTTGGACCTGAGATGCAGGCAGGTCACTTAATGCTAAAAGCGTCAGAGTCACGGCCTGACCTATTGTGTCCTAATCTGTACTTTAATTGACTGGAGGAGAAGGACGTGTCCCCTCATGTGTTGGCATGACTGTTGGTGGGAGTGGTTTGACTGCTGCAGCAGACATGAGACTTGTTGGCTAATATGACTTCAACAGATCAACAGAAAAATATCTCTTTTAATGATGAAGCTCTCTTATTTTGGAGGGGGGGTGACGGCAACAGCTCTCAGCCTTTTAATTATCTAACAGAGAAATGATCAGTTTAGTTTGTTTTGTTTTGGCTGGTGGTTGTGGACAGACGGGGTGTCTGTCTGAGGCTCCGTCTCTCTGAGCTCATTAGGGGATTAAAAGTGGTTTGGACTGCATGAAAACACACACACACACACACACACACACACACACACACACACACACCCTTTACCGCAGTGATTCTCTCTCGTCTTTGCGTTTCCCTCGTCCGTCCACACTCTGATCTTCCTGATGGACAGCGTTGCTTCCAGCCTGTTTGCTCGACTGGCTCAAACATGTGAGCGTCAGATGGCTGCGTGTTTGTGAGCTGCGGTGTGTTTGCGTTGGTCGTGCAGGACACGTTGATGCTGTTTGTTTTTTTTCCGTCCTTCTGTTTTATTGCCGTGTGTGTTTATTTTCTACGCCTCTGACGGTCTGTATATGTTTGTTTTTTGCAGGTGTCCAGAGAGCAAACAAGTAGAGGAAACAGCGGAAATACTGCCAACATGGACGAGCTACTAGGAGGTACTTATTTTTTATTTATTTTGTAACTATTTATTTTTCATTTTATTGGAGAGATGAGAGGAAATGAGGGGCGAGAGACTTGGAACAACTTGTAACAAATGTCCGTGGCTCTCTTGAACTAGGGGCGTGTAGCACTTAAGAAAAGTCCAGTACAAATAAGGTTAATTACCAGCCGCGACAGCATGTAGCTGTTTTCACCCTGTGAGTCTGTGTGAGTGTCATCACTGTATCCCAGTTTCAACAATCATTCCCATCTAGATAACATTCAACTTTTACTAAAACAACTAACATGATACCTCTTACACAGTCTTCACATACTAACCGTAAAGAACAACCTTTACATCCTTAATAAGAAATATTATTTAAGAAGGCGCATTAAAGCTTTACTTGGATGCCACCTACTGTGATCCACTGTCTACATCAAGATATTGGTTAGGACTGCTTTAAAGATGGATGGATGGATGGATGAATAAAAAAAAAAAAGAACATCCACTGCCCTAACGGTCTCACATTTACAAAGCCTGTGTTAAAATCACTTCCAGCATTGTTCTCTGGGACTTTTCAATTGCAAAACAATGTCCTCCCAAACATGGAGTGTCATCCCACCTTCTTCTGGATGGATTACATCCTTCCCAGAAGTGAAAAGCTCAGAAGTGACGACATGGACGGCTGGAGAACCACTGCAATCAGCAGACAGGAAGAGACAAACGCCTGTTTCCCCTCCACACTGCACACGACTCCTGACCTCGTGTTCCCGTCCACAGTCTGCATGACTAACCAGCACATTCTGCACTCAGTCTCAACTGGGATGGGTGGAAAAAAAACATAACTCCTTATCATGAACGGTTGTCGTGTAATGCAGAATTCACTAAAAGTTCAGAACAATTAATGGGACTGTAAAAAAATAAAAATAAATGCAGATGCTGTAAAATTGAATTTGTGCTGCATTCGTGGTTTTGCAAGCAACAGCGAGCGAGTAAAAAGTATTTCTAACCAGTTTGAAAGAACAAATCTCACCCGTGAGCTGCTTCTCTAAGTACGATGATGTGTAGTGGAGGTGTTAAGTGTGAATTTTACATTTATTTACATCATCTTCTCTGCACTGTGTTTACCAGATGGAAGTCTTGCAGACTCCACTCCTCTCCGGGACAGGATGGCCCTCTACCAAGCTGCCATCTCCAAACAGGAAGTCCCTCCCACCTCAGTCAGTGTGAGTACTCCTGTCAATCATCCTCCAAAACAAGTAATGTCCAGTAATACTAAAGTTTGTCTGCAGACATGTTGCCTCCTGTTTTAACCTGATAACAAAGGTGGAAGAAGTACTCAGATCCTCCGCTTCAGTAAAAGCAGAAATACTCAAAAATATACAAAATATAAGCATCAAACTAACCAAAAGAAAAGTACTTGTCATGCAGAAAAAAGTATATTACATTATTGGATTATAATTATTGATGCATTAATGTGCGCGCGCACACACACACACACACACACTCTCCTGGCATTAAAGACTCAAGGTGACTTCTTTGTACTGTAGTCAAATCCAATCAAAGTAACTCTGGACTGGAGGCGGCCAGGACGCATCTCATCACAGTGCTGTACGCAATTAGACCGGCCGCAGGAAGCTCAGGGAGTCAAATGATCAAAGATAGAAGCCTGTCATGTTTAAAGGAGCGCTCTGGTTAAGTGTTTTCTTATATTCTGTTACTAAACTTCCTGTCTTGTTCCTTGCTCGTCCCTCAGAGCGATCAGCTGGACAGTTTCTGTGGGAAACAGAAGGAAAACGTTCCTCCGTGCACTCTGGACATGGTGAGGAGTCTGACTTTAACAGAGCTGCTTCGTCTCAATGCCCTCAGTCTCCCTCCACTGATTAAATAATTTAAAAACTACTTCATATTTTTTATTTGTAAAGCCTGCCACGTGGAGATGTTGCTTATGTTCTCTTCACATCCTCTCTTCTTGTTACAGAGTCCAGAATCTGAACCAAACAGCAGGAAAGGTTTGACCGCAGAGAGCAACGGTAATTTACTTTCCATGACTCGAGATGACAGGAATGTTCTCCTCTGAATGAGAACTTGGCAATTAGACCATCATTAGAGTGGATGTGGGGGCGAAGTTGCTGGAAAAAACAAATTTTAACACCTAAAGTAGATTTAGATTATTCTAAATCTCGTGTGTGATAACTACATAAAGTGTATTTAGTGCTTTTTTTTTTTTTTTTTTCCTAATATTTGCACTATTGAAGAGCAGGAATCCCTAAGCATCTAGATGTTAGTTTATGTGGAAAAAGTGAAGAACTGTACTTGTATTGAACATGAAAACAGCTCCATCCAGTGTTCAGGAGACGTCCCTGCAGTTTTCTTATATTGGTCATTTCGTGATCCCACAGGCTCTGCTCCTGGCACCCCCGCATCCTCCAACCAGAGAGACTCTTCTCAGCTCAAGACTTCCAAAGTGAGTCCTGCAGGAAACCGCCTCACATCAGACTCACAGAAAAATACACATTTATGTTTTTGTGTGAATTAATTAATTTACTTCCTGTGCAGAGCTTCCGCCTGCCGGTGAGGGAGACGTGTGTGTCGTGTCTGAAGACTGTTTATCCTCTGGAGAGGCTGGTGGCCAACCAGCACGTTTACCACAGCTCCTGCTTCCGCTGCTCCCACTGCAACACCAAACTCAGGTGAGGACGACTCAAACGTAATCACGACCTCTGAAGGAGCCGGAGGTTGATATGCAGCTGTTCATACTCAGCATCTCTACTGCAGCCTGGAAAACTGTTGGCTAGAGACACCGTGTGTCACAACCTGCAGTAAAAACCCAAGTTGAGACACATATTCTGAATGTACTGTCCAAAGAATGCTCCAAAACCACAATAATACCGGCGTATCCCATGTCTTGTTTACATGACCCGTATATAATTTGGTATATTATCATATTCAGAATAATAGTGGAATATTAGTCACTGACCGCAGAACATAAAACCTGGAGAACATCCAGCATCAATGGTTAAAATAAGATCACCATCAGCCACCAATATTATATGAAACTGATAATGATGACTCCTTGTATATGACAACTTTGTCATAGCAGCTCGTTTGTATTTTCTAAATGCGTCTCCTTTTTGTTTTGTTTTTTTCTCTCCTGGCCAGTTTGGCAAACTACGCCTCCCTGCACAACAACGTCTACTGCAAGCCGCACTTCTGCCAGCTCTTCAAGGCCAAGGGCAACTACGACGAGGGCTTCGGCCACCGGCCCCACAAAGAGCTGTGGGAGAGCAAAGAGGGCGGCGAGACCTCGCCACAGTCCAACACTCAGACCAAGCCGAAGATCCAGAGCCCTGACCCGGCCTCAGACCTGGACAGCCCCAGCGTGGAGGACTCCCCGCTGGCCAAGGTCAACGTGCTGACAGCCACTATGGAGGCTCTGGGACAGGGATCGTCGGACAAGGGCGACAGACCCTCTGAGACCCGCAGGCTGAAAATCTCCTGGCCGCCGCGATCAGAGCTGGAGGATTCAGCCGGCCGCGGTGGATCCACAACAACCGCGGACGGGGGCTCCGCCAGCAAGCCCATCCGAGCCAAGTGGCCCCCCGAGGAGGACTCCCCGTTCTCACCCACTGAACAGGCCAGAGGGTCGCCCTGCCTGCGCCGGAGCTCCTCCCTGAAGGAGCGCAGCATGCCCTTCACGCTGGCGGGACAAGCCGGCAACAGTCCTGCTCCGGAGGCCAGGAAACCGAGTCCGGCTCCTCCCGCGGACGACCGACAGCCGAGTCCCGAACCCTCCGGCATGGAGCTGCAGCACGGCGGCCAGTCGTCAGACAGCCAAACGCCCACGGAGGACGGCTGCGTGGACGTTCACAGCTCAGGAGAGGACCACGAGGGGGAGATGAAGAGCGATAACACGCAAGATCATCATCTCACTAAAGAGGAAGACGACACTCAGGATGGCCAACCTGAAGAGGAGGAGGAGGAGGAAGAGGAGGAGATGGAGGAGGAAGAAGATGGAGGTGTGCTGGAGGAAGAGATGCTGCCTCTGAAACGGGAGGAGACACCGACAGACATCTCGTCCCCTGAAGGGGAGGTGGAGGCCAGCCGGTCCTCTCAGGACGTGGGCTTCTGGGAGAGCGAGGAGGTGGATGACAAGGAGGAGGTGGGGCAGCAGGAGGCGCTGTCGGTGGAGGAAATGATCAAACGAAACCGATACTACGAGGACGAAGAGGAGGAAGAGGATGTATAAACTGACGGATGATAGCCATGGACACTTAGACTTCTTGCCATTCCTTCATTTTTTTTTTTTTTTTTTAGATGTTTTCTTCTTCTCTTCTTACAAGAGAGTTGCTGCCGTGTCTAGTGTGAACTCTCCTGAACTCTTCGTTTGTGCCTCTTTTGAACACTTTCTGAATCCAATCCTACAAGATTTTACACGACCGCTGGAGAATGTTTCGCTCTGACGTCATGTTTTTAAATGTTTAAAACGACGCCCCATGTACTGAATATTTTTAGAACAGAAATGTCCAAAGGTTATGACACATAGAGAATCAGTTTTATTTTTGTGTACATGACTTTTGTAATTTTCTATTGTAACTAAATGGCCTCTTCACGTTTAATAGCTAAAAGAAGACATGCAAACGGCCACTTTGTTTTAGAGAAGGAAGCCCAGCACTTTGATCTGTTGCCATTTTATCAAAAATAATGGGTTTGGTTATTTTTTGAACATTTCTGTGGCGATCTGTCACTTTCCTTTTCTTCTGTTCTGTATTTACATGTTAAACTTTAAAAAAAAAAAAAACATCACACACTTTTGTTCCTTTTTTGTTTTCCAATTTCATGAGTTATTACTGGATCTGAATAATGTTGTTTTTAAACCAGGGGACCAAATGTCTTAGATTGCTACTGTTTAAATAAATTCTTATATACATACATGTTTTGTCTGAGTTTCTTTCTTTTATTCAATAAAAGTATTGGACCTATTAAACTTTTGACCAGATGATGGCACTAGATGGAAAGTCAGAGGATCACCAAAGTTATTACAGTTTTTCCTGAAACCAAATCTCAAGTCAGTCTATCCAACATTTGTAGAGACATTTCACCAAAAACCACAAAGATGAACCTCATGGTGGCGCTAGAGGAAAAGTCATCATGCACAAAAATATGTTTAACATTGTCACTGACTTGTTTTAGTGGAGCTCCTCCCCGGTCACACAGTTCAGTCCTCCCTTGTTAAAGACGACAAAATCCATGGAAACGATAAGAAAAATGTGATAACTGTTATATAAGTATATAAAAAAGTATCTACTGTTAACCGTCTAAAAGGCTAAAATTCAGGGCACCACTTTCTAATGTCACACACTGTGAAAGAGTTTAAGTTGTAATTAATGGCTTTATTAAAGGTTAATAAGTGGCCGGACTGAGGTTTTAATCCCCCTGCAGGTCACTTGACTTTATCTCTTCAATTCATCAGGAAGGCCCTCTAATGGACCAAAATCAGTTTATTAATACTTTTTTTTTTTTTTATGATTATCAACATTTCTAACTGCATTATTACCAGATAGAAGGAATAAATCCCTGCCAGACAACATGGAAACATAAGTTTATAACTGATCTGTAAAACAATTGTAGGATATTTACTAACCTTTAATAAATCAATTTATTCAGCGTTTATACTGAGGGACTTATTAGAGAGTGGTACCAAGTACATCTGAAACAAAACAATCCACTTTGTTATATTACTGAAACCTTTATTGGTGATCATACATGTACTGTACAAGGCCATTATAGTGCAAGTCAACAAGGCGAGGAATTATTACAGGAGTCCTTGTGAGTAAAGTCAGAGACGCTACAAACTATTTAAACCAGATTTAGCTCTAATTTGGTTGAACCGTGAAACTTTCTGTAAACTTAGATTCTGAGTAAACTTTAACATAATAAGTGACTTTAATACCCTGAACTTCGACGTGGTCGAAATGTCCACGTCAGTGTCTCATTAATATCTTTGCACGGTCTAGCATAAGTTTTACACTTCAGGCTGCAGAAACCTGAACTTAAGTCTCTATCCAGCCCTGCAGGAGAAGAAAAACAAGACTGATTTACACAGTTTAACATGTCCTGTAGACCTGCTAAGGCCATCATCAATGGCTCTAAAACAAATGCATGACAACAGCTAAAAAAAAACATACAATCAATCTCCAGCAGATATGTGATTTAACAGTTAACCCTGTGTAGTAATTTTACATCACGTTATTCGCAGAATCCTACTGTGTGAACGGTATAGGAAGGTGCAGAGGAATGTACGTTATGGTTTACGTTACAGGGCCGCAGATGTTGTAATGGACAAATACAGATGTGGGAAGATGCAGAGGAACTCTGATGAAGAGGTCGGTCAACCGATTTAGCTGATACAGTATAATAATGTTGGCATCATCATTCCCTTTAGTCACACAGACGAAAAACGAAATCCTCATTCTGAATAATTCTGTGTGGAAACCAGCTCCCACTGACACGACACGACAAACAGGGTTTCTCAGTCGCCTGCACAGATTGTTTCAGCTCTGAGGGTCTGAATCACAAAGCCAGTTTAACTTTGAAATGCCGGAAACTGTTATAAATAACCAAAATAAATGGCTATTATTTTTCTGTTGGTCGCCATTTCGAACATGTTCACTAGTATAACTGAGTGAACATCAGTTATCTATTTCCTATAGAGCCTACATGTCCAAGTGTCCTCGAGCAGGACACTTGGACATGTGGACCGGAGCGGATCAACCCGCCGACTGAGAGGTTAGTGAGCAAAGTAAAGCAAACATTCAGTGAATACCTGACGAGATCTGTCTCACTGAATGTTACGGTTATAATTTATTGAGCTAATTAAACAGGATGCAGAGTGTGTAATCAGAAAGGTTGAATTGCAATTCATGACAGAGAGCTACAATGATTAGCAGACTGGTTGATCAAGAGAAACATTTTTGGTAAACTAATCATTTTAGTTTTTTTTTAAAGCAAAAATATAAAATGTTCAAGTTTCTCAGTTGTAAAGATTTGTCATTTTTTATATTTTTTGTATTTTGGATTGTTGATGGGACAAAACAAGCAACTTGAATACATCAACTTGGGTTTTTCGGAAATCATAACAGTAGTATAGTATATAGTAGTATAGTATAGTATAGTATAGTATTTTCCACAATTATCTGACAATTTATAGGCCGAACGGTGAGTTGCAGCCGTTTCTTCTTTCTCTCACACCAAGGAAAGCAATCTATGGTGATCAATAAAGAAATGCCTCCGCTGTTCTTTATTAGTTGTAAACTCAGTACTGTTGTCCACGTCTCCACCCCGTGAGGAATGACTCAGTTTTTCCGGTGATCTGGCTGGCAAGTAGTGGGGCTGTTTTTCGTTACCATGGTGATCTAACCCTGTTAAAAGCGAGCCACCTTCGTGCCACCAGAGAGCCGGAGTCGATGGACGGCCGTGACACACCGATCCGGCTCTGTGATGCAGGCCCCTCGGGCTGCTGTCGTACGCTGTGCAGACACACAAACACATCACTAAAGTTTTTTTAAACATGCAGCACACGTCATTGTCTTCATCTTCCAAAAGAAACAAAAAAAAAAAAAAAAAAAAAAACATCCAGCAGTTAATTCAACGTCACAATATGGCATCACAGAGAGGAAGTTTTTCTTCAGACTACAAAAGCAAGAAATTCATTTGAGGAGATTTCTTTTCATTCTCTCGGCTCTTTTAAACTACCTGAAAAATATCACATGATTCTAACTCTGGTTAAAAAGGGGGGAAAGAAAATTAAGACGGGAAATAATCGTTCGTATTGAGGGCAAACATGCACGGTGTGTAAAACCTGAACAAAAGGAGAATAAAATATCAAACCACAGTATCACACATTACAGTATGATGCAATAATGCAATAGACCTGCAACTGATACTTGTGTGTGAGGTCTGCAGAGTTACATTTTACTCCCAGAGGTGTTTGTTTAACTCTATGGTCATTTATGGCTGTAGGTTGTGTCGCTGCATCGGACTGCATTATACCAGAAGGTGTTTGTTTCATTTTGTCCACCCACTGTGTGCATGTCTGCCCTAAATGTCTCCCCGGCCTCCCTTTCATGTGACCATCTCCTGTTCTACAAGTGCAAAAACAAAACACATTCCCTGAAACTTTTTTTGACGTAGAAGATAAATTTAAATGTATATTTTGCAGAACCTTTGTAGAAAATATACCTGACATGTTCATTTTATTTTATTTGTAGTCCAGCTCCAACCCGGATCTATAAAACACTCCACTGTGATCTGACGCTGTGCAGTAACTGTGATTACCAAACCTGTAATAATCCTCTACAGTAATCTGAAATATTGAAACAGATCCACTGTTCACTTCCAGCCAGCTCCGGGAGAGCAGCGAGCGAGGTGGGGCAACAGCAGGTCCCTGATCGCTCACAGGAGGGCAGCCTCGCCCAGAGAGAGGACAGGGAGAGGGAGGTTGGGAAAGAGTGCGAGAGACTGAAAGAGAAAGAGAGACAAAGAGAGGGAGAGGGGGGTGTATTCCCTGAAACATAAACCCCGACGAGCTCTGACTCGGCACAACTGTTGGCCTCGCTCTGCTTTGCTTGGGGTCGTGTCAAATGAAATAAACTAAGTGTGCCAGACCTCATGAGAGGGATTTATCAGCTCAGTGTTTCAGAGGCGCGCTGCATGCAGGAGGAGGTTAGATGTGGGGGGTGGGGGGGGTACAGATTGCATAGAACTGACAGTTAAATATCTTCCAGGAGTTTTTAAGCTTTGAGGTGCAGCCGTCTAACTCCTGCTCTCTGCATGCTGGAGCCTGCACGTGTAGGACGCTGCCTCTGCTACTTTACTTCGCGTTTCTGTGATGAAATTTACAAGTCTTATAAATTAAAAGCCGATGGCGGGTGGTCGAGGGGTGGTGGTGGGGGGGGGGCGACAGCGGGGGTGAGCTCTACAGTGCAGCCAGCTGTTTGCAGGGCGTCACGAGTCCAGTCCACGCCGTCTCAGCTCATCCACTGAGGGGGTGCAGGTCCACCTTGACCTTCTCTCCGCTGCTCAGCATCCCCACGGTAGGGTAGAGGCCCCCGGGAGGGACCGCCATCTCCCTCCGGCCCATCAGCTTCCCGTTCCTCGTGAAGAACACCTGCAGGACCACAGGGGGGCGACAGTGAGTTAAAACACACACACACACACACACACACACACGCCTTTCACTGATGGTAAATCCACTGGTGGAGCCTTGGAACAATAAGTCACGAAAGAAAAGTCTTTTCATGATTTCTGATACTAATACAAACTTCATTTGAGAGAACTCGGTGTGCCAGTTGTAAACAGGAATTATGTGCAGTTAGGAAATATCGTTAAACAAACAGGTGACAGAGTAATGTCTGTCTTCTTAGGAGGAAAAAAAAGTCAATGTTTACAGTACATGTCTCTACTAAATCAGCGAGTGATCAAACATTATCCAGCTGTTCTCAAAAGAACATCAACAAGCTTTTCAATGCTAATACCGAGGGCTTCTTTCCAAGTCTGAGAGCAAATACCGACACACTAAAACAACAAGTGAAGTACTGTGGAGTGTGTGTCTTCGATAAATCAGGCTGAGTCACATATCAAACATTTACTGTACCACCCACTTGAAAAAAGAAAGGCTTAACCGCTATTCAATTACAGATGAAGGCTGAGTGAAACCCCAACAGGCTTCATTGGTTTGAACACCAAAAACCCACCGACCCCCGCAAACACGTGCAGCCGTGCCCACAGAGTCCTCCGTGATGTCAGGGAGCAGTGCATGCAGGGTAATGTGTCCCGCTGAGTAAATATTGACAAATCTCTGGATTACGAATCGGCCTGTTCTGTTCTCACCCACTTGAGTTTCAGCACTGCGTGCGCTCACACCCGCTCGGTGACCCCCCCACCCCCCCTCCGGCCTCTACTTGCACAACTGTGTGGGCAACTTAGCCCAGCGGCTACGAGTCGAGACAAAGTGAAAACCACGGTAATTAAAACAATCACAAACAAACAACAGTTGGAACATTCGCTGGAGTGTTAAGTGACTTTAGCGTTTGCGGCGAGGCGTGCCGAGATGGACGAGTGTGTGGATTGAAATATAAAGGTCACAGTGACGCGTCCCGGCGGAGCAACGTTACACCGGAGGATGAAGGAAATCATTGTGATGCTTTCTGCTCTTTTAAGTGTTATGAAATAACTGCTGGAATCCTGCTGTGAAGTTTCCCAAAAAACAAAACAAAGATTTAATATTCAGTAAATTAACCAATAATCTTGTACTTTGGTTATTTAGGCTTTAGACACTCAACACTCAGAATGTATGTGTGTATTAATACTGCACTGTGAAATGGAGCTGCAATTATTGGTCAATTAATCAATTAATCGATCAAAGGAAAACCAATCGCCATCATTCAAGTCAATTTTCATGCAAAAATAGCGAAGAGTTATGGTTTCAAAGTTTATCAAAGGTGAATATTTTCAGGTTTTTATAGTCTTCATCAACAATAAATTTAATATGTTTGAGTTTTGGACTGTTGGTCGGATGAAACAAGACATCTGAAGGTGTCACCTTGGACGTCTTTTGGGCTTTTTTGGCAATTAGCTCGCATTTTAAAGGCAAAATCAACTGAGAAAATGATCTGCAGATTAATCTATAATGAAAACAATTGTTAGTTGCAGTCTGACTGTGAAACACTTTGATATGCCTCCCTTTGTTTACAGTATGTACATCTCTGATTTATCTTCTTCCTCTGAGCCACAGAGCTCCATTGTCTCCAAAAACTATTAAAGACACATCAATGAGCGACACTGTTGCACCGGGTCACATGTTCCTTCATTACCATGAACACACACACTGTAGTTTATTTTGACTCAGTCCCACAAACACCATCCTGCTGGAAATACTCACTGGAGCACCGAATGTGGATTAATCCGCCGCTGAAAATAGTCCCCAACTAATGTGTGGTGTTCTCAAAGATTTACATCTTCTGTACAAACCGATGAATTGTATAAAATATAGAATAACGGCAGCCTTAACCTTTAACAAGTAAAGGTAAAGTAAAGGCTCCTTCTAAATTAGATGAATCGATTGAACAAGTATCAATACTGGATTTTTTTATTCAAATGCAACTGGCAGTGACGTTGGCTTTGCAGCCATTTTGCCAAAGGTTTGTTGACTTCTGTTATTCCTTTCGCCAAATAAATGCTGCAGGTCTTCTCGTCTTTCTCCCTATCTTCCTTTCTATATGTACATAAGATATTATTTTACATGAGAAACTTTTATTTCACACTTTCTTCTCCCAGGACAGAGCCCTAATTTACATTATTACATCTATAAAATCCATCCAAGCCCTGTTGACTTGAGTGCATTTTAATGTTTCTTCCTGCACTGGTCAGTTTTAATTGTAGTAATATATAGTATTTATTTTGTTCCTGCTGTCCCCCATAGTGATCTGAAACAGAACAATTTTCTGACTAAACTCAGTCAACATCTGTTTTTCTACAGTTTAAAGCTGCACTAATACATTATTTTATATTAGAAATGGATCCAATGACTAGTTGTAATGTGAAAGGAGTCGCTCAAAGAGACGAAACCACAGACAGTGATCACCCAACTCTTCAGTTTCCTGCTTCCTTTCCTGCTCTACGGAGCGTTTTAAAGTCTGGTTCCCTCTCACTGCGCTCATTAACCCAGTTTCCAGCTAGCAGCTGAGACGAGGTTTGTGATTAATCTGCCGTACTGTACACATCACGTCCAGCACCAAACAGGAGTCGGACGACCGGCTGGTAATCTCATCCGTCAGCATGTTTACTGCCGGCTCACCACTACTACCTATCACAGTGTTATCTAACAGGTCACACTGGAGGTTTTTCTTTTTCAGTAGGAATTGATTATTGAAAATAACGGTTGCTGTTTTTTTACTCCAGCTGCGTTGAGCTGTGACGTCTTCATTATCTGATATTGATACATGAAGGAATTTGAGGGAAAATCCTGTTACAAAAGAACTGTAAAACAGAAATTGTAAAATAAAGAGCTCCATTAATGTGGTTTCCCAAATTTTGACTGGAAGTTATGATTGTGTGAACATTCACGATGAATGGACTTGCTTGAGGCTTTATTTAAAGCCACTTTAATCAGTATTTTCATAATAATGTTCTGATGTTGTGTCTGCTGGATGTGTGAAGAAGCTACTGTTGGCTCGTGGTGATATGTCAATGTTGTGTTTACAGTTTGTTGCGTGGCCCCAAAGTGGCCAAAAAATTGGTTCCTGTATAAATCACAAAATATGAGTGGATCTGTAACACGCATCGTTTACAACCGTGCAGCAATGGTTAACACAGCTGTGTTGTGTTTATGAGTGCTCCTCACCGTGACCTTCCTGCCCTCCTGTCCCTGCTCTACTTCTTCCCCATCCTCCTCCTCCTCCTCCTCTTCGTCGTTGAGGTACAGAACGTTCTGGACGCCTGCGTGACCTGGACGGACCTCCGGCCGTTCCCAGTCGTCTATGTCACCTGAGGACAAAACAGAGCACCGTGTGTCACAGTGAAAGGCTTTCACGTGTACGCGGAGCAGAGCAGGTTTACTCGCTGAAGAAACACCAGGCCAGGAAACACAGAACAAAAGGCTAAGACAGCAAAACGTGTTAATTAATGCCACAACCTGAGATGTTTGTGTTGTTAGTGGGCAATAATTATAAGGTTAGATGACATCGGTTATGCCGTCTGTAAATATAAATACTTCTGAGTTGTTATCACAGGTTTGGTAATTTGAAACGGATGTGCTGAAACCACCTGAGAGCAGGAAAGCCTATATTTGTCTCTCATGGAAAGGGGAGGAGGAGGAGGGGAGGGTAAAAAATTTCCCCTTTAAGTGACTAACTCCCACTAAGACAGAGTGTTGCCGCAACCGCCTTACGCTAAAACCACGATAAGCAGGTTTAAGAGCGAAACCTCCCACGGACACACTTCAGTGAGTGATGGTGTAATTGTAGCACCTGAACCCTCTGCACTCACCGTCTCCGTCCAGGATGTAGTCCCGCGGGAACATGATGCCGCAGCCCATGATGTCACCCTTGAAGCAGCGAGGACCAAAAGCGTCTCCAACCCCGCTGCCGTGGAAGATCTTGCCATCATCTGTCAGAGAGAAGGAGCGAGATTCTAGTTAATTCATTACGCAATGATGCATTTGTAGTCTGTTAACCTGTGAGCAGAGTTTCTGCAGGTTCACCAAGTTTTTAAATACCACATAGAAGCAATTTAATGCCTGTTTCATGGAAAACTAGTATAGTCAACATTGCCTTGAATTATTTCATCACATTTGTCAATACTTCACAGCAGTTTATAACAATAGCTTCCAATTCTGATAAGCATGGATAGATGGATTCACCAAGTAAAAATGGTATATTCATTTTACGTTTTTGTTAATGGACTATGTGTTCGCTACAGGTCTGATGTGACTGAAGCGCCATGGGAAAGAATTGACTGTCACAACAATCCCACATTTAGTTTACAGGTGTTTAACGTCCTGTGACAGCATGCAACCAGATGCAAAAACATTTCATAACTAACATCACTGTCTACAGCAGGCAAGAGAATAATATATAAGACTTTTGTAAATCTAATGTCAGACTTTTTAATACTTTTATAGGCTTTTTTGGGAAGCTGCAGCTCTTAAAAAGTCTTAAAAAGTCTTGAATTCTGGCGCCCTGCTGGTCATTTTTGACCTTCTGTTATGTGTTCCACTGCTGAACTTGACTGACAAGTCGAGGACTGCACTGCGTCCTTTAATGTGTTTACCACAGCGTGCAACATGTGTACATCCAATGTACCGCAGCGCTAACATTCAGGACATCCTGACATTCCTGCCAGATGATGATGTGTGAAGGCGAACGCAGCGCTAGTAAAAACACTTCTCTCTGAAAAAAAAAAAGAAATCAACAACATCCAAAGGAAATCATCAAAACAACACATACTACAGTTGTGAGAGACAACAATGGAAAAAAAGGGCAAAAGAAAAACATCGCAGAGGTAGCCTGCAGACGAGCTCTCCTCAAGCGAAGCGGCGTGGCTGCTGCTGGTAAATATTTATGGAGTTGTCATGGGACCCGTCCCCGGCTCAGGATACTGTTTAAACAATCTCTATCTGAGCACCGGGAGGGAGACGGAGACACTGTATCATTACGGCTCCCATGCGGGCCCTTGTCACAACACCACACACTAGGCAAACAGTGGAGCCACGCCGGCACAGACGCAGCGCGACTAAATATAGCAGAGCAGGGCTTTGGAGAGTGACAAGGGCTGGCGCTGGAGGTGAGCTGGGGTGTGGAAGTCCAGGTTTGGGGATCCCAAGGATGGAGCTAGTTCACTGGGATGGGAAAGGTAGGAAAAGCCTGGCGGAGCGTCGAGAGCTGGAGGGATGTTCGCTACAGTGACTGGAGCAATCTTCAAAACTCTCGCTCAGTTCGTTCGCAGTTTTTATTTAGACTATATTTATGGATTCACTGAGTACTCTAACAATTTAAATCTAAATCAAAGGTATAAGCCTTAATTACTAAATAACACACTACTGTTGGTCAACCTTTTACCTAAGCGATGTGTCTGTAAACACACACAAACCGTGATTGTTGAATGACAATCTTCTGTTTATTGTTTACGACTGTTTCTTTCTTGAGTGTCTTTAATACATGATGGGATTTGGGCTGAAACGATAAGTAGATCAAGAAGAAGAAGGACTTTGAGAAGCAATATAAGTTAAGTAAAAATAAACACATTCACAGCTTCTCAAATGTGAGGATCTGCTGCTTTGACCTGTTTTATATTTCACTGTAAATTAAATACCTTTGGACTGCTGACCAGACAAAACGGGTGTTTTTTTTACTATTTTCTGACATTTTGTAAATCAAAAATGTACTAGATCACTTTAGCTTTGCACTTCTATAAAGTTGGGGGACTCACAAGAGGCAGATTGAAAAAAAAAGATGGTGTCTGACCTCACTGTCACTAGTCCATAAAAACACTGTATCCTATGTTTCCCATAATGCAACTCAATTGTGTTTTTTATCATTTCATAACTTTTAAAGTTTAGTCAGTTATTGGGAAGAAAATAAGTTACAGTCTTCAATCAATCAGAAAATGTTCTGCACAGCAAAGATTAAAATTTAACAGCCTGTAAGTTACAGTAAAATGAATTTTTGCTGGCAGTTGTGTGTGGCTATCTTTGTTACAATAATATGTTCTGTTGCTTTTCTCAAATGTGGTATGGTGCCTAAAAGGTTGGTAATGGAGAGCTCGATTTGGAGCTGGGCTGTGGTGGAAAATGTTAAAATTTTTGCTGGAGACAAGAAAGTTTAAAATTAGCACAGAGGTGTTGACCACGGCTTGGCTCCGAGGCTGGTGAGCGTGTTCGGAGCAGAATACTGGTGATGGTGTTAATGCAAAAGTCTACTACTGTGACCGTGGCCAGGTGCTGGATCTAGAAGGTGAAAACCGGAGCTTAGGGTTAGAGTTTAGGGTCTGGAGCCGGGCCCACAGGAGGAGAGGGCCGGCTCTGCGGCTCGGAGAGACCTGACTGAGGCTGGGACCAGCTGGAACAGGAAAACAAGCTTTCTCGTAACATGTGAGCTTGTCTGGAAAGACTTGGCTTCCCTGCCCAGGGAACAATGACTTTACAGACTCCTAAAACACAAAAATTAAAACAAAATATTTGTATTCTTCCATGATTTCACACACATGTGAATTTAACTAATTTCCAAAGAATGTACTATAAATTCCATTAGCAGCTGTGGAGCTGCTGACATACTTCTGCCATTTCTAATGTTAGTTATTTTCCAGTTTTTTAAGATACATTCTCTGGTTCAAGCTTCTCCAATTTGAGGATTTGCTGCTTTTTCTTATCTTATGTAATAAACTGAATAGACAAATGATTTCTTGATAAATTAACCAGCAGATGAATCATCACTAACAAAAACAATCGTTAGTTGCAGCCCTAGTTGGTTTGTTTACAAAGTAGATCTTAAGTGGAAGTCGAGTTTGTACGAAGGCGATGCAGATAAACAATGTTTGGACATCGTGGCAGGTCAACAATTTTGATGATCGTCTAAGTAATTTGTAATGCCAAAAAGGTGTCAGTTTACAGTTTCTCCAATATCAAGGGTTAAGAGTTGCTGCTTCTCTTTGTTTTCTAAGATAAATAACTGAACAATTTGGGTTCTGGACAAACAATACGAATACGTCAACTTACACGTTGTATTTTCTGATATTGTAAAGACTAAAAAAATGTATTAAATGATTGAGAAAATAATCCGCAGATTAATCAATAGTGGAAATAATTGCTATTTGCAGCCCTAATTCATTTACACATTGTATTAGTGCTTGACCACATGTGATCCGATCGGCCAAACCACCTCCGAAGGTGCTGTGTGACCACAGTGAGCACAAGTGTGAATGCGAATGTGTTTTCAATCCACATACAATAACTACGTACGAGACGCATTTTAATGCAAGGTGTGAAGGGGGTCTCAACTGTGTGGTGACATCCACAGTGTGGACTCACATGGTCTGGGTACATGCTCAACTCAGATGGTGTTCAGTGCGTTTACCAAGCTCTCTCTGTGCCTGTTAGTGTTACAAATACTATGTCATCAAAACCCATATATATCCTATTGGGTAAACAGGTAATATAATCCCTCTACACAACATGTTGGTATTTAATATTTGTTTTTGCAGAACCTGAGCTGGAATCAGATTAGACCCTGTCACTGATATAGAGCACAGAAGTTAGACTGAGCCCTATTATCTTAGGCTGGCGTGGTGGTGAGGGATGGATGGTGGCGGTGGTGGTAGGGCACAACCTTCAGCTGCGGGTGTTGAGTCATAGCACGTGCGAGTCACCGATGGGGGGTTTCGAGGGGGTGGCGGGGTTAATGAGGCTTGCTGAGGAGCACTCACTGGTTGGATGGCTGGTTGCTCCTGATAGGGCCCACAGGGGCCCCGCAGTGCCCCACGGCCCATTAACTCAAGCCAACCCGAGCCAACACACAGGATGGAGGTCCGCACTGGGCCAGCTCCCAACACAAACACTCGTGGTAACACCAGCGCGGGCCAAAACACTCTCAAACTACACAAGCTATACAACGGAGCAGCGATATGGTTGGCAGGCATTTGTGTATATAACTGGAACATATCTGGAGCAAAATCACAACCTTAAAAGTCAATAAGACACATCGCATGTGATCCAGGTCAACACTGGTCACCCAATACAAGATATAAGACTCAATAGTCAAAGTGTAATGCAAAATATAAATAAGAAAAGGAGGAATGTTGCATTGAATCATTATGTAATTTATGTATTTGCTTCCAGGCTGCATGATATAACTGAAGGAACTATCTATCGCCACTCTTTTCTTGTAATAACATTTAAAACACTCACAGTGCGTTAAGGAACAGCATGAGGTACGATTTAAATGTAACAATGAGTTTCAACAGTCTATATAAAGCGAAAGGCCTGCCAAGAATATCCTGGCAGACATTTTCCCCTTTAGATACCGAGGTCAAATACTAAAACGAACCATAAAAGTTGATAAATAGAGGCACCACGTGTCACAGAAAAACCTCTTCAAAGCATTATTGGCTCGGACAGAGCAGGAAAACCAAGGCAACAACGCTAAAGTCATTCCTTCTTTAAGCTGAGGTTATTTGACCTGGGGTATATAATACTGTGTATACATTAAGTTTTTGTCCCTCTGCCAAACAGCGTCCGCATGCAATTCTTGAGGTTCTCGAACTGTTTGGTGAAAATCTCGGCCACATGGAGGAACGAGGACAGACATGAAGAAGAGGCCCTGGCTGTTGATTTTAAGTAGCTGGATCAGAGCCTGTACCTTAACCCAAGCATAGGAAGGCAAACCTCATACGCACAGCGTGGAAAACCACATACATCATTTTAGTCTCTAACAAATAAGATTAATGGGAGCTGTGCTGGGGCGTGCACATTTCTGTGGTGTCCAACGCACAGCAGCCAAACCAGGCAGACCGCAGCGCTAGACCTCTGGGACTGGCATGGTGAGCCCCTGTGAAGGACTGGCTTCGTCTGTCACTCAGCAATGAGGTATCATCCACAGACCCCGGCAGGACACGCAGCATCAACTGTTATTATTATTAATGCATCCTAAGTATAAATGGAATCTGCAAAGGGATATGGGGATTTAGGACTATAAACATCGACTCTAAACATGAATGGAATGTGCGGACTGAACAAGAAAATGTGTTTTGATAGCTGATTTGGAGGTCAACTGGAAGAAAGTATATAAACCTCCGTCTAAAAATAAAATCATACACATTTCCTGGTGGAAAAACATACGACAGAAAGTGACATTTGTGGCGTGTGAATCACTCAGTGTAAGAGCAGCTGAAATCCCCTTTGAGACAGATTAACAATGGGATGCTTCAGACCAAAATAATGCAGATAAAAGCCAGCTTGCTCCTAACGGTTTCATTCTGATAAAGACTATCAAGATCTTGACTGTGACAGTGGATTGTCAGATAAAGAGCCGGCTACCTACTGTAGCTCGTACGCCGTAATAACAACCACCTACCTCGCTGCCGCTATTCTCATATCATGGCAGCAGCGTTTGATAGTTAATCTCTTAGCACTGATAACGAGGGGTGCTGAAGCTGGGAAAGGGAGCTGTGGGGGTTTTTCTGCAGATGCCTGTAAAGATAACGTTCACAAGACTGAACGTGTGTGTGTGTGTGTGTGTGTGTGTGTGTGTGGAAGCATTGGAAGATAAAGATAACTAAAAAGACTTTTTTTGGTTCATATCTTAGAGAGATATTTACATGTCCAAACTTCCACAGAAAGAGAGAGAGAGCGATGGAGATATGAGCCTTCTCCTCTTTCTGATGCTGTCACCGTCTGTTTTATCTGCTTTCTGCCCCTTTATATCTGCCTGCAATCCTCCTGGATCTCTGTTTGTGCTCGGCACCTTAACATCCAGCTGAGACGATGCCCTGTGATGTTTGCATCTTAAAAGTTAGCAGATAGATGCTTTAGAGGAAGTATATCAGATTTATTTATTTCATTCACAGAAGACTACGGTGGAGTTCCACAAGGAAATAACACAAAGCCGTCTTTCTGAGAAATATAGAGACTGAGAAAGTGAAAGAGCGAAAAGGGGAGTGAAATCTCACCAGCGTGGTAAGCCACCGAGCCTCGGCTCCATCCCGGGTGTCTGTTCCTGGGGTAGTCCTGCACACACAAATTGTTACACAGGTCACAAATACATTCCCTCGATGGCTGCGTGCATGACATAATGCTAAAATAAAACCTAAGAGTTACATGTCCCAGGCAAAAAAGTCAGCATCCTCATCAGTTGATGATCAATTCAGAAGACAGAGCGGCATTGTTATTGTACTGCAGGGTGGAGCTAGTTAGACGTAGTATCAGAAATTAACTTTTTCAATTCAAATGTTTTATTTTAACATAATGCCTCCATAGAAACACATACGTGGACATGCAACACAGATTTATGTTTTTTATTATTTGTAGCATGTTTCACTATTACAAGAGAAAAGGCTTTGAGGATGACAACTAACTGATGAGTTTGGGAAACATAATGGCGTATCAGGTAACAGCTTTGAGCCAGACAGAGCAGCCGATGTTCGCCTCAACTCTGATAATGTTGCATCAGGATGTCTCAGTCCTGAACGGGGCTTTTGCCAACATCCCCTGTAACCTCACAAAATAATCTAGTTAGATAATATGCTCCCTTAATTTTGGAAGTAAGGCTACGTTACTACAGTAATAGTGAGTTAGTGAACATGTGCAGCTTATGTTGGAGCAGATAAATGAACAGTTTCAACCAATCCTTACACCTTTGCTCTTGTTTCTGGTTTCGTAAAGGTGACCACCTCCATCAATGTCAGCTACTTCTCTCAGAGCCGAGGATGTGTTTGTCTCTCTCGCTCTCCATCTGTCTGCATGTACATTATGTATGCCTTTCTCCAGGTTTCACCATGCCAACAGAAATAACTAGAAGGCCAACTTTCGGATAAGATCAGAGTATGACTCAGAGGTAATTACCAGAGATTTTTATCTGTCTTCTAGGCGGCACCTCCATTACTGTAGAAACACACTACTGAACAAGAGAGGAAGGAGGAGGAGGGCAATGACATTATGCTCCTCTTTCATCTCTCAGTAGGCTACATCTTCTAAATGCTTTCTTTTTCAGATACACTCTCTCTCTCTCTCTCTCTCTCTCTCTCACAGGTAGACTCTCCCTACTGCATTTCTTTTCAGCTAGTATCAACAGACAAAAAAGGCATTTCATTTTCATTAAATCAAAGAAATCCAAAATATGAGCGGGATGAGGTCGAAAAAAGAAAAAAAAAAGTCAGCCTTTGGCAAGTCACAGTAAAGGGAAATGTTCTTTTGTCCAAACAAAAAGAGCAGCCACTGATGACTGATGCAGAGACTGAAGAGGCAATACATTACTCAAAAACAAAATAGAGCCAGTGAAATTATCACTATTAGCACCTGTGTGGAGCAGAGAAATGAGTAACACACTGCAGACAGATAGCCTGATCCGGCCAGGCAGACCGAGTGCAGCATTTGAGGACAGGACATCAGGGAAACATAAACGATCCTGTCTGACAACCCCATTGGGGCTTGAGGAACAGGAAATGGAGATGGATGGGGGGAAAGAGAGAGAGAGAGAGAGAGAGAGAGAGAGAGAGAGAGAGAGAGGGAGGAGGACAGAGTGAGACATCAGCAGAGGAAGACAGAGAGACATGGAGGAATGCAGCTACTGCTCCAAGCCTGAAACCCCTTGATCCGCCAAGTCTGCTCCTCTTCCCCCTCGTCTCAACCACAAGCCGGAGGATTGCTCTGGCTGACTGGCATGTGGGCTGCATCTCTGCGAGGAGGAGAGGAACGTCTGGGTGTTTTGCTCCCTGATTGATGATCTACAGACACGGATCTGATCAGAGATTTTGAGGAGCACTCTGAAATAAGACAACATTAGGAATGGCTAAACAAATAACGGGTGGATTTATAGTGCTTTAATGTAAACCGCAGACTTGTGTCTGATAAACGGATCAACTGTTAAATGCCTGTTTTCATAGCTGTCTTCTTGGTAATTGTTGTGTCCATCATCTCTGATTCAAAACATGTACTCATTGTGCTCTATTCATCAAATAAATATGGTGGTTAGTGGGAAAAACCTGAAGCAGCACTTCCTTCTCTATACACTTTCAATATTACAGCATCACAGTATCTCCTATTTAGCAATAAAGAGCGGGACGACAATGTCGGCGAGTCCAGACAGAAATACCTCAACAACTATTGGATGGACTGCAATAAAATTTCATACAAACATTCACGGTTGGCAGAGGATGAAGCCTACTGACTTTGGTGATCCCTCTGGCACATTTGTGTTTCAGAGTGCACGGTTGGATGTAGCGCCATTATCTGGTCCAAATGTCATCCTGTCCGACCAACAGGATGACATTGGGTTTGTTTACACTCCAGCAACCTCCATCAATATTATCCATTTCAACATCAGCAGGTCCTCATGAGCCTTTTCTCTTGTAATGTTAAATGTGAAAACTTACCATCTGACAATAGGAACATGTATTTAAGGTAAATGGTCAAAAAGGAATTATGTTAGAACCAAATAACACTCTGATGTTAAATTTTGTCTTATCTAATTTACAGTACTTGGACGAAGTAGCTCTCTCATTACGCTGTTTACATATTCTATACCTTGCTGACTTTTCTGCTATTAATCACACACCAATTCTGACTTTAATCACTCTTTATAGTTTATATCTGTATTTTAGATTCTTATCTTTATTTGATATACACTTAAATTGTTTGTTTTTTGCTCTTCTATTTATCTATACTTATTTCTGTCCTTGTGCTGCTAAAACACCTGAATTTCCCCGCTGGGAATCAATAAAGGCTGATCTCATCTGGCTGGTACGCATGATGATGTTTCGAAAGTGCCCCGGCCTTGAAATGAGAAACTGCTTTTGTCTACCTCTGAAATCTGGGGCCCATTGTTTCAAAAATCACTAAAAATTTTGACTCACGGATCTGGCATCGTCATCCTTGTGCCATGCGGGAAAGTTTGGCAGGTGTAGCAACGGTAACTAAGGCAAGCGGGGCTTAGCGAACCGTCAACTGGAAACAAGCAACACATTTTTGTCTTAAAAAGACTTTGACATACTGAAGCTGACCGTGATGTCTGAAAATTAGGTGGGACGACAATCTCCCAGCAGCACATATACTATAGAAGAGAAATACCATCAAAAACATCATCACATCATCTTTAGTTTAACATTCATTGCGGTACAAAAATTTGACATTGTGAAAATATGATTTTAATCTTCAGACTCCAGCCATAAATTCTGTAAAGAAAAGATTGTATTGTTTTGTGGGATTTGAAACAGCTTTCCCTCTGATAAAAGAAACATTCCAACCTATTGTGGTTTGGAAATTACAACAGTCGATGCTATGATTTTTGTTTTTCCAATCGATGGTGGCGCCACTAAATCACACCTACCCTCCTTCTCTATCAACATATGATGGAATGCATTTTAAAAAACGCCATGTTTACCAGCTGGTCCGCTCTCACGTACTACAAACTCTCAAAACACGGTCACTACCCCTCGTTGATTTGCAGAAGCATACACAGAAATGCAAGCTGCTTCTAAGAACAATAAACACTAGCGTTGTGTCCACAGCATGGCGGAGCAAAGGGCTTGCAATATCAGATCCGCAGCTGCTACACCGGAGTCATCAGAGCAGCCTGCATTTCCACACGGTGGCAGAGTAAACAAATCTGAAAGAGTGAGAGCGGAAAGGTGCGGGCCGAGCGGGGAACCATGTGGAAGCAGATAGCCATCATCTACAGCAGCTATCATGCTGGCATATCGCAGGGCTGTCTAAAAATATAACTTAAACCATGAAGTGAAGAACGGATGTGAGTGTATGTGTGTGTGTGTGTGTGTGTGTGTGTGTGTGTGTGAAGGTACAGTTTGTAGGGGAGGAAAGTTGTGCGTTTCTGTTTGTACGTGCCCACACGACCTCACCTATAGGGGTTGGGCAGAGCCTGCGTGGTGAACTAATGCAGGTCTGTTTGTATAACCTCGTGTCATCGGGCTAAAACCTCTGGCTCCCCACACGATAACAGCAACCATCTGACATTAGCCGATGATCTGACTGGAGCGAGGAGAACAACAGCCTATCTGTGTGCATGTGTTTGGGCATGTTCATCACTTGTGCTTCCTTGACACAAACACATAAAACTGATAAATTACTAAGTTTGTTCTGTTATTGAATGACTGGCAGAAAATATAACAGGACAGAGTGCACAGCTTAGGGGACAAACTCCCTGCTTCAGAGCTGTTGCTGCCTTAATGGCGTAGGAACTAGTGGGGAAGAGTTTGCAGGACTGGTCAAATACGAGACTTGAGACAAAAAAAAAAATAGATTTAAGGCTGCAAGGAAAGTCTCTTAATATTAAGACCAGGGAGGGGAATCTCAATGAATGTTATTGATGTTTAAACTTGTAATTTTTTGGTTACTTGGGAGCAATGGAAACAAGTTGTGAACACAACATATCACCTTTTATGTTGTTATGGCGAATTATATTTCCTTGGAGAGTCTTTACCAATTCCTGAGGGAAATATTTGGCTCTTGAGCTGCGAAATGCTCCAACATGTTCACCAGCTAGTCGCTAACTTTGTCTGTCTGGTGTTTGGTGCTGAGCAGGTAGTATAGAGGCAGTTTTAGAGCTTTCTCACTGAAAACAGCTGCCTGGTGCAGCCGAAAACGCAACTTTGACAACGGTAAAGAAGCAGGGCAGACAGCTAAACAATGAACTGAAACCTTAAATAAAGCTGTAGGTCCATCACTGTCCTTTAACATGGGTCATTGTTTTCACATTGTCATTTGATACATCGTAATTACAAAACAAATATATTATAGATGCTTTCTTAAAACAAGACAAGGAGTCTACAGCCATGCTTTGGGCTCTGTGAGGCTGTAATTACACAGAACTAAATGCTAACGCCAACATCAGAAAACAATGAAATGTGCATGTATGAATTTCCCACAGCCGGAGTTGACTGAGCTTTCAAAATGTCTCACATTGTCCCCCAAATAGCCCCAAACCCAAAGACACTCAGTTTACTGTCACGTATGACAAAGAAAACCATCAAATTCTCACATCTAAGAAGCTGGAAAACGCAAATGTTTGGCATTTTTGCTTTAAAAAAATTACAAATCTGTACTATTGGAATCTCATAATACTTGCTGATTAATTTTCTGTCAGTTGACTTAATCGTTGCAGTTCCAAACTTTCATTTTATTAAGGAGCACCTCGTACAATGTGGTTGTGCTGTGTGTTCTGCAGTAACTGCTCCTTTGTTTTATCCTAAACTGACCTCGTTAGAATAAACCGGCTGACAGGAGCAGCACTGAAAAACGGTTAGCAGGACTGCTGCATCACAGGAGGAAGAGGAAGAGGAAGAGCGAGCTGTTCCCAGGACCCGGTCCCGGGGCATACCAGGTCAGAGGAAACAATTTTCTCTTGTTTGTGAGTGTGGCTTTATGACTGTATTTATGCACATGAACAGAGAGTGAGTCAATGCAGTCATCAGAGACAGAGGGTCAAAAGGGAACTGAGAAAAACATCAGTTTCATTCAGACACTGATGGCTCCTGAACCACACATCTGTCGCTTCAGTCTTCATCACAGCTATCCAACCATCTTCAACCTTTCCCCCCACCTGCTTCTTCACTTCCCTATCCTCCCTTAGAGTTATGTTCTTTTTCTTTTTTGTAGGATTTTAGGGGTTTGTTTGTTTTTCAGGACATGAGGGTTTTCCTGCTTTTTTTCCTGTGTTTTTCATATTCTCAACAGCTTCCCTTGATTTTTCTACCTCCCGACTCTCTACCTTACTGCCCCACCTCCTCAACCCCCCCACCACACTCCCATCTACCCTCTACACGCTTCCACCCCATAACTGAGCCTAGATCTCTATTTGTTCCACAGCCTAGCAACCGGTGTGTGTACCGGATGAAAAACAACCGTGCTACCAAGCATATGCATGCTGTACATTCATGGAGACCCTTATCTTCAGAGGAATGAGGGAGAAAGCGAGGGGTCATGACAGGTCTAGGAATTGCAGTGGGGTCAAAACAGATCTTAGATTACAAACACACAAAACAACCTTACCTTACATACAAAGCATTCAAACTTATCACTTAACAAGAATTCCTCCGACTTCCCTGTTGGACAGGAAACTGGCAACAGTGGCTTGGGGGATTCAAAAATGTACTTCTACCTTTTTTAAACCAGCTAATTTGATTTTAACATGTTGAACCTCAACGTTGCCTTCATTTGGCATCTTTGGAATGGGATTTTGACTAGAATCCATGAAATAAATGTTGAGAAATTATACTGGATAACTGATAACTTTGTACTGCTGCTGATGCAAGAGAAATTAAGCTTCATCATCTGGGGACCATGAATGTCTGTACCTAATTTAGCATTAATCCTTAATTAATCCCCCAATATTTGTTAGGATATTTCAGGGACCATAGACTGTATGAAAGAAGTGGACGTAGCCACCTTGACATCACCAGTTGGTTGGTGGACTGCTATTTTGAAGCCCCTTTGGTGTTTTGGCCATCACCATCTAGGTTTTTTGGATCCAGAAGTGACGTTATTTAGACGTTATTTGCCTCAATCCTGATTGGCGGTCGCTGTGGTAGCCACTTGTCCATCACAAGGTAGCCCCGCCCTAAAGTATACGCTTTTTTACCCCTATTTTACAGTAAATCTAACAATAATTTACAAAATGAACATCCTGCTGTACTGAAGAAGACTTGGAACTTGCGATTGAGACCATAAACTAATTAGAAGAAAGTTTACTGAGGTAATACATCAAGTGAGAAGTCGGGTCATTTTCTCATTGACTTCTATATAAAGGGACCAGTGGAGTCGCCCCCTGGAGGCCATTAGAAAAAATGCAGGTTTAAGGCACTTTTGCATTGGCTTCACTTTGCAGACCCATATATTGTCACTTCGTTGGGACCAAAGTGTTGGACCAACAGACTGACCAACACTGACTTTGTCTACGTCAGTTGGTTGTAAAATGAAGAAAATTAAGTACAAAGTTGAGTCTGAAGTCAGCAACCACAACAAACAGAAACAGAGAGACGGACAGAGAGACAGACAGGCAGAATCTGGCAGTCTGCTGGGCATTAATGAATGGATTTGTGTTTATATTCAGGCTTGCTGTGTTACCACGGGATGCTACGTGAAAAAGACCAGCATGCAAACTTGCGACTGCTGTTGAGTAAACAGTCATTACCCAAGCCCTTCAATTTGCTGCTTTATCACCTCTCCTGGACTTAAGCTTAATGTCTTTATAATGAAACCCAGATGCAGAGAGAAAAGTAGTGGAGCAACAAGAAGGGGAACTCTGAGGAGGTAATGGGACTGGAGTTATCACCACTCAACTTCTTCCTCACCCATGGGAACACCGTCTGTATGTGTTTAACTCAGAGCATGTGTGTGTACATGTTCTCATTTTTAGGGATATTCAAGCTGTTTTGTCTCTAAACTCACAAACAATTCTGAAAAAATAATAGATGTAGATTTGGAGGATAATGTGATTTAAAGGCTTTAAGAGTTTAACTGAATGTTTCCGACTGACGATATCAGTGCTGTAATTTAATTGCTGCAGTATCTCTGTTATCACAAAAAAAAGAAAAAAGTTCTTGAATTCACCAATGTCAACGGCCACATGGGGCTTTCGATGTTGTTAGTCACTGCTTTTCCCATCTGTGATTTAAGCACTCCCTGTGTTACTCTGCGACTCAGCGCATTAGTTACTCTGTGTCATGATATGAAGCACAGAGTAAGTCCTGACGTTACAGGACTACCTGCTGCTGTGACCTTCAACAGTCCTAGATCTACTCCTTTATTTGTAGGACAAATATGTCAAAAGCCAACCCTAATGACACTGTCCACAAAAAGGATGTTTATTGAAAACTAAATGGCTTGGGTGAGAACCTGTAAGCGGGGCACAGATATACCTGTACAGTGCAAGGATATGTCTCCTGGTCAGCTTCCTCTCTCTGTATGCATCTATAGCTCTCTTTGTCTTAATGTCATTCAGTGACCTGTGCATCCCTCTATTCCTGTATTATATAAACTGCCTCCGAGACCTTGAAAGATGTTGTACAAGTTTCATCTTTTATTTTTGTTATTAAAAGAAGCAGAGTTTTGACCCTGGGAGAGACAGTGCTGGCAGCTCTCCACAGGCCTTGGCTTTGGCAGTCACTAATATTTCATATTCATAACACTTTCGAGGCTAAACTTACAGGGTGTAAAAATCTCACAAATCATGAACCCACACTGTCGAAGAAATAGTTCCTGAGTCAGAAGAAAAATATTAGGTAAAAGTGTAATGCAAATAGGTTTTGTGAGAGAATCCATCTATCAGAAAGCAGGCATTTATACAAGTTTAATCCTGTCTTTTATAAGATTAGTAAGGAGGATTCAAAACAGCCCTACCATAACTGCTGCAAGGTCCTAAACTATTACTGCTTATAGTTTTCGTTACACAGCTGCAAATATGTAATGTTTTATTCACTCTCTGAATCTCTTAATGTGTATCAGTCTCACTCGGTGCCAAAACATCTCCAGGTTTGTCTGTGTTATTCTTCAAAGCAGTTCAACACAATGAAGTGCTAATGCTGAAATGGGAACCGCATGTGCATTCTTTGGAAAAAGAAATAAGGGCTCAAATGAGAGGTGTTAAAATTTCTCTAATTGTATTTTCCTCTTGGAGGGGTTTCATCCCCATCTAAGGATAATGGCTAAGCTGCTGGATAATGGAAAAGAAAATAAAGCTGATGACCGTATCACTAGGTTTGCTACTAGTAGAGGTCTACTACTAGAAGTCTGTGACCTCTACAAAGGACCTTATTGGCTCAGCCACTCATCATGTTTTTTTCCATACACTGAGATTTACATGTATGAGGGGAATCCTACCTTTAAAATGACAATGCTGCTGCTCTTCCAACAGGACACATTTACAACATTCCCAAGAGAGGGCCTGAGGAACGTTTTGCACATGCTTATTACCTGCCTTATTCCCCAATTCAGGTTTTTTGTCAAAGTTTTCCATCATTAGCATGTTCTCAGCTCCACGACTTGTTGAAGTATGGGGACCAGAGGGGGAGAGCATAAGAAAGCAGAATGGAAGAGTCGGCCAATGGAAGGCTTTTATTCCTGGAGTCCACATCCCTTGAGTGCGTTTGAGCTACACAGCCCAATATATAAAAGTGTGGAAAAATGGGGGAAAGGGCCAAATGCAAAAAACATGCTTCTCTTTTGAGTGTAGGTGTGTGTGTGAAGTTGTCAAAATTTGTTTTGTTTTTTTCTTAGAAAGCTCACCCTTCTTGCCAGGCCCAGGGCTATGTAGCACTTCTCCCCAGCATCAACAATCTCCAATTCATAGTAGTGGCAGCGGGTGGTGAGTGGCTGGCGCGCCTGAGCCAAACCCACGTCCATGATGCTCTTTCCTTTGCCAACATATTCCAAGAGCTGAGGAAAGGGATAAACAGGGGGGGAGAGAACGAAGGATTTGGGTTAGTATGTTAAGAAATAAACAACGCGAAAAAAGGGACACATTAAACTCAAACACGTTAAGATACAGACTCACATTACCACCTGAGTTATTGCCGAATAAACTCCAACCATAAGGCTCATTCACCCATAGACAAATAATTATGAAAATCAGATACTAACAGGGTTGGGTACTGAACTCTGTACTTTTAAATACACGTTTAAATTTCAAAATAGAATTATGCAGACTCCTGATTACGAAAACAGACAAAAAAAATAAACCATTTAACCACGTAGCCTATTTACCCATGGTAGAAGAGCAATAAAATCGGGCAGCAAAACACTATGTGAGATGTTTTAGTATGTCCGAAACATTAGTATGAAACCAATAGAGAGAGTAAAGTACCAAAATACAGTACCGCATTTCATGTACCGGTACTAGTATCGGTTCAAATGTGGACGGTACCCAACCACAGCTTTCATAATACAACAGTGTCCTTGTTACAGGAGTGCCTCAAACAAAGTGAAACCCCCTCCCCTCACACTTTTCCAACGTCAGGATTGAAAAGGCACGCAACTAGATTTGCAAGTGTGTCCTAAGTGAGTGGGCACCGTGACAGATTGACACCTCCAAACCCAGTCCAACCCTCACTGAACCGCCCATGGTGACTGTTCTGCAAGTATCAACAGCCACTTGGGATTGCATGTAGTGGTAGTGCAATTACTTTCAGGTCTATTTTAGTCTTAAGAATTTAAACAGGTGAAGATGGGTGGGTACAGGTGAGTAGGTGGGCAGCTAGGCAACCACAAAGCCTTTAGGCTGAGCAGTGTTTCCATGCCATGAGTGCATGTGTGCGAATGTGTGAGCATGTGCACAATGAAGAATACGCCCCCAGTTTGAAAGGCTAGAATGAAAGACAAGGTGGGGGTGGACAAAATTACTTCTGTATTAAGCTTTTGTGTGTGTGTGGGTGCCTGTGTGTGTGTGTGTGTGTTTCACTAGCCAGCCACTTGAAGGACACACCTGGTGGGAACAGCTATTCAACATTTAAAAAAAAAAAAAAAGTCAAGTGTCTCAATTAAGTTATTACCATTTTCCCTTTTTGTTATTCCCTGTTGCTAAGTGATACATCAAACTGAAAATGTCTGAGTCAAAAAGTTTCATTTCAGTCTGCGAGCTTGATGATTGATTAAACTGCTTGTTGAGAACAGGACTTGTTGTAGATATATCTTACACAAAGATTCAGTTAAGTCAAAAACAATAAAGTTTGTTGGTAAATGCATCAATGGCACCAAACACTGTTAAACAAGCACTGGCTTTGTGTCCATACTGAACAACTGCTTTATAGTGTACTTAACATATTTTCCATGTTTTAATCTTTAAAAACATTAAAGAATGCACAGCAAACCTTAAACGTAAATGTTATTCCAGGTTGTTAAAGGGATAGTTCAGATTTTTTGAATTGGGGTTATGTGATGTACTTATCCATAATCAAGTGTATTACCTACAGTAATAGATTGGAAAAACTATTTAGTAACAAACCTTTTAGTGTGTTTTGCTGCCAGCAAAATGATTATTTTTCAGGAGCTACTTCGTCCAAATACTAAAAGGTTCTGATTCTTAGTTGAAGCTTAAATTATTGATATGATATGGATAAAAGATTAATGGGAGAATGTGACTGAAATTGATGTGAAGCGATCCGCTAGAGAGAATCACTGCTGGAGTTTCACTTTAGAAACACTCACGACCGGACAGAGGTGTTACAGAGGGATGGTTCTTTTACCTCTTAAATATCTTCGGCCGAGTGCAGACAGCAGCTTTCAGAGAGCACCTTTACCAGACAGCTGACGAGTTTTATTTGGGCTGCCATCAAGTTACTCACTGAATTAATATTAATAAGTGACAGCTGATATGATCGGCGTTTGTAATTTTAACCTGAGAAAAAGACAGTCAGTGCCAGCATAAACTGCTGCTGGCTGAATGCTTTGTACACTCTATTAATATAAGAGAGAACAGCTTTGTTACCTTAGGAGCTAATATTGAATCCCTGTATTTTTCCAACCCGGGTGTCAGGACAGATCCTCACTAGTGCGACCAAGTTATTTTTCACATTCACGCACTCTGATTTTCACTCACATGCAGTGAAATGCTCGCATTGTCGAGCCCGTGGTCGTTAAGCAGAGAGCGCACTGCAACACTAGCAGGCTGTTTCAAACAAAACACAGTGTATCCTGGAACCTAACAAACATGAATACGCCTCAAAAAACCTTGCTCCATAGCACTCCTGGTGGTCAAAACCTCCGCACGGCACCTTTAAGAAAAGCCTTTTACTAGCATCAAACAGCAGGTTTCTGCAGAAGTACCCACTGGAAACTTTCTTAAGCTAAACTGTATTTTCTCAAAAATAAGTGCAGGGATAAGTGCATATGAGGTGATCACAGCATACTGTATGAAGAACAGTGCACAGACTGAGCTGGCCTTACAGGATTATTAACCTGTAAGTGTGTGTCTACCGTTACACATTTCCATCAGCTACCAGTTGTCAGTCTGACTGCACAAATACTGACAATTTCAACATCAAGGAAAAGGCTGGCAGACTGGCTTTGTACTTGATGTCTGTTCATATTTGTTGAATACTGTTAAACCTCCACCAGACTAACAGCTTGTAATTAAAAGAGCACCATTCTGTAACTGTAGATTATTCACCATAATGAAAGTTAGTGCCAACTTCTCCTTAGTGTCCTATGACAAAGCACTGTT
Organism: Lateolabrax maculatus; assembly: GCA_031216445.1. Classification (NCBI taxonomy): domain Eukaryota; kingdom Metazoa; phylum Chordata; class Actinopteri; order Acropomatiformes; family Lateolabracidae; genus Lateolabrax; species Lateolabrax maculatus. Next base: position 24,683,421 of record CM062201.1, on the reverse strand, counting down.
GCTATGCATTTTTACACTTATCTCGTCACATTCCTGGAACCAAAACTTCTTCAATTTCTTTATAGTTGCTGATTAATTGTTTGCCTCTTTTGTTACAGACTGCCCTTTCGTGTGCACTCTTGTGTCTCCTTAACCTGCTGCACTTTCATGCCTGGACAGCTGCTGTTTTTTTGGAAGGAGAAGGAAAGAGTTTCGGTGTGATGAGCACTCAGTCACACCTTTTTTTTTTTTTTTTTGCTTCTCGCTGCTGAGTAATGGGATGAAGAGAGAGGCGAGAGGGTAGAAAAAGAGAGATGTAGCCTTGAGCAAAGCATGCCTCACTGAGATAGCTGACAATCTCTCTCCCTCTTTCTCACTCGCTCCTGTAATTCAGAGAATGGTGATGGTGGTGTGCAAGGCCGTGTTTTGTTAAGCTGCTGCCTGGGAAACAGATGTAACGCCCAGAGAGTGGTCCTGCCAGTTTCCTGTCACACCTAATGGGGGAACTTAAAGAAAGGTGAAACTTAAATTAAGAGCCCTTTTCTTTATTATGTGGTTCACCAACCTGTCAACCAAACTCTGATCTGATTAGACGTTACGTAACAGTGGTTGAGTCCAAATAACTCAGCTACTTACATTTGTCTTTATTGCATTTATATTTTTAATCTCTTCATAACTGTGAAGGAGTTTTCCTTCTTGTATGTTAACTTAACTTTAAAATACAAGAGGGAAGTTTAAGACAGGCCTTCACAGGTCAGGTCAACTGCCTGCCTCTGTTCGCTTGACAAGGCCGAGTTGGATCTGGTAGACCAAGGTCGGCTAGAAATCTTCTGTATTCAGTTAAAGACACAACAGGATGGCGCCAAGTTTGGAGTCGCTGGATAAGAGAGACTGTAGGGAGGCTATGCTGTTGCGAGGTAAACTAAAGGTGGGCATAGTTCCTTGTTTAGATCCGATATCCAATATAATCCTCACACATGCCAGGCTGGGTTAGAAATAAATTTGTTATTTGGATGTAGCGAAGGTTAGCAGGTCTGGGAGGGTTAAATACTGAGCTTCAGAACAAAATCTTCAGATTTGGGTAGCAGCAAGCTGCGTTTCACATGTTGTTGTTTTCCCCAATTCTCCTTGATGGATCTGCTTAAGACATCAGAGTCTCCTGAACCAGCTCAACAAGATTTCCTTCACAAATACATTTTGTTTTTCCGTGTGTTTGCTTCTTTGTGTATTTCTAATAGTTTTCTTACTGTCTGTTCACTTTTGGTCCTTGTAAAAGTGTATTCTTGTTTGTTTTTCTTTGATCTCCTGGTCCTGCACATTTCTACTTCACTGTTATTTCTTCTCTCATAGTAAATCCTTGCAATTTATTCGCTTAAAAGTACAATATGGACATAGGTCCAAATGAGCCACTTTAATTTGGAAAATATATGAGCTGGCCTTGTCCTTGTCCACAGGCTGTGATTCCCTGCTCTAATTCATCTCTGACTTAGGTTGTATGCTCTCCAAATACTAAATCTGACTTGTCCATCAGTCATTTTTCTGTGCATAAGGCAGCCAAAATGAATATACTGATGGACTGAAAACCAGCGCCACACAGCTGGTTACAGCCATTGCTGCTTTAATTAATGGGCTATCAGCTAACAGGTGATGTTTGTACTGAATGCATCCACTAGAGCTGAACGGTGTTAAAATTACTCTACCTAAACCATGTCATGACTTTGTTTATATTACAATGAAACACACTAAATTACCCCGTTCTTTTAAGTTATAAATTACCCGGGCAAAGAAATGCTAGAACTCACTACGGCCTCTTATATATATTACGAAAGGGCATAATTTGCTCACATGTTCAAACTCAGCTCAAACGGCAGCTTTGCAGTACAATTTTATATGTGAACAAATTTTTGTGTAATAATATATAGTAGATACAAAACAATTCACTCATTACACAACTTTCTTGTTCAAGCATGTAATGCATCGTGTGATATCACAACTGTTTGCTGTGAATTGACCTTAAGCAACTGCATTAGGAAGTTCAAAGAGGCACTTGGCACCAAAACAATATGCAAAATCAAAACACAACCTATAATTAGTCGGGTGAAGTATTTACTGTTAGAAGACAAGAAGATATTGGCCTCAGTGCGTGCAGCATGCCTTACGGCAACATCTCCATCTGTAGCAACGCCGTGTTTAAAATTCTGCAAGACAGCAAGCACCTTTAAGTTCGCACAGTGATCACATGTTGTGTGCGACAACGACGGCAACAACATTTGGACACTACGCAACCGCCACAAGTTATTTCATAAAACAACACCCTAAAACAATAGACATACATAATCACTTTACAGGTTTAATCAATCAATCGTCCCTATGAGATTTACGGTGAAACCTGTGAGAACCGAGGACCCACATTGTTGCCCTTCACCAACAACTCATAACTCACTGGCCAAGTGGAGCTTTTCATCACCTCTTAATACACTCCATTTATTATCACCATTACCACTGCTAGGAAGATGATGCCCAAATTAACTTGCAGCTCCAATGCCAGCACGTATTGCCACTTTATTTGGATACAATTGTAAAACGTTAAGGTTGAAAGTGCGACTCCAGGTGAAGAATGAGTCAAGCGCAAATTCTAATTTCCATATCTTTTATGTTTTATTTCTTCTATGTCTATCTACCCACAAGGTTTGATGCACAATGTCAAGGCACAACCCAAAATCGATGCCCGTGTGGACTATACTTAGTACCTATGAAGACACCACATATTCTGTTTTTTTTGGAACCAGAAGTGACATTAATTAGATGCATGTGTAGCACTGCCTCTATCTGGGCGGTCTCTGTGGTAATGACTTGTCAATCATGCAGTAGTCCTGCTTTATCATCTATCTTACTCTAAACGGGACCATCATTTACTAAATGAACATTCTGCTGTTCTGAAGAAGACTTGAAACTAGCGATTGAGACCATAAACTCATAAGGAAAATGTTTCCTAATGTTGAGGTAATAATTTAAGTGAGAAGTCGGGTCATTTTCTCTCTCGACTTCTATACAATTGGACTTCTTTTTGCAGCCTGTGGAGTCAACCCCTGCTGGTCATAAGAGACAATGAAGGTTAAGTCACTTCCGCATTGGCTTCACTTTTCAGACCCGGAGGTTGGCGCTTGCAGTGAACAAGAAGTGAAATGTACAAAGAATATCCATGTTATCAAAAATATATTACACATCCTACTGGAGGAGTTATGTTTAAGGAAATTATCTGAAAATATATATATATATACACTCTGATAAGGGTTTTGATTCTGTTCCCTGAAAACATTCAGAAAAAGCGAGAACATGCAAATGCCTCAGAGAAAGGCCCCAGTCGGCCACCAGGTTCAAACCTAAAACTTTCCTGCTGTAAACACTGAGCCTGAAACACTGAGCCTGAAACTGCTGAGAGTAAATGTAAAAGCAGATGTTACATAATAATTTCAGCATGGCACAGTATTACATACTAAGACAAAACTATTTTTAAAGATACAAAGTAGCAGCAGGCTGAAGAACAAAGACACAAAATACATTAAACTTATTTTTCTTCTCTAAAATCCCCCAATTATGGCCATGAAAGACCTCGATATAATTATTCTGCTCTCTCCCTGACAATGCAAGATTAACAGCACAACTGCTTGCAGCAAAAGCTTTGTGTCCCCCCTCCAAAGACAAACACACACACACACACACACACACACACACACACACACACACACACACACAGCTAATCTCTGCATACCTCCAGGGAAACACAGCTTACAATCAGTTGTATGTGATAGAGCTGAAAACAAATGAGCTGCATGGTACTGTGGGTTTGGAAAGGGACTTGCACACAAATCTGTCATCTCACGGTGCTTTATTGCCCCGTGAGAATACCAGGGAACCTCAAGAAGAGAGTTTGTGAGGTCAATTTGTGAAACAGAAAGGGATTCTCAGTTAGACAATGGCTGAAACTAAGCCAGGAGAGAAAAAATACATAAATTAAGTTGGAGAGCAGAGTCATCCTCTGCTGACAACAACCAACAATTAGGGTACAGACGCAGATAGCCGTACCTACACAGGCTTTGAGGTTACGCCATAGGCTACGCTGTGGCTGACGTGCAGCAAGAACCGTGTTTGTCAGCTCGAGCTGCTTGTGTTTTTTCATCCTACAACTTTCTGATGTCGGTGGAAATTACTCTGAGTGTTCAGTCTTAGTCAGTAGTCTGATTCTTTTGAGTAACACACATCTGGCAAAGCAGACCTTCTGTTCACCGTTATTGCTGATCTGTATGAATGAATAAACCGAATCACATCAATCTCCTATTAAATAATGAGACGAGGTTAACATTATAATTTACCAAAGTACTCTAGTCCTATGAGTATGTGTGTAGCCCATTGTCACTCTATATGACAAAATAAATGAAAGAATGTAAACAGTTACTGTGGGCAGTATAATTAAAGCATGATATGACCTTGTCATGTACACATGCACGTAGCACTGCTGTGGTGAGAACGTGTGAAATCTGACACTCAACAATATAAACCTTGGGACTCCCGCTAACCCTTTGAGTCGGCAATAAATCCAGCTTGACTCCGGTCATCTTGTGTGACGCAGGTCCACTCTGCCACAACCAGTCAGCCAGCCAGGCAGCCTCCGCTCAGCGCAACGACTTTCCTTTGAGTAAGTTATTCGTAGTTTCCTCTTTTCTCACGCTGCTCAGTTCAGAGAACTGGGGGCAACCGTGATGGTGCCACAGCTAGGACTGGGATGTTGGAACCACAACAACTTGATGGGAAAGTTGTGAACTTTCATCCAAGAGCAGTGTCATGTTGGGATTCATGACTATTGTTCCCAGAGGAAGGAAGGAAGGAACCAGGCAACCTTAGAGGGGCGTTGGTACTACAGCTGGCTCTGGCAATTGGAAAAGGTACAACGAGGAACGGAGCAGTAATGATTATTACTTGACAATGACTGGTGTGGTTCAAACTCACATTAACTTTTAGTCGGAGCAGAAGTGGAGATGCTCTGGAGAGGATACTGGAATGTGTAGGCATGTATAAAAAAATAAAATAAAAAATAAACTTTTGAACCTCTACAGCACAAAGAAAAAGTGTCAGAGGGTAAAATACATTCATCTTGAAGAGTTTTAATCGCCACATGGAGGGAAGTGGTGGAGAGAGGGGGAGGGCGTGAACGTGAGATATGAGCAGTGAGGGAGTGCCGGTACACTTGGGAAAACTGATAACTGCAGACTCAGGTGCAGTCCACTTACTTGTCGGCCCGCTCATCCGCAGCTGAGGGGATTAAGTTGGTGGGCACAGCGACTGCTGTGACAACAGGAGGCAGAGGATTGGAGGCTCGTGTTCGCACTGAGCCGCACGTACGCAGAGGAAAGCCAGCCAAATGTCTCCTCTCAAGAAAAACAGCAGAGAAGCAAGAGTATGGTGGCAAGCAAAAAAAGTATATACATATATATATATAAACATGTGATGTTTGCCTAAGACATCTTCAGCTGACAGCCATGACAAAGGTAGAGAAAATAAATCGTTCAATGTATGTGTGCTGAAGTAATCTTATCGAAATCCGATCATTTGTAAAGGAACATTTACAATTTATTGGTGTTAAACAAAAGCCTTGAAAGCTAAAGCCAACAGATCAATCAAATCTTTTATAAACAATGTGAGTGGCTTGATTTGACAGAGGAGCTCAGGATCCAAACAGCTTTTGTTTAGTTTGTTAAGGTCATGTGAGCAAAATGATTTTCTTTCCTCTGTTAAAAGAGTAAAATACTAACTAAACAGAGTAAAAACAAACTGCTGCACTGACATCCATTGACTGAAAGGTAAACAGCTGTTGAACCTGTTGGGCGCGTCAGGTGTGTATGTACAGTGTATAACGCTCTCGTTAACGCTCTCGTTAACTACACTTTTCTGGATTAATCCTGTTTACTAACTAATCCTGCCCAAAAGGGAGTTGGACTGAGTTTTGGCAGTGCCGATATATTACACGTTTTGCCACATGTAAATGCAGTCATATCTAATCTAATGCAACCTTAATAAATCACTTATTACAAGCTTTTCTGCTTATTATGTGGATGACTTTGTTAAACAAAAATCTGTGCATCATTATAGACAGGGGAAAACAAATAAATAGTGGCTGGCTTATCTTTCAATACATTCACAAATTCAACTTAAAAAGAGTAATCTGCTGAACTTCAAGTTTTCTCTTCTGGACTGTTGGAGGTTCTGTGGCTTCTTCACACACCCGTTGATAATGATCAAGATTCTCTTTAATCCTCATTTCCAGGTATACTGCGCCCCATCACAAGAATACAGAACGTGTACTCTGACAACATCTTCACACTTGACTACGCTTTACATTCTGTACTCTGACTCGATAAAGCGAGGCCCTCTATCGGATGGGTGGGTGTGGGTCCTTTTTCAATCTTTTTGAGACCCAAGTGTATGTAGTGCTATTAGTTTGTGACTGTCAAAACAGCTGCATATGCAGTTCTTTGTAAATTTGGCAAATCTGATAATGTAATTTAAAATGTTCATTTGAAATCAAACGTCATGTTTCATATAGTTTGAACCATAGACTGTATATAAAGATGGACGGCATGACAGCTCCCCAAAAGTGAAACCCCCTGGTGGCTGGTCCTAGTACAGTATAGGTCATAACCCCCCCCCCATGTTAGCGGATGGGACCAGGGCCAAACAAAGAACTCAAAGTACACCTCAAATAATTTCTTCCCAATGATTATTACGTCATGATTGACAGCTGTCAATCATAGCGGCTCTGAAGTGCGAGTGAAGTAACCATGGAGGCACCTAGACATGTCGAGCGGAGAGTAACTTTAGTAACGTTCAATAACCTCGATTGTCTGTTTCTCCCCGATCAGTACTCCCTAGATACTGGTCCAGAATGACGTCACCAGCACAAGATGGCGGCGCTCTTATCACAGCGGGAGGAAGTGGAGACGTGTCGTCCATCTTTATATGCAGTCTGTGGTTTAAACTAGTGGTTCTCCTGTATTTTGTCATAGCTGTAAATACCTAACAGTTCTTCATCAATTTATCATTATGTAAAAAAGGTATTTGGTTACTAAATATAGGCTATAGATATAAAAGCCGGTTACGAAATAGAGGCTAAATTAAGTGTAATGTCATCACACTGCAGAGAGATAAACCTTCTTTTCAAGTGGTGTTGCTTTCCAAGAGAATTAATAGCTTGAGGATATCTGCTGCTTTTGGCAGGCATCACACGTTTAATGTTTACATTCTGCATAATGAGAAACCTGCTTTTATCACACATCAAGCTGCCAGTGAAACTTTTCATAAGCAAAACAAAGCCAGCAAGGGCACAGCAGTTACATTAAAATTCACTCCATTTACTTCAGTTTTCCACTCAAATAGAACCATGAAGTCAGAGTATTCATTACCCTGAACTTAAAGTTTAAAAGGAAAAAAAGGCAAAATAAAAGGAGGATCAAAATAAAATGAAGGAGGCCAGAGTGAAACCAGTAACGTCCCTGAAAAGGATCTTCAAAGTTTTCTTCTCTACTAACTTTATCAGAGCTGTTTCAAGGACAACCAAGATGATGCAAAGGCAATATTTGATGACAAGAAATGGAATGAGAGAGTTTTAAAACAGACAGTCACATGAGTAGATAGAACGGAGCAGGAAGGGGGGAATATTTGGCAAAGTTGGTATGATAAAAGTGGGCAGAAATATAGGCTCCCACCTTTCTAAACTTAGCTGCAGACAAGTCACTACCATCCCCATTGTACTCTGTGCATTCTGCGGCTTTGCACTTCTCAGTACTGCCTCATCAAAAGCATACCAGTCAGTCATTTATCTTGGAGCAATCTTTTCCGTCACCCTGTCCTTCCCCCCACCCTCTTAACAATCATTAAGGACAGCTACCATCCGGAACAGTTATTATAAACAATTATCAAATAGCAACGTGATAAAACTATTCAACTGTTTTGACCAATTGTTTCGTGAGGTGCTGTTGGGAGAAACAAACCGCCCGAGGAGCCAGAGAGGTGTAATTCATCTACAGTATGGCAACCGAACGATAGATCCGTAAGTCATCGGAAAACCACCAAGACTGGAAATATCTGTTGCGTAGCCGCACACATGTGAGGAAGGAGGACAAATATTTCCATGCCACTTAAAAATATACCTCGTAGCTATGGGCCCGACAACTGAAATGTTACTGAAATCCATAGGAGTTTTGTTTGGATGGAGCAAACCAGAAGAGAGGAGAGGAGGGGAGGAGAAGGAACAAGGGGATAGGAGAAGAAACAAGGAGAGAGGAGACAGTTTAGGAGAGAAGACAAGGGTAGAGGAATGGAGACGAAGGGAGGAGAAGGAACGAGAGGAGAAGAGACAATGATATAGAGGAGAGAAGGGGGATAGGAAATATTGATTTAGGAGAGGAGACATGGTAGAGGAGAATAATCATGGATATAAAGAAGAGAGAGAGAGGAGAGTCAAGGATGGAGGAAAAGAGACAAGGAAAGAGGACACAAGGGTAAGAGACAGAAGAGAGAAGGAGAAGAGATGAGAGGATACAAGGACAGAGGTGAAGGCAGGGGTAGGAAACAAGGATGCACAAGAAGAGACAACAATAGTAAGGAGAGGAGACAAGGATAGATGAGTAGAAACAAGGATAGAGGAGATGAGGAGAGGAACAGGGAGTAGGAAACAATAATATGGAGGAAAGTGGAGGAAGAGAGGAGAGTTCTGTGTTCAAACATTCAGTGTAGACACTTGGAAAAGTTGAGGAAAACTGAGACAGTTTGGTTAAAACCACACAGTGAAATAAATTAGAAGTCAAACCCATCAAAGAGATTAAGGGAGACCACCTTGTGGCTAAAATAATGTTCTGCCCTTAAAGAATAATGTTACCTCTTACTAATCCTGCTACTTTCTAGCCTTCAAAACAAACCTCTTCTTTCCCTTTACTCCTTCTCATATCTTTTCAGATCCTCTGCTACACTTTCATTTTCTTCCTCTTGTTGTTCTACCAAACCAAACTTTCTCTGTTATTCCAGGAAGCAGCTACAGTTACCACTCCGTCCCACACCCTTCCCTGTCTTCAGTGTCTACAGTAAATCCTTGTGCTTGTCAAAACTTGACAGCCTTATCAGTTGGAGTATTTTCCCCATGCTTAAAAACCTCACATGATGACCACATCGTGGATCTAAAAGGCTAAAGACAGCTTACTCATGAGAAAAAACTAAAAAAGAAAGGGGAGAGAGAAGAAACTGAAAACAGAAAGAAGTCACTGCTGAGCGGACCATGCAGCCCGGACACCACAGCTGTGAAAACCTCCAACCACATGAGAAAGAGTAAAAGATTCCTTCGAGTCCCGTTACTCCACTTATTGAATTTTTACAACCTGGGGGACCGCCAGGCACTTGGCTCCGCCAACACGTTTCATGCCATTACCACTCCTTGGTCCAGAAAAACAGAAGGGAGAGACAGACAGAAAGACAGAGAGCGAGACTGCTGGTTGAATCATCCCTCTCACCCACAACTCTCTGCTTTTATGACCTCTGTCTGCTTTCAGAAAAGATGAAGGCCTCTGTACTGCCTCTGTGTGTGTGTGTGTGTGTGTGTGTGTGTGTGTGTGGCAGAGGATTGTGTACCACTGCGGACAGACATGTTTATCACGTAACCACATACGGGACCCACACACAGCCTGGCCTCCATCTCTTCCTTGTCAATGACAGGCCTGTAGTCTTGTGGTTACTTTTTGAAGTCGGGGAGGGGAGGGGGGGCGATGAGAGCTCACACCTTCACACAGAACAAAGGTGTTACAGTTCACTACTGTAAAGTTGTGGGAATACAGCACTGCGATACCGTTGATAACACAGTCGTTGCCAACAATGAATTCCTTTCGAGTGGCTAACACTTGAATCATAGTTTAGTCTGCGTCTGAGACAACAGCCCTGAACCTGAACTCTAACCCTGACACCAACAAGGCCGAATATAATAGGTCCGTGTTAATCACCGTGTAACACTTGGCTTTGGCCTGCTTTCAGAGAGAGACTAAGAATCTGCCACCACGCTGAGAAATTTAACCTGATGGCGGCGCCACACATCACATCATATGTCACACAATTTCTTTTTAACGGAGAAGATAAACTGTGTGTGTAAAAGCTAAATTCTGTGTCACGAGAACACAGATAATTAGTGGAGTTCAGGTGAATTTATGACTCTGCGTCAGGGCGTCAGTGGCGGTTCATGGTTCAGGCGATGGTTAGATCGAACCAGCGATTCACACCAACGCTCCTGGAATCAGCTCCTTTACTTTGCACCTGACAGACACGGAGTCAAACACCACAAATCTTAGAAATCATAGAAAAAAGTTAAAGGCATCAAACTTATATAATATAAAAAAGCTGACCTTGAACATTTTGTAGCACAACTCAAATCCAAACTGATGGTATTTCTGAACAATAAGCTGATTGAGAGTTCACCGAGGGCACCGAAATCATCCACGTCTGTCACTGCTTATGGTGGATCCGCCACAGAGATGCCTCTGGTGTAGGAATCGTACTGATTTATGGTGCAGCGTCCAATTTCACCCGTTGATAGCATCACCGCAACACCAGCGAGGTGTGTCATACATTATCTTGCCGTGTCACGCTTTAATTATACACCCTAGAGTCATTACATTCTTTCATTCACTCAGTGAGAGAAAAAAAAACAATAGCAGCTAATCACAGTTCTTGTGGTTTTCGTAGCTGTGGTATCGCTTTAGCTCTGTACACCCCCGATGCATAGTTACATTTTGTTAGTTACAACAGTTGACCTGGGTAGCGCAATTTGTACCACTGTAAACCAAGTTAAGTCACTTACATTTTATTTATATAATAAAATAACAAATCTACCTCAAAATGGTTTACAATCTGTACAGCATACGACACCCTCTATCCTTTGACCCTCAATTTGGATAAAGAAAAACTCCCTTTAATGGGTAAAAAATGTTTTCATTTTTGTAATTTTAAAAAGATATTCTTGTATATAAGATATGCACTGTATACAATGTTCTGTCCGGGCATTGAGATTGACGATGTCAAACTGATTTACTCTGGAAATACTGAAAGAATTGAAACAAAACAACCCAAAACACAGCACCGATACAGAGAGAAGTCCACCTGAATCAAAGCACAGTCAAACTAATCAAACCTTGAGATGTGAAGCAGGGCTGTTAAACAGGAGGGGGACAGAAACAAACAGTACTACAGCAGGAGATCAATGGACACCAACGTTTTTCATAAAAAGAAAATCAGGCTTTGCAGACAGAACTTTCCAATACTATTTTCTACAAACACAAAAAGCTGTTTTAGCCTTACATCAGCTGCTGCTTCTCCAGATCAAAAGCTGCTCTGATCTGACACAACTGAGAAACTACACACCTGGTCAGGCTTGCAGGAGGTAATTAAACTGAATGAACAGAAAAATTTAACTGTAATGCAACGTAATACATTAGTCCTGTAATACTAACTTTGGCACTGTGTCAAAGAGGACTAGACCCAACTTTTGTCATTTTGTCATTTTTGAGGCTTGGGTCTATAGTGCTGCTGGATTAATTATGTTTTTAATTATCCATATATGTAAGTGAAGTGAACCAAATTATATTATATGCAGTGTATTGCATTTCAATCACAAAATGAGACACATACCTGTAGTATTAATCTCAACAACACTGAACATTTCAGTAAAGTAGTATTTATTGCATGGCTTCATTATTGCAGACGTAAATAAAGTGGATCTTATATACACAATATTTATGTATTAGGTCTCAGCCTGCAGATTTACTGTGTAGTTCAGTCTCAGCAGGCAGCTGTGATAAACCCACCGAACACTAACCTGCCCAGCACCAAATACCAAAAATATGAAAAAAAACGAAAGAAATGTGTTATGTGAAATATTAAACTGAGACTGCAAATCATTACTGCAATTAAAAATGATTACTATGTGCCAACCATTCTGCCACATCCGGAAACCAAAAGCTGATTGAGGAAGTCTTGAAGATTTATCTGTATTTTTATCTGTAGATAATTAGTTGGTGTGTTACCCTGTTAGTGTGAATAAACTTTGCAGGTAGATTTGCCAAACTGTTGCATAATCCCAACTCTGATGTAGCAAAGAGGGAATGAAACGGACTGTGAGTCTGCTGTTTATCTTGTTACTGAACCTATTTTCTACAGAGCGTGGAGGAAAAGCCCTGAGTTGACGTCAAGAAGCAATCTGCAAAAACACTCCGAAGGTGACACAGATCCACTCACGGCGAGATCATACAACGACTCAGACAAAATAATTCATATTGAAGTGATTGTGTCTAGAGCTTGAATTCCCTGGCTCCCTGAATTTTATAGAGCATTAAGTACAGTTGTCAACAAAGAGGGATTTGCTACAGAACAGGCAGTTGAAAGATCTTGTAAGAGTACAAAACAAACACGCAGAAGTACCAGCAGAAGAAAAACCACACTATAATCTGTCCCATTCAAAGACATATGCTAGAATAACACATAAAATATGTGATGTCCTCGTTTTCCAGACATCGTCTCTGTGTTCACAAGGCAAATAACCACTTGGCATTCATTCTCAAACACTATTGTGTTACAACATTATGTTCAACATCAAAATAGAGCTCAAAGCGGGAATGCAGGACTTTTATATATAAATGGACGTCCAAAGGTTTTAAATCTGGTGTCTGTGGTGACATTCCTGCACTGGAGCACCGGTAGTGATGCGTTTTACGTCAATCAGCAATGATTTTGGTTTGCCAGGGCTAAAGTGGGGAGCAACGGTGAAGCCTATGGCAAGAAAACCTGAGAGGCGTCCAAGAAAAACTTCTGATGTTGCAGATAAAAAAGAAATTCTGAGTTCAGAGAATGGATTACAGTCAAAAAATGGAAGCGATCGACAGCGAGGACAAACACAAATAACCATTGCAAACATCATAAGGACTGACAGCAGTGTTTGTGTAATTACTCTCACTGCCAGAAGGGGGAGACAAAAGTTCCACACTGCAGGGGATTAATCACTTATTCATATGTCTATAGATTGTATATAAGTTTGATCTTATAGTGGTACAGCCTCAAAATTGAGTGAGATTTATTTACCTCTCGGTCTAACATGACAGAATGGTTTGTAGTTTGTTACTGGTATAGCTGAGTAAGCAATTTTACTGCTTCTTACCGTGCCGCTCACCCTGACGTCGTAAAGCCGTCCCCAGTCGTCTTCATGGCTGTCCACCATCATCATACTATCATCTTCCTCCAGGAACCACTCAGCCTGCAGGTCAACCTTTACCTCCTCCCCCATGGAGTGCATCCCTACGGCGGGGAACAGCCCCTCTGCCGACACAGGAACCTCCACTGAACCGACCTGTGGACAAGAGAGGAGACAACACTATAAATACAGACAGCTCTGCTGGTGCATATTTGAAATAATGCATTACAGAAAGTCATTCAGATCAAAAACACCTACCTCTTTGCCATTTTTGGTGAAAAAGACTGTTGTAAAACCTGCTTCAATATTTTCGGAGTGTATCCCACAGCCAATGCGGTCACCTCGAGCACACTTTGGGCCAAATTGCTGTCCTACAGGGTTGCCATTGTATAACCTAGGAAGAATGAAGAGATAAAAGTCCTCATAACATAAATGCGAGCTAGTAACTGATAAAAAAAATAACCATTAAATCGTGATTCTTTTCATTTCAACTCAATGATTTGCTAAAGAAAAACAGAATAAAAAACACATTTGATTGACCCTAAATCTGAATTTTGATTGTGCTCAGGAGGTTATGGCATCGCAACAAAGCCTCTGCGTGTAGGCTACACTGGAGATAATATGCACCTTCAAAGGAAAAATAACTACAGTGGCTACAGAGAAACCACCGGAGGACAGCAAGAACCGCCACTGGTCAGCTTCCTGCTTGTGTTTTCTCCTGCAAGTTTTTTTCAGTACCAGCAGTGTAATATACAAGTTATTTATCAAGCAGGAAATGTCTCAGTTATGAGGATTTGCTGCTTTCTTTGGGTTCTTGACTATTGGTCAGGCAAAACAAGCAATTTTAAGATGTCCCCTTGAGCTCTGAGAAAGTGGCACATACTACATATCACAACAAATTAATATATATTCAAAACCATCATTAGTTGAAGTCCTACAGATGATAATTAGACATGCAAAATTCAGAGATATTATGACAGAAATTCTCTTATGCCAGTGAAAACAAAGAATAAAAAGAAGAAGTAAGAGCTAAGGAGAATGATACAGGAAATTACTGTTGCAGTTATGTGTGGATGCAGCATCAACCGGCCACAACCCATTTTCCCAAACCATGCATGAAACCAGTGCTGTACTGTAGACTATAGAGGACTGTGGTTTGACTTACTTGCCGTTGTCAGCGTGGTAAGCTACAGAGTATGGCAGCCAGCCAGGCTGGTGGTCCAGCCTGTAGAATTTAGGCACCAGGCCCACAGCGATGGTCCCCCTCACCCCTGTGTCCACTATTGTCACCTACACACACACACACACACACACACACACACACACATAAATACACACTGTAACTACAGCTGTGGCACCAATGAGCTAGTTTAACCGACGGCCACACTTGGAGTCGGCCTTTATACTTTATTAAACTCGCTTATGTGGGTTAAATGAAAAGGAATTGTTTTTAAAACCAGAGAACCAAAATCCTAAAACTTTAATGAGTCACACATTCAAACTCATGTCAGGAAAAGGCTTCTTTTTTTTTTAAAATCTTTTTTGCTCTTTGGCAATTATTTTGACCCAATGTATACAATCTAAGAGATGTAGACGCTCTGCTGCATTTAAAGTTATTGCCAGTCAATTGTCTAAAATTTGAAATAACCAACCTGCTTTTGTTTACAGAGGTTTTGGTGATTCGATGTCCAACAAAGCTGTTATATACAGTTCACTGTTCCATTCATTAGGTTTAATTAAATCCAAGGCGATCATGGTGTGAAGTAAGTTTACTGTATTTAGCACAAATCGTAGTATTCCAGGAAAGTTTGATGATTATTGTGATAATACCAATCACTAATAATCGCAGCATGAAAATGTTATATCGGCACATCCTTAGTCCAGAGCCCTGTTGGGCAGCAGGGGAAAACCTCTACAAGACATAACACCAGCCTGCCAGCCAAGCCCAATCAGAGCAAAATGACACACAATACCAAGAAGAATTAGGTGAAAGGTAATACATGCAAACACAGGAGAATAGCCCCGTCCGGTCTGTATTTGTTCCCTTCCTTTGTCAGTGACCTCTCCAAGTCATTTCTCAATCTCAAATTTTCCTCCTCTGTGTCATTCCTTCTGTGTCTTTTCCCCCCCTTCCCCATTTACCTACCTCCCTCATTCTCTACCTCCCTCTTCAGCCCAGACCCCCAAATCACTGCTCTTGCATGACGGCTATCAGAAACCAAAATTCTTGGATTTCCCTGACTAAAAATTCCAGGCCTGGTTCCTTTCCAGTCTGGCATTTTAAGGATAATACTACATACCCCTGCTTTGTTAAGAACTAAATTCTTGGCCTTGGCAGATTACCACTTCCACACTTAAACCGTTTAAATACCATTTGTGTCTGTAAGATATGAATACAAGTTACATAAACATGTGAGAGGTCCTCAATTAGGTAAGAGCAGGAATGTGCTCACGGATGAGCCGTTAAGTTATGTTGAAATGAATTTTTTGGAAATAAATCTATTAAAACAAGTGGAAAGCTGCAGATGTTCAGCTGGGCTTGAAGAAGACAGATGACAAAAGCTGGAGAGAGTACAGCAGTAGCGACAGAGGTGTAATGGATTCCTTGTGAAAGCAGAACGAGGAGAAACACGAGGATAGCAGTGACGCATACGTCGACAGAGGCCTGACCTTTAAGAATGAACGCTCCCAAATTTGAGAGATATCTGGGAAACTGACAGCATGTGCGTCACAGAGTGGAGAATAATGTAGCATAAAACTCTGGGTAATGACCACAGTAAAAATCCACTTGTTTAAATGTCAGTGTAAGAGATCTCTCAGGCTCCAAATGGGATTATCATTTAAATATATAAACATTGTTATCTTTAAGAATTTATTGCTAGGGAAGAGAGAGAGAGAGAGATCTGGTCAGATGAAAGTTTGCCATCAAATTTAAAAGAAATGTCACATCTGGCAGAAATCCGGGACACCTCGCAGCCCCGATAAATAATGTCAAAGCACATTGACAGCCTGTTTAAAATACTGCAAAGGAGATCTGAAATGTTTTAACATGTGTCCAAAAAGGTGCTTCTTATCTCAAAAAGAAAAAAGAATCTGAAAAGAACAGTGGAAGAAGTAAATCTTTCATAAGACAGCTCGCTATAGCTACAGGACTTATGATGCTGCATGGTCCTGTCTGGCTCTATTTGCAGCTCAGCAGAATGACGTAGGTTCACAGGATAATGCATAGACTGATGCTTCCTTCTGAAGCCTAAAAACCCAGACAAGGAAGTATGCCTGCCTCACCTGCCGTCTCTTAACCACACGTCACAAGGCCTGCTCTGACGTGCACCATCCACATATAAGCAGGCTCATAAATAACACAAACTGCAGCACTCTGCACTTAATTTATGACTGAACTCTTGCAACTTTCCTGTGCTAAATCACCAAGATACTCTTACTCTTTTGTATGTATGAGAACTATTAGAATGGCCTGATACATAAGGCCACCAATTTCTAAATAAATGTCCAATAGTTTATCCTGCTGTGAGTCTGCCTGCCTGTCTGCTGAAAAACACTGTGTGTTAGACTAATCTTTGTGCTCAAAGATACCACCTAACCCACACCCTATCCCTCATTCCAATGCAGCTAGGACATTTTTGAGGTAGTGGTTTTGCACTGGTGAACTGGGACTGTAGGGGGGCACACAGAATTTAATATGAAGTTAAGAAAATTGTCGGCAACGGGATTCCAGGGGATAGAATTGCTGGCTGGATGGTAAAGCAATCTTGGGCACACACAGGGATGATGGTATGTGGTAAGCCTATCATAGAGTATTGTGAATAACCTCCCCACCCAAACATTTCAAAATGAATGATTGTGTAAAGGACCAAAAGTCTACTTATTTTCTAATGAGTACCATACATCCAGAAAGAGTAGAGAAACAAAAAGTGTGGGACAGCAACATGGCAATCATGTTAACTAATGACAGACAAAACAAATCGGTTCGGTCTTGCACCTCAATCAGAACACGGTTACAATAACTATATCAGATGCCAAATTTACAGCATCACTGTCAATGAGCCTTACCTCAAAGTAGCAATTTCCCTTTGATAAAGGATGGCCAGCCACATAGCAACCCACCTCTTCAGAGTTCCCTTGGTAACTAAAGAGAGGAAATTACAGGTTAACAAAAGGTGATTTCTAATAGGTCAGACTGCTGTCTGCACAATCAGAAACACACTTCGAAGAAAACCTCATCTTTAGATCGAAAGACCGTCAAGACACTAAGACAGTATAAACACATGCACATGTTATTGGCTGTTATGTTATGTATATGTTGTCCATCAGCTTTATCTAAGAAGGAAAGGGATGTTTTGTTAAGGAAGGGGAAAATGGAGATGCGCAAGGACAAACGGCAATTACCATTGAAGCTTCTGAAGCTTTGTATCAGCAAGGTAGTGTGTTGAATGTTTAACACAATATTAAGCAGCCGAATCAAATGCCAACAGCTTTAGATTAAGGATTCACATTCAAGTTATTACTATAGAACAAAACTGCATGGTAGGTGCTGTATGGGCCTCTTTTTCCAGTAGGGATAGCGTAGCCTAAATGTTTGGGAACATACTGTGTCTGTGCTTTTCACATTATGCTGAATTAGAAACAGGCCTCCATTGACAATGAATGATGTTTTTAATCAGTCATGCATCATGCAGTGGGCAAAACAAATGGGAACACATACTACAACCCTCAAGCTGTTTGTCTTGCATCTTTTACCCCAAATACAAAAATTAAAAGTTTATAGAAAACAGGGGAGACAGAACGAAATCAAAGGGTAGAAACTAGTATGTTCTACTCAAGGCCAAAGACGTCCGAGCAAGGAATGCAACGATCCGATCTGTCGTAAGTGGATCGGCTACAGATTTTTAATTTGGTCAAAAGAGGGCACCTGTGTATCCCTAGACTCCTAACATTTGGTGGGTCAGCGTGTTATCAACATACTAAACCTTTAGGATTTCCTTCACAGCAGTTTCTGAGACCTTTTCTTTCTTAAATGATAACAGAAAATATTTTAAAATCTGTAATAAACCCACTAAAGCACATCAAGTTTTCTCATTTCTCAAAGGGCCCCCAATGATGAGGAAACCAACACAGTACAACACAGAAGCATCTTTTGAGATAAACTATTCTGTCAATCCAACAAATCCAACAAAGCCACATAATCTCTTCAATTAAATCCCCACTCAGGCAAATTCAAGACCTAAGGCTGACCTGAGTGTGTTTCCATCCTTCTGCAACCTCATATATCGTTCCTGTGCTGGGCGCCCATCCCCAATATCTCTGATTCGACGCCTCAAATTCAGGAGGCATCTGTGGTGTAGTACGTTGATGTCATCCATCTGAATGAAGAAAATGGGACAGTGGAAAAAAAAATGGCCGTTTGTTTCCTCTGAGAAAAAAAACACAGCTAGGAGGAAGCTGACACACAGGGCCAATACTATGTACTAACTACCCAGCTCTTCTCAAGCATGTGCCCCTGATTCTTCTATACAATAGTCGCTTGAAAATTTCTGATAAGTGCATACTCTCACACATTCTCGGCATAAGGGTTTTCATTTGTCTTGTCATCTCAGATTAGATTGACAAAAAAAAAAAAAAAACAAGGACAGAGAAGACTTCCACAAAACAAAAGCCATTTCAAGCTGTTAAATACTGCAGTGACACAGCAAACCTTGAAAATCATTACATAATACACCACTCAGAGATACTACTGTCGGCTCCAGAACAAGTGGGTCTTAAATAAACATAGCTTGAGGACCATTTACATATACAGAGCCCATCTATCTTTAAGTAGAAAAAAATCATGTTGGTACTTCTAACATGAGTATATGTTTACTGAACTTACTAAATTGGCTTTTAGTAAAGTAAATCACTAGTATATCTAGGGATGTAACTAATAGTTATTTTCTCAAGTAAGGGACTAATTGTTACATCTATGAAATGTCAGAAAATTGTAAAAAAAAAAATGCCTATCCATGTTTCTGAAAAACTCAAGATGACATCATTAAACTGAATACTTTGCACATCCAATAATCCAAAACCTAATTATATCCAGTTAACTATCACATAAGACAAAGAAAAGCAGCAAATCGTCACAACTGAGGAGCTAAAAACTGGGGAGAATTGGCATTTTACGTTTAAATAAATGACTTAATTGACTTTCAAAATAGCTGCAGATGATTAATTCGTCAGTCGACTAATCAACTAATTGTTTCTGCTCTAAATACATTATTTTGAATTGTATATTGTTCAGTTTGCATAATTAAGTACGAGCAAGTTCATATGTGAATGAATCTGGTATAAAACTGATATGTAATTTATATATAACGCTACAAAATACATTATGAGCTTTCATATTTATTTACTGTTCTTCTGTGCACCAATACTCTCTCTGATAATGAACTGATCAGCTGTGCATGTTTATATAACGCCCCTGTGATGTAATCATACGTGACGTTATCCTGCTGTATTTCCCTGCAGCGACGAGGGGATCGTTTAAGTTTCTCTCGTGGGCCAATAAAACGTGTACATGCATGAAGAAACAGGTGACCAACCCCAGAGCCCTCTCACTGAAGCTGTCGCTATCAATACTGATTATATCATCGATTGGATTGACGGTATTCGGTTGTTTTTACGTCACGTAAAGATGATGTCAAAGCAAACACGTCAAACTTCCACATCGTGTCTAAAAGCCTCATTCAGATATTTCTCACCAGTGGTTTGGAGGAACACATGAATAGATTTTAGATATATATATATATATATATTTGAAAAAAACGTGCAACTGCCGCAACTAGGGGAAGTGGGCGTGCCAATGTTTACATCTAACGCTGTCGAGGCTCGCCAGCTAACGATAAAGCTCATTTAAGTTAAACTATCTTGAATATTCAGACAGTTAACAGCTGCCATGTTAACCGACAGTGATGTACAGCTCAGTGTTGATTAAATGACATTTATGAGTGACCAGCAGCCAGTCGTCGGCAGGTGACGAGGGGTCAGTTTAGCCGCAAAAGCTAAACGTGGATTAGCGGCATCCGCGGCTAATGTGATAGCTTCTTTCTTGCTTTTTAGCAGCGGGGCGACGGGAAAAGCTTCTCCTGACCGCGGAGAGCAGAGCTGGGGTTCACCCCGGGTGTCGTTACCGATCGGTCGATCGCTTACCTGTTCCTCTAGCCGGCTATTATGACAGAAAAACTCACTTTTGCCCCTCAGCTGTCCATAGCGCCACATAAAAAAAACTTTGGAAACTAGAGTTCGGCGCTTCCTAGTGACGTCACAACTTCGTTACTGAAGGCAGCCAATCGCGTCCGGGTTTGAGAAATGGTGATGAGAATTCAGCCAATCACATCTCTCGGATTGTGTTTGTGTGTGTGTGTGTGTGTGTCCTATTTTGGGTCAAATGTGCCAAATTTACCCACATTTAAAATTATGAAAATATCAAGTGGTTCCCATCATGATGAAAAACCCACAACCCACTTCATGGACCAACTTGTTTCACATGGTTCTGGACCTGGTGAGTATCATGATACAACACCCCCCCACCCCCTTCTGTTGACAATGTGTTTCATGATCTTAATCTGAAACATTACTATGAAAATCTTGAAGTAGGTAGGTGGTCGGGGGTGATGCTCTCAGTGTCCCACCCCAGGGTTTGTGTGGATTCTGGTTGCTATGTTGAAGTGGCAGCAGAGGGACTTTCTGAGCCAGCTGGGATAGACCTGAGCTGGAGAGGAAGAGAGTGAGGAAGAAATTGTGCGGCTGGGAGAGGAAAAATGAATAACCCAGGGCAGTGTGGAAAAGAGAGCCCCCGTTGGTCTGGCGTGTGTCTTGGAACATTCTCCTGATATGTGGAAACAGACTAGTGCTGTAGCTCGCGAGATGATGGGAACACAAGACGGCAGGTGATTTCTGCCCTCCGTGCCAAGATTAATCAGAACAACAGGCTGCTGATGGCAAAGCACATTTTGGCCTCGTGTAGCCCTGGATTCCAGCAAGTACAGGCCGGTGGGTATGTCATTGTGCTCTGTACTACTACTGCAGGAGTGAATGACCCAGTGCCAGGCAAACAGCACATTTTGTCTGCACACAAACTTATTTTAAAGGTAGCGAGATACAGCATTGATGGATCAATACCCAAATTCTGTTAATCCCCTGTTAAATTCGCATGCGTTTGTTGGTATCGTGTTCATGTTGCATCTGTCCACAGAGGCATCCATGGCAGCAAGGCAATGTCAGATAACACAGGAGACAACTGGACTCCAGATAAGAGAGGAATTCCTCAACACTCTACCTACTGCCAACCTCTACCAATGATCTTCATCTGCAGATCCTTGACTTTGCTTTCAATTTCTCTTTTTATACACACTGTAAATACATATATATTTTTTGCAGTGCCATAATGTGCTGCGTGGGTAGTAGAGTATCGTTACTCAGTGCTGAAAGTACAACAATACCTGAGATACTTTGCCCAATTAGATTTTCTGATACCTCAAATGGTACTGTGGTTATAAAATAAGACAATTCTATAAATGATTCAAGCTAAAGTAAAAGTAGTTTTCACTAAAAGGTTTACAGGACACAAAAGTACAGACTTACACAGGCTACTGAAGTATTTTAAAGTATTATTCAATGTATATTTTAGTACAACAACACCATTTATATGCACCAAATAACCTGTAATAACCTCATCAGAATACCACACAGAGCTGTGCAGACAGTTTTATCATGTCAGGAATGGCGGGATCAAGTGTTGTGTGTTGAGCAGAAGGGTGAAGGACTCAGCAGTGATCTTTTGAAGATGGAAAATCCTGACTGGCTGAGTGGAGCGATGGATTGCATTATTAGCAGTTTGGCTCCGGCTGGTCGATGTGCATTCCTGCATTCCCCCTCCTCCTAATTATCCAGATGATTACTCTTCCAATTCAAACAACTGGTGAGCAATAGACTTCACTGCCCCCACACTTCAAAATGTGATGTGGTCCATGAAGTCAGTTAATAACTGATAGCTGCTCAATTGTAATCTAGAAGTTTATATCTTAATAAAGACTGGATTAGCCTTGTTGTAGAGGAGAGGCATTACATATCTGACTCAGCAGTCATTTGCTGAGGAACAGTTTTAGTTACATAAAGTAATCTCATGTCAGTATGTTACACTTCTGTTTGGTAATATACTAAGATTTTGCATATAACTCATTAATTTAACATTTTGTAAACTTTCATATGTGTTTTTTGTAAGAGTATCTCCAGTGTAGAAGAACTCAGCTGAAGCATTACATGTTCGTACAGGAAGTATTCTCTGTCATAACCTCATAAGCAGGAGAACTCACACAGCTGTGCATTTATTGTAGCAAATGGCTGTGCAGTGGCTGATGGAGGCACATGTACATTTGTATTTGCTACCATGGCAAATATTATTCCAGAAAGGTCTTTGACATTGGAAAGAAAGTGCAAAAAGCTGAACATGACCGCTACTCTTTGTGCATTTGTGATGTTGAGTGTAAGTGTAAGAAGAAGAGCTGGATGTATGTTAGTATATAACAGGAAAGGGTGGAGAGATTTTGATAATTTCTGAAAGGAACATAATCCACCCCCCACTTGCTCTCTCTCTCCCTGCCACCTCCCTCTCTCCCTCTCTCTCTCTGAGTCCCAGCCCCTGAAGGTGTCATAACTGTGCTCTCTCTCTCTCTCTCTCTGTCTCTCTCTCTCTCTCTCTCTCTCACTCACTCACTCTCTATCACCGCCTTTCAGATCTTTAAAAGCTGGTGCTTTGCTGTGTCTCTCTCGATCTCCATTTGTCTCCTCTGGCACTGCAGGGGACTCAACCGGCAAAGCACCAAGGAAAGCTACTGTATAGAAACGGGAAGAAGACTGAGGAAAGGGGAGAGAAAGGGAGAGAGAGGGAGAAATATACATCCAGAAATAGCATCAGCCACATTTAACTGACAGAGAGTGACAGAGTGGAGAACCTGAGACCTGGACAGAAAATGCCTATCCTTTCTAACTTAACAACCGTTGTTTTGTTGCTGATTGCTCACTGCGGATCATGGACCGGGGCAAACCGCTTGGGCCCCTTCAAGGTCTGTCCCTCCTGCAGGGATCCACTGGGGGCAGGTCGGCCCCCCAGGGACCATAATGCTGCCGGCAGCACGTCAGTGTTGGCCCAGGGAGAGCCCTGTGGTGTCTACACCCTGAGCTGTGCCAAGGGGCTCCGCTGTGTTCCCCCACCAAGGGAGCACAGCCCCCTCCAGGCTCTGTTGCAGGGAAGGGGCATTTGCGCCAAGCACAGCAGGACCAGTCCCACTGAGAGGCCCCACCCCACAGGTAAGATACTGTATACACACACACACACACACACGTGCATGAAATCACGTATGCATACGTACATGCATGCGCCTACAGATGCACACGGACACATGCATGGGCACTGCAGGTAGGCTAGACATGTGCAGTGGCAGAGCAACCACACATAATTGTATTTACAGTGGGTCTCCTGTATTGCTGTGAATTGCATGTGATGCTGTGTCACTTGCCAACAAAAGAAAGGCCAATTAGTGTGTGACATTTAAGCCTGGATGCATTTTGTGCACCACAGATGAATTTGCAAACCTCCAGCATTCAATACTGCTCAGCAGTGCCTCTGGAGTCACTGTGATAAAAATGTCATTTGTCTTTACAGTCCTATTGTAAAAGACTGTAATTTGTTCATCAGAAATGAGGGCAAATCACAAAAAACAAGGAGCTTTTATTTAATCTTGAGGTATTGCAACAGTGTATAAGTGAAGATGCTTATCTCAGCATTTTTCAGATTTATTCATATTTATTTTCAGTTTCTTTATATTTCATCCATTTCAATGACAATGATCTGCCCTACAAGTCAGATTCTCTGTAGAGAATTCAGAATGAATGTGAAACTGTCACAGTGTCACCTACATCCTGATCAAGCTGCTTTTTATTGCAGTGATCTCCATCTACTGTTCAAACTGAGATACTGCGATTAAATATCTGAAAAGGAAATATACTGAAGGAAATTAGGTCTCTCATTGAATGACCACCCCACAGGTCTCATCCGAGTGACTGCTTAGTAAATGTCTTGTACAAAAAAGATGCAAAGATGGACTCCAAAGTCTAAATATTATACATGCAGCATATATTGTGAAATGTGACATTGTGGTTTGATGTTAATGGCTACGATGGTTTAATGTCACATTCTCATGCCGGTGTGTCATTTCCTCTCAGGTCCCCATCCCTCACACAGTGGTGACATTGAAAGAGTAAGTTCATGCTCTTAATTTACAGTTTTTAATGAGTGAAGCTAATGGATCATCACCTAAATGATCAAAATTCTGACATGTATAAAGCTTTTTATATAACAAGATTGCATTATTGCACATCATATGTGATGGAGAGGGTCGTATATCAAGCTGCATTGTATTATAGAGAGTTATTACCATAGATCCTCGGCTGTTTTGGGTGTTGCAGTGGCATGTACACACACTGC
This sequence comes from Lateolabrax maculatus, assembly GCA_031216445.1. NCBI lineage: Eukaryota > Metazoa > Chordata > Actinopteri > Acropomatiformes > Lateolabracidae > Lateolabrax > Lateolabrax maculatus. Next base: position 24,658,633 of record CM062201.1, on the reverse strand, counting down.
CCTGAAGCCATGCATTATGGTGCATGATGTGTGTGCTGCTATGCGGCAGAACTAATTGAGCATGATGTGAATCAGGAAAGTTTCAAGTCGGCCGCTGTCGCCACAGATTTTTCACTTTGCGAGCCGGGGTGATCTGCAAGCATTTGAACTAATATGTGTGTCATCATGGGAACAACAATAGTCACATAATTGATCAAGATGACACAAATTTCACAAAGTGACACAAAAACGCACAGTCACTTCAAACCATTCAGTGACCTGAAAAGCCAAAGCATTGTGTAACAATATGGTTATATAATGTTATACATTATGTGACATTTGATATATATAAATATACATTTTCTCTGCTTCTGGCTCTAATGCTGCATCACTGTAGCTAATCCTTTGTGATTCACATCGACATGTGTTGTGATCAAAGAGGATTTCTGCCAACACAATCACCTGAGGCGAGATAGCAGCTTGCCACTGCCACTCTTTAGATGAAGACAGGTTCTCTATCTTTGCCTCTGGTGATGTTTGAAGTCACACTCTGCGTTGCTGTTTTCAGGCACCCTGCCGCAAGCTGCTCAATAGTGTCCTGAGGGGTCTCGAGCTGACAATCTTCCAGTCTGACCGTGACATCTATATACCCAACTGTGACACTCGTGGATTCTACAGGAAAAAGCAGGTGAGCGAGTGTTGCAGTCACCTGGAACATCACGAAACATGTTACTGGAACTTTAAAATGTGTCTTTGCTGCACTGACTTGGTGTCACTGTATGTATTTGTGAGTGTGGGAGCCGTGCTCCACTGCAGCTTTCTGTTCGGTGCATTCAGAGATTTGTCTGTGACCACAATGGCTGAGAATAACTGACACTTCTCTCTCTGAGCCTCTCAGCTGTGAGCTCAGAGAATCAGTACTGCGCTATGATGACATATCATTTTCTCTCTCTTCCTCTCTCACCACCTTTCCCACTCTCCCACTCAATCTCCGCCCTCCTTGCCTTTCAAAATCTCCCTCTTTCCTGTCTTTTAATCTCACACAGTGCCGCTCCTCCAAGGGCATGCAGCGTGGCCACTGCTGGTGCGTGGATGAGCTCGGCACGCCTGTGCCCTCACGTGCCAGCGAAGATGGTACTTTACCATGCGATGGGGAGTGAGGGATGAGTCTGTCCTATTGCTCTGAGCCTGGAGGAAGAGGAGAAAGAGGAGGAGGAGGAGGAGGAGGAGGAGGAGGAGGAGGAAGTGGTGGAAGAGCAGGAGCACAGGGAGAGGGGGTGGCTTTAGCATGTGCTAGACACTGCCTGGACAGGAGGTAGCAGGGATAAACCACTTCCTATGGAAAATACACACCAGTTAACGTTCATGTCCTCTCTAGAAGCAAGACACACACACTCTCACAGTCCAGCAGCAGCAACAATAACATCTGCCTGAATGTTCAACAGTTGCAGCAACGTCCACTGCGTCGTCTGGTGACATGCTGCATGCTCACATTAATGCTCCGTGAACTGCCTCAGTGATCCAAGCGGTAATACTCCGAATGATCTCTATATTCCCTGGCTCTTGTCCCGGCTTTCTGGTAGATTTTTGATTTTCCTTTTTACTTTAGGATAGCTGACACTGCCTGTGTTTGTTCCGATCTCAGTGGGCTGAAATACTGTTACGCAGGTGATGTGACACAAATGTTTGAAAAATGTGTCTTCCTCACTGTCCTCTCTCCCTTTCTCCAAAGATACACTGATATCAACATACCTAATTGACAGAATCTTTCTTTTCTATTAATTTATTTTTGAGTCTGTATTTCCATCAAGTACTGCTTGAACCTTACAGTATCTTATATATATGTCAAGTCAGAAAAAATAGTCATACGAATATGATCTTGGATGCTTCTGTTCATTTTATTTGTCAAAATGGCGTTCTGACTGCTTATTAGTTGATTGTTTGTACATATGTTGGAATTTTGTGGTCGACTGTGTGTTCTGAAGTGGCAGACAAAAAGCTTACGGCTGTTACCCTTTTCAAAAAGTTGTAAGGCATATTTTTATACACGTCAATATAATATTTTATATATGAATTGTTGGTTTATTTAATGAACTACAGTACAATGCCATGTATTTTTATATTGTCAGCAGTTTCTTATTTAAAGACAGAGATTATTTTATTTCATGTTAGGGGAAGTGTTGTGCTTTAAAGGCACCTTTATGGCAAAACTCATCACATTCATCAGAGCTCTATTCAACTGCTGCACATCTTATGGTTATATCTCATGTTTTTAAGTTCCTTTTTATTTATGCTTTTTTTATTTGAGAATTGAGAATGTCCATGTTACTATTATGTTTTATTTTGGCACATCATACTACAAATTCTGATTTCAATAGAGGAAAAAAAATGATCAAATTTGTTATTGTTATAGTATGTCTTTCCCAAGTCCTTGCAAAAGTCATGAAATTGTGTGCTATTAAAGTGTGATTAGAATTTATCTATTTCTGAACAATCTTGTTGTGCCAATGTGTGTGCCGTGATGATAGGTCCGTGCACAAAGGACCTGTAAGATTTGCAAATATGAAAATAAAACATAATGATAATAAAAATGGAGAAGAATTAAACATATATTAATATAACAATGGCTGTTGGGTGTGTTCTTTCATTGAAATACAGGAGAGGAAGAAGAGAATAATGATTATTAACCTTTATTTAACCAGAAAAGCCTCTTTGAGATGAAAAAGTAACATAAGAGTACATTTACTTAAGTACTTTACTTGAGTATTTTGACTTTATGCTACTGTACTGTACTTCTATTGCATTACATTTCAGATTGTTTTATTGTTTTTACTCCACTACATTTATTTGTAGTGGAGTAAAAATACATTATACATTTATACAGCAACAGTTAGTAGTTACTTTACAGATTAATATTTTACACACAAAACATATGTTCATCTTATAAAAGGAGCCATACTGCATTATGAGTACTTCTACCTCTGTACTTTTACTTGAGTAAGTAGGACAGATTTTTACATTGTTGTATTGTTACTTTTACAGACGGAAGAGTGATTATAACATCATGAACAAAAAAAATGTAATACAATCACACAAGATTTCATCTTGAATAAATCGAAAACCATAAAAACAGACTTACTGACTGTAGCTGTACAATAGGCTGTACTGCACATCAACCAAAGTAGCCTATTGGACAAAAATGAATTTTGACCCGATGAGTGCATTAAATGAAAAATTAAGGATCAATGAAGTTATTACATTTTATCTTGAGGGAGGCATGAATGTGTCTAGCAAATTTCATGGGAATCCAAGAGTTGTTGAGACATTTCACTCCAAACCACAAATGCGAACCTCACTGTGGCGCTACAGGATTCATCGTACGCCAACCATGAAAGTCTGTTAGAAATTTGGTGCCAATCCATTGAGTAAATGTTGAGATGTTTGACTGCATTAGTGAAAAACTTTGACCTGCTGGTGGCGCCAAAGGAAAGAGTCAGAGGATCCACAAAGATCAGGATTCATCCTACTGGAATGGAGCCATCGATCATGTTGTTATTTAGTCAAAATGTCTGCTGTGAAAATGATCCATTCAAAGGAAGACATCTTATAATTTATTTCAGTCTGGACCAAAGTGGTGGACCAACCGACCGGATGTCATTACCATCCATAGAGCCATGCTGCTAGTGTGGCTAATAAATAAAACCAATCCAACACATCAAGATTATAAAGAGGAAAGACTGTTTCTGCAGCCATGGTTCGAATTCACAGAGAGACCAAGTTTTGCAATTTTAAATACATCTAAACTTGCAACGTCTGCCCCCAGTGGATCCCTGCAGGAGGGCGAGACCTCGAGGAGGCCTGGGCAGTTTCTTTGGTCCATGATCCGCAGTGAGCCATCAGCAACAAAACAACGGCTGTATAGTTAGAAAGGATATTAGGCCTTTTCTGTCCAGGTCTGAGAGATGCAGGCCTCGTTTCGAAAAATAAAAACCCAATCCCATCTTTGGCTTTTTCACAATTACGAAGCTTAAATGAAAGCGAGTCATCTGGAACAAATCGTAAATATTCATAAGCAGAAGCTTAATCGTTTGGCCAGGATGATGACAATAGTGATGAAGTGTGATACTAAATCAGTTGTGGGAGGATTTTGGAGGATGATACTTCTGCACAGTCACTCCGGAAGCCTTGGGTGCTGTATTGTCATTACAAAAAGTACTGAGGGTTTTTTCTCTGAATCATCACCAGCATATGAACAGGTTATTGTGTGTTACTGATTCGAAAAGCCTTGATTTGAGGCTTTGTGCTCGTATCCATTTGCCGTGCCTGTGAGAATCCCCTCTGCAGTCGCCAGCAGTGAAACAGAAATTACACATTAGAGCACATTAGAGTCATGCTGCTTCTCTGCCATTACTAGGCACATAAAGGATCATTTTCTCCTGCTTCGCAACACAGGGACCCGATACATGCCTGTTTCCAAGGTAACAGCATAGAATATCCCATTTGTCCATGCGTAATATGAAATGAAGGCCTTGCAGAAAATGAAGGAGGAAGCATGCACACGTCCTACTTCTCTATCTAGGGTGGTTTGCTATTCTTGGAGATTCTTTTCTGTGCATTGAGCATGAGATGAAGCCAGTGATACGTCTGTCAAGCACAATATATCCACCTACTTCCCACCCATTTAAAAATTAAATGGGTCTTGGATGCAGGCAGATTGGAGTGACTCAATTCTCTGTGGCAAAGTTTAGAAAATAATCAGATGTTAAAGTTGAATAACTGTCAATTGTTTCAAAAAATATCTTTTACACATACTTTAATATGTTCTCAGGCAGCAGGTAAAGTGCTGGAGAGAGTCGAGACCAAAGATCCTCATTTTGTCTTCATAAGGGATGTTCCCATTACTTTACTTCGTATTTATTGGGCACAGCACACATTAATAAACATCAATATGATGTAAATGTTTCAGATTTATCCAAAAGGAAAATTTTCATCTGGACAGGTTTGATATTATACATTAAAAGAGGCAAACAAAGACTTTAACGTAAAAAGAGCTTTTCACATAGAGAAAATGTACGTACAATATATGAGAAACAGTGATGTGTTTACAGCATATTGGACAAATGGAACTTCTAATACAATATAATGGAATACAAGGTTAAACAACACTTACATACAAGCAAACAGAAAACTAGAAATCAGAAATAGAAAAAGAGTAATTTAACAGCCCCTGAAAATGTTGTTTTTGCTGACCTCCAGTGGTTTACCTTCTCACCTGTGGTTACAGGTGCAACCAAGCACAAATCTGCCCACAAACAGACTTTTACAACCTGGTATTATGTCAAACTTTATTTCAAATTTGACAGGCGAATTTTAAGATTTTACATAACATTAATTCATTATTCTTCAAAATACACAAGTCCATTTTTATCGTAGCATATACATACACCTGAGTGAAATTATTCATAATGTGAATATCAAATGTAAAGTAGAAGAAAGTAAGTATACTTTCAATATGCTAATCGGTTAAAACTTGCTGCAGTGAGCAATAGTTCTTATATTAACAGTAAATCACATGACTCCTGGTAATGTGGAAGGTCTATCAGTGGAGCATTAAAGGGGCACTCCACTGATTTTACACATGAAGACAATGTTAGTTGGCCTGTAAAAAAGGTGTCTTCTGTGGCTTTAAAGGAGAAAATAACCCTGATGTTGTCATGGATGTCATTAGGGTTTTCACAGCTTGGAGCTTGGAGACGATACATTTATAAAAACAGAAAGTCTGTGTTATAAACTGGAGGTCTGGAGTTTGAAAGACGTGGTTCTTTAACAGTCTTAATGAAAGACACTATTCAGTTGCATAAAGTTAAATGTGGGATCCAGTGTCTTTGGAGCTTTAACCACGCAAGAGACTAAAACTCTGGGTATCGCAAACTCTGCAGCACATTTTTTTTTTTATATGTCCAGCAACTTTATGGAAGTGGAAAACCACATTGCTGAAGCGCCTCTTTAATGACAAAACTAAAACAATACTGGTTCATATAAAACTGTGGGCAGGTCTGTTTCTGTAGGTGACTCAAAGCCTGACATGATGTTGGGACTTTGTTTTGAGATCTTACTGCCCCCTAGAGGTTACAAATCTCCTTGGGCATACATAATGAAATACATCTGCACACATCTGGGTTCCTCCACACTAAGAAATCAGTCGAAATAATCTTGTATGGTTTGAATAAAATTAGTTTTGAGACCCTCTATCAAATAACTACATACTATCTTCATCTGTCTTTTTTATAACTTTCTATATAATGTAGATACTCAAGTAAAATGCGGATACATCATACTGTACTTTAGTAAAATACTTTCCACTACTGTTGCCCACAGTTATTTTCAATCAAAACCTGCCTCATACACCTTTTAATAAGACATTTGTCAAAACAACTTGTGGGTTGCCAGGTCGTGAAAACTCCCTTTCACCATTTATTAACAACCCATGAACTGCAGACTTGGTTCTGATACATAATTCTGTTTTTCCATTTTTGTAGTCATTTTTTTCTAATCTTTGTTTTTTTTATGTGAAATGTTGGATAGTTTGACCTCTGTGGTCCTCCAACAGATATTCAAATGAAACCATCTAAAAAGATCTCTGTTGGTGGAACTGAAACATTAGAAACCCAAACAAGACGCTGGCTGGAGGCTCCTGGTTAAATCTTTAATTAATGTTAATTTGAAAAGTAAATATTAGACTAACTACAGCTGTCAGATAAATGTAGTGGAGTAAAAGTAGAATATGTCCTTCTGAAATGTAGTGGAGTTTATTACTCATGTAAAGAACAAGTAAAACTGTAAAGTACTTGAAGAAATGTATTTAGTTACTTTCCACTACTTTGTAGAGATGTCAAGTGTAACGTTTGCGTCGCTCCGGGAAAATATGTTCATAAAAATCCAATCACAAATTTACCTCTGAATACGTAACTCTCTGCTGAATAATAAATAAAGAATGACGTTTAAATCCTCTTCGATAGTTTGCGTAGCGAGCTAAAATGTAACGTGACCAAAAAAACAAATGAGTAACGTACGGAGTTCTGCGGCCACAGAGCCCGAGAGCCAATAATTCCGAGAGTCCACCTTGACTGTGAACGCACCAGCTAGGGGTCACCTGACGCGGTAGCATCGATTCCATTGGGTCCCTGCCACCTGTCAGTCACAAACTCACCACGTGGTCGATAATAACATGGGCGGGCTCGGGCGCGCGGACTGTCAGAGACTCATCTGGAAACATGGAGCCGCGCGCGGACGACGCTCCGCAATGATCCATCTCGTCCCGGTTTAAACGTTAAACTGCGTCGGTGTCACGCAACCGGAGCCCCGACCCGGTCACCGACCTTCAACTGTCGCCGGTGACAGAGAGACAGAGAGACGTTGAGCTTAGTAACGGCAGCCGTCGGGAGGAAGTGTCGCCGCCTGCCTCAGCTCTCTCCGCGGGGACGAGGAGAGCCAGCCCGCGGTCATGGCCGCCCTCGGTAGCTCCGGGGCCACCTCCAGTCCCATGGTGATCCTGGCGCCCAAGACCAAGACGAAAAAGAAACACTTCGTCCAGCAGAAGGTGAAGGTGTTCCGGGCCAGCGACCCCGTCCTCAGCGTCTTCATGTGGGGCGTCAATCACTCGGTGAGGAGCTACCGGGTGCTAACGTTAGCATCTGGTCGGGGGGGGGGGGGTGTTACGGTGAAATCCGTGACCTGTCAGATTGTGTGCCCACCACACAGGGTCATCAGTAGGAAGAACAGACAGTCTGTGCAGGTGGAGAGCTACACCTGTTGGTGTTACACGGAGGTTTCGTATCATTTCATTGAATCTGGAGGGGGAGAAAATAATGCAGCTTAAACAAGTGTGAAGAGCTGAATGTAACGTTAGACTCGCAGCTGTGAGGAGCTGGTTTTGAACAGTAAGAAGCCAAAGTCAGTGTTGCAGTATCATAAGTCATGCGTTCAAACTATGCAAATTCGACAGGAAATTAGTGTGCAGCCATTTTTAATTTTGAGAATTTGCTGCTTTTTCTTTTCTTATATCTTTAGTTTTTTGGTTGTTTAGTGGTTGCATATATTTCATTGTTTTCAGGTTTTTCAATGAATAAGGGAATTAATCACTAGATTAGGGCTGCACCCAATTATAATCTTCATTGTCGATTATTTTAGCAATTAATCGATGAATTGTTTAGTCTTTAAAATGTCAAAAAACTCCTGTTACAAGTTCCATTGCCACATCCCCAGAGATATTCAATGTACAATGATTTAAAACAGAGAAACCTGAGACACTGGAGAAGCAGGAACCAGAAAATAAATATGTTGGATTAAACAAATATTAACTGACTAGTTAAATTAATTTCCTTTTCATTGACAAATCGATTATTCTAATAATCGTTCCAGCTTATGATGAAAATAAATGTTTGTTGCAGCCCTATTAGAGACTCTACTATCGGCTTTTAGCAGTTACCTTCCTTCTTTCAGATCAATGATCTAAACCAGGTGCCTGTTCCTGTCATGCTGCTGCCTGATGACTTCAAAGCCAACACCAAGATCAAAGTCAACAACCACCTCTTCAACAAGTAAGACACAGAAATAAGTACATGGTGACGCAGGGCTACGCCATTTCAGGATTGAAATGTTAGTAAATTTAAAGGTAAAATGTACCAGACACTGTCTCGGTGGCCTATGACGCTTTTGAAAAACTTGTTCCTGGTAGATAAAATCAGTGGCAGTTACCTCTCGTCGTGCCTGACTTGCACAAGAACATAAACAGACGATAATGTCCTAAAGTTTGTGTTGGACTGTAGAGTTTGATGTAGATGTTTGGGTTCTTTTAGAATTTGTCAAGAGTACGTGAAACATCTGTTAGTGTGTGTGTGTGTGTGTGTGTGTGTTCAGCCAGCTCCTTCTCACTTCCCTACCCCCCTCCCTCTCCTCTTGCAGAGAAAATCTTCCAGGACATTTCAAGTTCAAAGAATACTGTCCTCAGGTCTTTCGAAATCTAAGGGAACGGTTTGGTATTGAGGATCTGGACTATCAGGTACGTTGCACTGATGTACTTTTCAGCATGCGGACGTCCTTAAGCATCTGACATACACACTTACCTGTGTGCCTTTGGTTTCCTGTCCTCCAGGTTTCGTTGACCCGCAGCCCTCCAATGAGGAGTGTCGATGACCAGGGAGAGGGTCTGCTCCTCAACTCCTACGACCGTACGCTGGTCATCAAGCAAATCTCCAGCGAGGATGTTGCAGACATGCACAGCATCCTGTCCGAGTATCACCAGGTAAGTTCTGGAGATATTCTCTGTCAACAAATCTCATGAAAAGACCAAAACAACAGTGTGTTCATCTTGTCTCTCAATACTCCCCGACTTCCCTGCTCTGTCTGCGGCCCCAAGCTCATTGGCTCCCATTGAGGACGAACTTTAAATCTTTAAAAAAGAGTCACAGATGTATAGTTTAATTTAGGCCTGGGGCAATACATACAATTTATTTGATTAATTCACATTCTTTCATTTTGTACAATGTGTAAAATGTCTGCATTGTGGAAAACATTATGACATTTTAACATTTCATGACAAATTATTACAACGTGGCACAAAAATGCAATATATATGATGGCTGATCGTGAGTCACTACAGTCCTGTAACAGTTACACAATATACCCACCTGCAGAAAGTTACGGGACAGTCGTGACTCCATGTGGCTTGCTGACTCTAGTAGTGACTTTTAACAGTCACATCTACGAGAGGGACAGATGGAAAAAGGATTCTTGCATTAATGTTTGTTGACGAGTTTGTTAACCTGGTCACGAGAGGCGAAGCCACGAGAGTCGACTGAAAAGTCTGCAGATTCGACCGTATGTCTCTACCTGCTGGGTAGCTGACGCCGACCTGCCAGCTGTCTGCAGATATCAGGCTGTCCCGAAACACAAACAGCAGAAGAAGAGGAAATAGTGTGCAGACGTTTCTGCTTTAGCTCAATTTTAAAACAATGGAGCTGTTTGGCAAAAAGGAAGAAGCTGTATCAGGTTTTAAATATTAGGATAAGTTCAGTGAAAAAATAGAGAAAAGAAAATATATAAAATATAAAAAATCACTATACTAATCCTTTTAACATTGAAAGCTCACACATGACCTGGATTTGAATTTGAATTTAATTTGTTTATGCACTGTAAAATCATGTGTTATTATTGTTTATTGATTGATTGAATTTAAAGATCAGCAGGATGTCGTCACAGTTTGATGCTGCTGTGAAACTCAGTCTATAAATGAACCTTCCCACGAGCATCTCGAATCTGAATCCTTTCTCCTCCGTCTGCCTTCATGTTCATTCAGTCATTCCCTCAGTCCTTCATTCAGGGTTCGCCTGTCAGTCTCCAGGCTCAGTAACATCACACACAGAGCCAGGATCACTCACCTCCTGTCTGCTTTACTGAACTGTGTATGAAGCTTCACATGTGCTGCGCGCTGTGCGTCCTACTTACAATATTTTCTCTTTAACCTTTGTTTGGACCTTTTTGTAGCTAAAAACTCCTGAGAGCGTTTTGTCATAGAGTTCCTAAAATGAGCACTTCCTGGGGGATTTTGTTCCCTCCATAGGTGAGGGAAGTCGACCTAAATATGACTATTTTTAGATTTAATGTCTTGCCTGGAGCAAAGTGGTGCACTGAGTAGGAAGACAGCTGCACATTCAACCCGAGGACGGCAAACATCTGTCCTGCTGAAGTGTCCTTGAATAAGACCCTAAATTCGGCTTTACGGTGCCTCTCAAACTGAACCTGACTGCTGACCTCCCTGTGGGGAAAGCTAAGCTGAATGAGAATATCTCTCCGCAGACAGAACAAAACAGTGTCTCTCATCATCAAGGGTAGGTTACCGAGCGTAGCAGAGAGAACAAGTGCTCTCTTATATGATTGTTGGTTTATTAAAGATATTCAAATGTTCATATCAACACATCTATGTTCATGTAAATAGTGGAGTGCATTTACGGGAGAGATTACAGTTAGGTGACATACTTTCACCTCTGTTTTGTTTGTTTCTGTTCTATTTAGCATTTGCTGCCCGGCCTGGTATCAGCGTTCATATTTGTGCGGCTGAGTCGCGTGGATACTTCAAAACTGGGTCTCACTTCAGGCTAAACATACCACTGAGTAAACTTTTGGCTGCTTTGAGCTCTTTTTGGAATGTGTGGCCTGTGGTTACGCAGCCTACATAGAACCGGGAGGGAGATGAGGAAAATGGCAGCTCTGTTTCAGAGTGTTTTTTAATTCACTTGGCCCTGAATGAACTCATTGTTATCAGAGCTCCTGCGTTGGCACTGCACAGTTTTCCTCATTCATCATGACAGTCTGCAGGTTGCAGTTTATTGTCTCAGTTTTCTTGTCAACATTTAGTTTCAGGGGTACATGTTTGTCGTGCTGAACAGCTGTTTTGTATTAACCAAATGAAATACTGAATAATCTCTGGAAAAGAACTGACTACTGAGATGCTGTTGGGCCAGGCATGATGGCTTTGCTGACGAAGGTTTTATCATTGTTGTACTTTTGGCTTCCAGGCATTATTTGCATGAATTTTCTCAATGTTGAGGATCAGGTTTTGTGTTTTCTGGCAGGTGGAGGGATTCGGTCTTGAGACAAGATCTTCAACCTTTGGATCCAAACATTATCTGTATTTTTTTTGTGTTTTTGACTGAGCTACACAACCCTTCCCGAGGAGCACTGAAGGGACGGGTGTTTGTCGACCCGTTCTCATTCCCGCGTCATCAAATACAGACGCTATGTCGTATTTGTTTGGCTGCTGAGTTCAAATATAAACAATCTTTGTCCCGAATCGCTGACCCTACCTGTAATCTGTGTATTTAAAGATCACGCCAGTCAATTTGAGAATGATAGCAGTTTTCAGAGTATATGTATAATTATTGTGAGTGAAAAATAATTTATAGATAAATAAACAGATGGTTGTCGAATCAAGTCACTTCATCACAATGATTCATGTACTTCTAATATTTACCCTGCAGCTGTCCTGATCATTATACTGCAACATTGCCCATTGCAAAAAGTCTTAAAGGGATGCCTTGGTATGATTTGGCAAAACATTTACTTTTTAGACAAATATCTCACAGATTGTGCCAATGGTGGATTGAGGGCAAAGTTTGTTTGTTACTGTTGGTTTATGCTGTTATTATTCTGTTTGGTGTAGAGCTGCAAGGATGCATCGATTTATTGTTCAGATTATTTTCAAGCAAAAAATTCCAAATATTTCATGGTTCCAGTTTCTCATTCTTGAGGATTTGCTGCTTTTCTTTGTATTTATTTGATAATGAACTGAATACCTGGGGCCGGTATTCAGACAAAACATTTTGAAGAAGTCATCTGAGGTTCTGGAAAACTGCAAACACTTGAAATGATGAAAGGCACTTGCCAAGTGACAAGGGAATACAAAATGTGAACCACACTTTGGTGTTTCAGTTTGTTGTGTGCTGAACACATGTGGACAGTAGGTTTGTACAGGTCCCCATGTATACGACTGCAGTCCTTGTTGTGGGGGAGGTTGTTGACTGCCAATGTGTCTCCTCTGATACCCGCTCAGCCACCAACCGCTTCTTCTCACCTGTCAGGGTCTAACACACAAGAAGTGTACGAGTTGCTGGTGCAGTGACGAAAAACATGATCCCTGATCAGTTCACCAACACTTCCAATTGTTTGGCTGATCCTGAAGCACTGTAGTTGTTGGGGATTGAACCCGGCTCGCAGTGGTTCTGTGTGACTGTTTTTAGAGAAATTAAAATATTAGAAATGAAACAAATCGATCCACAAAACAAAAAAGTGTTTGAACATGCAGCGTGATGTCTTTTAACATCCTGCCGATGTGTTTCAGGGGACGCTGAATGAGTTCAATCTGAAGCGAGAGTCTATTTTAACTGCTGCGAATGCTGAGCACGACTAAAAACCTAACCTGGATAGACTCAGTAATTGGTTAACATTCAAAGTGACCTTTGGCCACATTAAAGCCTGTGTGGCTTTTTTTTTTTTTTTTTTTTTTTTTTGTATTAATCTTCCATCTGTGAATCTGTCTTCTATTTCACTGTATTTGACAATTTGTGTGTTTCAACATTGAGCCTGATACAATATTCCACTTTCTGCACCTGCCATGCAAATTCAATGTTGTTTCCTCTTTGCAGCACATAGTGAAGTGTCACGGCAGCACCCTGCTGCCACAGTTCCTGGGTATGTACCGGGTGAGCGTGGACAATGAGGAGACCTACCTGATCGTCATGAGGAACATGTTCAGCCACAGACTGGTTGTCCACAGGAAGTACGACCTGAAGGTGAGGAGGAACTACACGGTCTGACCTTTTTTAATCACACATCTCACTTCCCATTACTGCAATGTGAAAGTCACACAGAAATGAGTTTACTCCATCGTGGCTCCTGAGATGCACAGAAAATAAGGCAACCTGCTAATGCACTTTGCTTTGAGATCAGTTATGGCTTAATACTTTATACAAGGAGTCTTTATTAATCCTCAGAGGGGAAATTCAGATGTTAAAGCGGCTCAAGAACAAAAATAAGTACAGATAAACAAAGTAAAAACATAAATAAGAAGTATATAAACACAGACATAGTGGTGTCATTAGTAGTAATGATACTTGTCTGTATTGACAAGTGTTTGTCTGCATTAATATAGAAAAATAATATAGTATATAATGTAAAATATAATATAATAATATATTTACATAATGTAGAACAAGAGTACAGTAGAATGAATGAAATATAAGGGAAATGTAATAATATAACATAATACATAGTATAGTACAGCAATGTATCATAGAATATGATATATGTAATACAAAATAATTATAATCTATAAATCAATCCAACAGAGAGACAGTGTGAGTAGTGTCAGATATCAAAATATATGCGTCAAAATATTTCTAAACTTTTTCTTCTTGCAGGGCTCTTTGGTGGCTCGTGAAGCAAGTGACAAAGAAAGGGTAAAAGAAACGTCCCGTTTTCTGTCCCTTTTTTATGTCATTATGTGGTCGGCTGTCTCCTGTTTATCCCATACGTCCCGCTGAAGATTTACTTTATTCCTAAAGGGAAAAGAGCTTCCTACCTTCAAGGACATGGACTTCAGGAACAACATGCAGAAGGTGTATGTAACCGAGGAGCAGAAGGAGAAGTTCATGGAGAAGCTCAACCGAGACGTGGAGGTGGGTCACCTGTTAACTCTCTTTAAACGTGACGCTGTTGTTGCACACGTCCGCCACACAGCGGCAGCATCAGCACGTCAGGGATGCTCCGCTCCTGTGGTGCCATTTTAGCAGCAGGAGGATGGAAGTGATATTCATTTACTAGTGAAGGAGGTAAAGTTTGATATCACAATATAAAATGATGAGTAGATTAGTAAATTACTCGTTCAATAGAAGATAAATTAGTTTCATAATTGTTTTGTCTTGTAACATAGTGAATGTGGAAACTGTTGGGCTCATGGAGCTTGAGAACGGCATTTTTTGCTATTTTCTGACACTATAAAGACCAAACAATTAATTGGGAAGAAAATTTGTAGATTAATTGATACTGAAAATAATGATTATGTTCCCATATGCAACCTAGTTTTAAGGCTGCAACTTTTTTTATTTTCATTATCTATTAATCTGCTATTTGGTTTATTAAATGTCAATAAACTGTAAAACCAACAGTGCGAATCTCAAATATATGCAGTTTATTATTATAAGAAACAATGAAAAAAAACATGGAAACTTCACATTTGAGAAGCTGAAAGACATTACTTAAAACAATTCTTCTTCTTATTAACCTTCTGTCTCTTGTGAAATGTTTCCTATCAAATGTCCCCGTCCCATTTCCCCCCAGTTTCTGGTGAAGCTGAAGATCATGGACTACAGCCTGCTGCTCGGCATCCACGACGTGGGTCGAGCTGAACGGGACGAGGACGAGGGCGAGGAGGTTTCCAATGAGGAAGAACCAGAGGCGGAGAACGGTCTGGCACCGGGCGCTACGGTTGGCTCTTATGGCACCTCTCCAGAGGGAATCGCTGGTTATATGTCCGCCTGCAAACCTCTGGGGCCCGGGGAGTTCGACCCCTACGTCGATGTGTACGCAGTCGGGAGCTGCACAGGTGAATACTTGTTCCAGCAATACTTGAACTTAAACAGGGTATCTCCTGACTCCACTGTGCTTTGCATTTAGTACTAATTATTTTTATTTTATTTTTTTAAATAGCACAAGAATATGTTTACTGTAGAGTTGACATGGTTAATCGATTAATCGATAATCTATTACTATTTAGATAAATAATGGTTATGATTTTCTTTTTAAGCAGAAATGATGAGAATTTGCTGTTTCCAGCTCTTCAAATGTGAGGATTTTCTGCTTTTCTTTGTTTTATTCCACTGTTAGTTGAATATATTTGAGTTTTGGCTTGTTGAAGAATACAAGACATTTGAAGAAGTCTGCTTCAGCTCTGGGAGATTTAAACGATAATCGATCAATCGGGAACAACAATCGGCAGATTAATCGATGATGAAAGCGGTCGTTAGTTGCACCCCGTTCAAAAACTTCCGTTCAAATGTTCCTCTGAAGTCTTCTACATACTGTATGTCCGTGTTTTATATTTTCAGCCTCACCATCATCATCCAGGTCATGTTTAAATAAATGATGAAATACTTTTTGAATGTTTTGATATTCATTTCTCTTCAGTGAGCTTTTATCTTGATGCTTGTTGTATGCGGCCTGTCACTGCCAGCGCACCACTGTCAATACAGGCCCGATAACACAACCCCGATTGTTCTCTGCCTTTCATCTCAGGAGCCCCTCAGAGGGAGGTCTACTTCATGGGCCTGATTGACGTACTTACTCAGTACGACACCAAGAAGAAAGCTGCTCATGCAGCAAAAACTGTCAAACATGGGGTGAGTAGCACAAGAGAGGAAGGAAAGAGGTGGAGGGCTGCTGTCAAAGTTGTTCCAAACACTCGGTCGTACCTGCGCGGCGGGCGAACGTTTGATGTTTGCTCCCGTGTCATGTCATGAAATGTACGATGTATACAGATGATGTTGATGACCTTTTTTTGTTTTTCGCTCTCTGTCTCCCTTCTCCTCTCTCTGTTTGCTGCAGGCTGGCGCTGAAATCTCCACCGTTCACCCCGAGCAGTACGCCAAACGATTTCGCGACTTCATCTCAAACATTTTTGCGTAACACTCAGCTACGAACACTGCCACAAGTCGATCCAACTGAGAGCTAAAAGTCTTATTTCACCACTGACCAAAAATAGTATGCACACACGGATCATTATTTAAACGTGGTGATCTGAGGCGAGACTACTTAACGTTGTAGCAATATAATGTACTACTTCTGATGCATATATTTATTTTTAAGATTTAAGAAGCATTTCTTATACATATTAAGCACTCTTAACGGAATAACTCTGGAGCAGTAGGGTACATGGATACAAACTGCTGTTGATCAGTGTTCAAAGTGTTGGACCACTTTAGTGCAAGATCAAATATTGCTTTTCTTTTTGTTCTTTTCGGTCACTTATGTCTGGTTCCTCAGGCATGAACTAAACTTAAAGGACGGGTTTGAAATTTGGGGAATTGCACTTATTTGCTTTCTTTCCAAAAGTTGGATGAGAAGATTTATAGCACTCTCGTGTGTGTTTGTTAAAGGTTCCCTGTGGAGTTTCTAACTTCTAGTAGCACTAGGGAGTATTTTAATTATTTCTCTCTAAATCTCGAGGACGCATGTGGTGATACACAGGTGATGTTAACAAGCCAACATGTGCAGCAAAGCACCAATGAAGAAGGTGACTGCAAGTAAACATGGATGTAAACACTTAAAAATCAATTTAAAAAAAAAAAAAAGAAAATGTATTAAATTCAATTAATTTCTTAGAGCTCAAGAATACACGCAGTGTGTTTCGGTGAGTGACACTGAATGTAAACATAACTTTTGTTTACAATAAAATTCCACCTTTTTAAATACGAAGCTGCGGGAGTCCCAGGAGGAAACAGCCAGCCTGGCTCTGTCCAAGAATAACAAAATCCACCCGCCAGAGCCTCAAAACACGACAGTGTGTGGCTCATGAGAGGTTTGGTGCACAACTTGTCGTATAGAACATTTTGTCTTTTGTAAGGATTAGACAAATGAGATATGACATGTTAATCAGTGAGCTTCAGAGGTGCCTGTAGGCGGCCATGATAGCTGTTTCCTTCTTCTTCCAGTCTTACGCTCAGCTAATCTAACCGGCTGCTGGCTGTAGCGTTGTATTGTTATCGGTCTTCTCATCTAACTCTCGGTAAGACGGCGAATGAGCTTAGTTCCAGAAGTGTCTAGAATAATCTTTAATGGAGATGGGTATTAAAAATAATGGTAGTCTAGACTCTACACCTGAGGTAATATTATTTATCGATTGAAGCAGGCCATTTGAATGTTTGTAGTGCCAAATGTGTGGGATCAAAGCTTTATCCTAGCAGGATTTGCACTTTGCATACAATTAAATCAACTCTGTGACAGAGCAGTTAAATGAAACACAATTTCACTGGATCAAACACTGTTCTCCACCAAGGTTTCTACGAAATTTCAGAGAAAATGTACAGAACAGCCATGTCAATTTAAAAGGTAAATGTGTGGTATTTAAATGGAAAGTACATCATATTATTTAGCCTGTAAACATTTTTGGCAGCCCTGCGTCTCTCAGCCTGTAAAGAGACTGTGGGGCGGCCGACCTTGGAGCATTTCCTTCACCCACATTCATGAAGTGACTCGTACAGAGAGTAGGATCAGTCCTGCCTTTTTAATCAAATACGTCACGTGTCGATGTGCAACTCGACATCAAAACACTTTCTGAAAATGAGGCCATCCGTCATTATCCTGGACAGACTCCTTTTTGAACATGATTTAGTGTTTTGTGCATTAAAAATGGCAAATGAGCGCTATGTGAATCATTGTGATAGGATAAGAGTTAGAAAAATAGCAATAGAACTAGGAACTATCGTCTGTGTTTTGTAACGACATCTGAGATTTAGTGATAACCAGGGTACTGTGTAAAACATTGGTGACAGTAACACTACATTTCCGTAGCTTATGCAGTTAGCCTTAACACAGTGATATGATGCCGCATTCCAAAAGTAGGTCCAGTACACTCTGTGTGACGCCTCATCTACACGATGATTGCACATGTTGTATTTTTGCAAATCAGCTTTTGGACCAAAATATATTTTACAAAGAATTCCTGAAATGTGTTTGACTCATTATTATTGAGAGAGTGTGTGAGTGAGTGAGTCAGACATTTGATGGAAACATTTAACGTGAAGGTGAACTGCAGAAAGATGACACACTATAAACAGAGATGCCTTTTCTTGTTGCAGATGTGACATCTCTCCTTTTAATTTTTCTGCAGACTTTGGGGCTTTTTTTATTTTTACGCACAGGGGTTGATGTTTGTGGTTGTAATTTAAACTTCTATCAGTAGTATTTCCATGAAATTTTGTACAGTCATGTTCCCCTCAGGATGAGTTGCAACTTTGAACTTCCTCCATCACCAGGTCAAAACTAAACTACTAGTTTTAGTGCTAATTATCAAGTGCTTGCATGCTTCATGCAGGACTGCAGACTCTTAATCTTGTAGCTACAGTAAATTGTACTCTCAGAGGTAGTTTACTGGCAGATAAAAGTGATATTTTGCAGATCAGATCATCAGGAAAACTAAAGGTGTTTGTTATTAAAGTTGTTTTAATGTAGCCTTAGATAACATGGTGAGGGTCAGGCACTGCTTTTTGTCTCACTCTTTCCAGAAAATGCTTTTTGCTGACTAGTTCCTTCCTGTTTCATCAGAAAAACTGAACAGACTCAGACAATAGTATTCCGGCAGGATGAGACAGCGAGACAGAAGGCGGGCGACGTTGAAGGGGTCATTAAGCTGCAAACTGCTGACGATCCAGAGAGCGCAGTAGGAACACCATGTCCAGGGAGCAGATCCCATTTATCAGTGGGCATCGCAGCCAATACAATCATTCCTGCGTTCTCTCCGTGTGACGCTGACCTCCGTCGTGACCCTCGCAGTCCCTCAAGCGAGGACACATCTGGGCTTACTCACCAGGAGTTGTTCCGGTTTGCTGAATGGCAGCATTTCATCCGAGGAGATGACAGGGTTGCACTTGTTGCAGTTTTTTTTTTTTAGATGAACACACGAGGAAACTCTCACGTTAATCCCTTAACAGCTCGTGTCAATTTAACGATCCATACCAGTGGAATCACATCTGCTCTGTCATCACCTGCACTGTGTTGAAACAGTGTGATAATGAGGATGTGCGTGTACGTCTAGGTTAAAGAGCCCCCTTCCTCAGTGATGTTGATGTGCTCCAGGCTTCCCACCTCCTCTATACTCTGGAGGGGGGGACGGGGGGCTTCCTGGCATTGTTCTCTGCTATGTGGTGTCTGTTTTTACTGTTTCTACCCCATTTCTACCAGCCATCTACCGTATAAATACATAGAGGATCTAGATAGCTGGATCATGCTACCATCACAGTTAACACAATCTATAAAATGAACTCCTTAAGATCTGTTGGAACCAATTCACTGACCTAAGGAGATTTTTGTTGGAAAAATCTGATTTGGGCAGAAATCAAAATGAAGTGCGACCCGGTTACTCATGTTGGACGAGATGTGGATCAGTACAGGCGAACCATGACCACAGTATAAAGTATAGAGGAGGAGTATAAAGGATTCCTTTTTCTGTGCGTCTTGGAAATATTCCTGAAGGTTTGTGTAAAAGTGAAATCTACCTCCTGAAAATAGTTTATGGCTGCAAGTATAAAGGACTGTCCCTCCCCCACCATCGACCTCCGATAGACAAAGTCAACTGTGTACGCTTAATGGAAAAGATGACTCATACGGATATAATGTTTTTTTTTACTCTGGGCAAACAGATATTGATTTATGTTGTCTTTAGGTCCACCTCTTTGGTCCAGATTGTGATATCTCAACAACTATTGGATGGAATAAAGATTTTCATGGTCCCCAGAGGATATATCCCAATGACTTTGGTGATCCCCTGACTTTTCCTTTAGCGCCACCAGCAGGCCTAAGTTTTCACTTATCCAGTGAAATACTACATTAACATTTACCATCAGCTATCGTCTGACATCGATCTAGCCTCTGGGGGGCGATAGCCGATTGGTTGTTAAGATTAACTTTGGGCCAATGCGTCCCGCGTCTTCTGCCCTCCTCACTGTTTACCTGCCTGCAACCAAAGACCCGCTCAAACGTGACTGCTCAATACTACTCTAACGAACGGAAACCAGAACGCTTCCAATACCTAAATCTTGGTCCCTTGCCTGCAGATTCTGCATTCAAATGCATATTCCTGTTTAAAGAAATGATACATCTATTGGTTCGATTGGTACAAAATTTGTAGCAGACATTCGTGTCTCAACAATTATTGGATGAATTTTGAAGAAACTTGCTACACATTTCCATGCCCCTCGAATTGTAATTTGTAGAAGTTTAATGTAGTGCCGTCATCTAACACTAATACTCTGGTTGATCAGCAAATACCTGCAGGTCAGTTTTTCTCTCCTATTTAAAATGTTGTAAAAAAAAATGTAAATAATTTTTTATTTTTTTTAAATAAACACCCGTAGAAACAAGTTTATCTGAAACAAAGAGCAGCAGAGGCGAGAATGGGTTCAGAGTCCCTAGATATGAAATCATAGTATTTTGGGTGGAAACACTGGTTGTTAGTTTCTAGTCCCATGAGCATTGAATAAACATTTTGGAAACATTTTGTCTGAACACTTTTTTTCTTCCCTAACTGAAATTAACTCACATCCCCTTTCACTGTGTGGGTGTCCCTGGACTTTTACACCACTCCCCACTACTCACTGAGGATGTCCTGTTACATCTGTATCTGTATCTGTATCTGTGCGTGTGTGTGTGTGTGTGTGTGTGTGTGTGTGTGTGCGTGTGCGTGTGTGTGTTAATGAGAAATGGGTGGGTACTGTAGAAACTCCTGGCTGCTTGATGCTCAGATAGCCCTCAACATCAGAGCTGGAAGGAGTCATTTGGTGTCTGCAGGCTTCACACAGAAAACTCCCCAGAAGACAACAAGGCCTCAGGAGGGACCTGCCCTCTTCATCTCCAGAGTCACAACCCCCTCATCATCACAACAAGGTACGGTGAAGTCCAGTTCTATACTTTCGGAGATGTTACAACCTGTCTCCACCTTAAATTTGAAAGAGAAACTCTTTTAAAAGAGTTGCATTGTGGGTAATGTAGGCGCCAGCTTTTGACAAGGAAGAAGAATGCGTGGCAAAAGAAAGATAATATCTCTGTTGCTGCCGCATCGATTTTGATACAAAAACCAGCCATCGTGATGGGTTAGATAATGTTACAGGAGTGCAATGCTAAATCGGTGGAGTGACCTTGAATAAATAAAAAAATGCTATAAATCAGCAAGTATAGTTGATTATAAACAAATCCAAGCATGCGCTCACAGCACCTTAAAGTGAGACATTTCTGAACTGCATGTTTTAGGTTGTTAAATGGCTTTTTTAGAACCTGTTGTGGTTTTAATATCCACTTCTCAAAAAAGCTTGACCCATTGCGTCCGCCACCCTCCTCCTCCTGGGCTTCTGTTATGCAACGTCTGAAAACATAATCAGATTAACCCCAAAGTAAATCTGAACTGCGTCCAGATATGAAACAGTTTTCCTCTGCTTTTCACTCCAGACCATGAGCACTCACGAGCACAACCACTCATTGGACCACTTAAATGGCACACCCTGGTTTGTCTATGAGTGCACCCTCGAGCTGGATTCGGACTACAAGCGCATCGCCCTCTTCCTGATCTACCTTTTCATCTTCATGGTGGGCCTGCTGGAGAATGTGCTGGTCGTCTGGGTCAACTGGCGTCGACGCCACTCGGCCAACGGGGTCCTCTTCTGCATCATCAACGTGAGCCTGTCGGACCTCATGGTGATTGTGATCCTGCCTTTCTTCATGATGGAGGTGACCATGGACAAGGTTTGGCTGTGGGGCCGCTTCCTCTGCAAGGTCACCAACCTCATCTATGTGGTCAACTTCTACAGCAGCTCCTTCTTCCTGGCCTTCATGACCCTGGAGCGCTATCTCTCCCTGACCAGACCCTCGTTTCCGGCCTTCTTCCCTGTGGTGGGCCGGCGGCGCTGGGTGCTCTGTGGAGGCCTGTGGGTGCTCTCCTTGGTCCTCGCTCTGGTAGAGAACGTCCACGTGGATCTTCTAGAGTGGGACGAGCCGGGCTGTTACATGATGCCCGAGTACAACTACACCGAGTGGTTTGTCTCCGTGGCTTTCCTTTGCCTCATCTTCCAGTTCCTGGGCCCTGCCACCGTCATCATCACCTGCAACGTGCTGATCGCTCGTGCAGTTCAAACAGCACCGGATGTGCAGGGCCGGCGGGACGTGTGGTTGGTGCACGTGTACTCCCTGGTGTTTGTCATTTGCTGGTTGCCCTACCACCTGGTCCTGTTCATGATGCTCATAGATGACATAGACCCCTTCATCTTCAGCTGCAACACAGTAGAAATCCTCTACTTCTCATTCAGCGTGGTGCAGAGCCTGTCTCTTTTCCACTGCGTCGCCAACCCCATCCTCTACAACTTCCTCAGCAAGAGCTTCCGCAACAACCTGATCAACACTGTGCTGAACTACATACCCAGAGAGGGAGCTGTGGACCAGGTGGGAGCGGGGACCCAGCCCAGTGCTCCCAACGGAGGCGGGGGAGGCCCGGGGAAGCAACGCAAGTTAAGTAACGCCAGCACCAGCCAGTCTGATGTTGGATCATAAGTAAGAAACTGAGATAAGAGAAGAGGAAGCTTCGGGAGTGAAATGTTTTTAAGTGATGATTTGACAGAACTGAATCCAGTCTTGGTGCTCCAGAAGGCCGTATGTTGCACAACGTATCATCTCACTCTGGTTATAGACTCAATGTGCTGTTCGTTACATAACAGAACACCAACACCTTCCTCTAATAATCTACTTCCTTGTTTTGTTTTCTATTTTAAATCATGTATCTGATCGCAGTTTTAAACAGACGAAGGCAGGAAATGCTTGATGCTTTTCCTCAAAGCTGCTCAACTCCCACAGGAACTCATGGCAACCACTAAAATCTCCTGGCACAGGCGAAGAATAGTTTCACACCAGGAATGCATGTAAACAAATCTGCTGTCTGTCCAGTGCCAGATCAGAGCAAACAGGAAAATGTTAACTAAATATTGTCTTTTTCCATTACAAATCTAACAGATAAATCATAGTTCACATTACTAGATGCTTATTTATCTGTTTCTTGATGCTGCTGTCCACATGTGCTGTAACATGGTCAACTGTTAAAATGCAATAAAACTCCATCAAACACTGTTTGTATCCATTTAAGCTAGAGAGTTGAATTTTGGTACTTTATCATAAAGGCAGAGTAGAGCAATGAAAAATCTTTTAGATGTGCATGTTTGGAAGCTTAATGTATTTATTTTACTGACACATTGCTGTTTTTGCACTTGGCTACCTCCCTTAATGCAGTTACTGTACCATTTCTGCCTCTGTGGAATGTGTCATGTTCAACAGTTCAAATGATAAGAAGGCAGAAAAAGGAAAAGGAGGTGTCAGTCCACAGATGGCACAATAGCAGGAAGAGACCAGGCTGTTAAAAGGGCAAAGGTCACAAGCCCCTGGAAGCAGGAGGTTCACAATACGAATTCTGCAAGTTCATCACTGAAATTGTGATGATGGATGGATTTTGTGCTGCAGGACACGTTAAAAGGTCATTCAAAACAGATTAAAAAATAATTTACGGGTGATAACAGAATTCCTAGAGGCTTTTATTATTTTCAAAAACAATATTTAAAAAAAGGCCAACATTCAAAGATAGCTTTAGAAACAGATAATGAAATGTATAAAGGCATAACAATAATAAATAGTTGCACTGTCATCATAAATATGAGGTAAGACACATATATTACACAGAAATGTGATGGGCACTTAAATATCATGTTTGTACAGAACAACATGCTTCACATGCTCTAAACAAGTGAATGCAGCATGTGAATAAATGGCATATTCTGAAGGCATTCATAAAGACGCCTCTTCTACATCAAAAACATGTTTTTCATGTTTCAATGACACAAATAAAAATGCACTCGTGTGTGGCTGGTCACGCTGTATCTGTGGAGTGAAAAATGAAACTTTAAAAGACATAAAAAATCTTTGTGTGTGAAAATAGTGACTGCAAATATAGGAAAATAATTTCTATGCTACAACGGAGGTGCTACTTTAATAACAGTGTAATTATCAATCACTGACATAAAAACCTATCCTGATATTTAAGTTATAAAGATACAGACTTGTTCAGAGCAGATAACACAAGCAGAGCGCCGCGTGACCGTCAACACTCCACCAGCGTCCGTCGTTCACTGACACAGAACAGGATACACCGCCACCAAGTGGCTTCTTTTCATCTTAGTCCAAAGAGACTAAACCTCCACACAGGCTGACTCAGTGAACAGCATCTGACAGATAATATGTCCGCTACATTCTAAAAGTTTAGGTATATGATAGAGCTGACATGAGTTTGCCATTGGTCGATTGACAGAAAAGTAATCTGCACCAGTTTGATAATCAATATCGTCGTTTGAGTCATTTTTAAAGCAAAGATATCAACATTCTTCAACTTGTTTCTGATCCTCAAATATGAGGATCTGCTGTTTCATATCCTTGTAAACTGAATATATTTAGGTTTTGGACGGTTAGGGTTAGCGAAAAACGAGCAATTTGAAGATGTCACCTTAAACTCAGGGCGTGTGTGACGGGCGTTTTTAACGTTTCTTTTGACATAAACGATTAATCGATTAATCAAAAAAACATTACTGACAATGAAAACAATTGTTAGTTTCAGCCCTCGTCTATTATATGCGGTACAGTTTGTGGTCCACGACAACCAGACACAGGAAGTGCCAGCGAGGGGGAAGAGGAGAGAAGCACAGGGTCGATCAGGTGTCCACAGTGGGCAGCGGTTCTTTAGAGTGATCATTGTACATGAAGGTCTGCTCGATGTTGAAGTCCGGGGGCAGGTGGTCCTTGTGGAGCTCCATATGTGACGACACCAGCTTCAGCGTGGAGAAGTAAAGGCCGCAGACGGTGCAGCGGTACATGAGGGCGCCGGCGTGCGTCTTCAGGTGGCAGATCATGGTGGAGCGGCCTCTGAAGAAGCGCAGGCAGACTTTGCACTGGTAGGGCTTCTCCCCGGTGTGGATGCGTAGGTGGTAGGTGAACTCCCCAGAGTGGGCGAAGCGTTTACCGCAGTAGCGACACCGGTACCATTTCCCACGGACGCCCGCCGCTCCGGCTCCCCCGTCCTGCCCTGAACTCCCGTTGGTCAGGACCCCGGAGGGAAGGTTGTGTAGTGACCCTTGAAAAAACTTGTCTGGTATGCTGAAGCCCATCCCCAGCCCCAAGCCCAGGTTGCTCATTTTAACGAGGCCGCCGACCTCCCGCGGAGAGGAGGAGGAGCAGGAAGACGGAGGGCACTCCACAGACTGGTCGGCTTTGCGTTTGCCCAGCCAGCCCTGGCCCCCGACACCTCCGCTGCTCCCCAGGGACTCGGTGGTGTGCAGGCTGAGGTGGTACTGAAAGGCAGAGGAGGAGCGGAAGGTCTGTGGGCACAGGAAGCAATGCAGCTCCTCCACTCCTGCCACGCCACCTCCCCCGACTCCATCTGCCCCGACTCTGAAAGCCCTCAGCGCCGAGCGCTCCCTCTCCTTGGCCGCCGCCTCCTCGGCGTGTGCAGTCATATGTCTGTCCAGCAGGGAGCGCTCCACGAAGCAGTGGGCGCAGTGTGGGCAGGTGAAGACGGGCAAAGAGAGGTGGGCGAGGGCGTGCCACAGCAGGGAGCACAGGGAGAGCTGTGGGAGGTGACACACGCCACAGCTCAGGCTCTGGGGACACACATGGCTCAGCAGGTGGTCTTTGACAGTCTGAGAAGGAGGTAAGAAACATGAAATACATGTGAGAATCTCACGGGAGCAGCAGGTGCAGCAGTGGCTTCAAGTGTGACATGAGTGGATGTTTGTATTTTCTGTCCATCTTACTGTCAGATGTCTCTTCACCAATTTCACCAAGAGTAAAGAGTCACCTGAATGCTCTTGAATGAGGGTTTATGAATCGAATCTAAAAGTCCCCACCAAATTAAAGGACCAAACTAGATGTTTTACAACTTCTACCCCTTTAACTACCTTAGACACCACATTAGGGCTGCAATTAATGATTATTTTTATGATCAGATAATGTGCCCACTTTTTTTAGGGGGATTAATCTGTTGATGGTTTGGTTGACAGAATGTAATCAAGCCAAATGTGATGCTTTCAAATAAGTTTTGTCTGACCAACACTCCAAAAATAAAAAAAGATTTTTAATTAGTTACATAACACAAAAGAGCTTGAACAAATACACATTTGGTATTTTAGATTTTAATGGTACAGCAAAATAAAAGATTCATGCATTCATTTATATTTCAAAATTTTATATAATTTAATTGCTGGGTATTTTATTCACTGTACTTCATTTCATTAAATTTTTATTGTTCTGAATTGTTTTATCTTGATGTTTGATGTAAAGCACTTTGTAACTCTGTTTGAAAAGTCCTTTATTAAAAATGTAAGAATTATTATTATTATTCATATTACATAGTCAGCGACTAATGTATGAAATTGACATGAAATTATGTTTTTTTGCAGATATAAACTGGCACCCTCCAAAAAGCACGTTACAGTTCGACTAACCTGGAAGTCCTTGCTGAGGGTTTTGGTGCACACCGCACACTGCAGCTCGGCGCTCGGGCCCTGGCCGCTGTTGGTCAGCGCCCCCGGTGGTATCGTGTAGCTGGAGGCCGTCTGCCGGTGGTGGCGCAGGAGTTTGCTTTGGCTGCAGAACTGCAGGTGACACATGTCGCAGGGGAAGAGCTGCACCCCGACGTGGGAGAGGCAGTGGGTGACACCTGCAGGGCGGTCCGGGTACGAGGCCCCGCACACTCTGCAGAGCCCCAGCTCCGTCAGGTGGGTCTCGGCGTGTCGACTGATGGCAGCCGGGTCTGCTGGGAGAGGCGCTGCGCAGGCTTTACATGACAGCATGTTCCCGGTGACCTGGAGGAGTGAAGAACATTATTTCTGTTGTGCGGACTCATGTTTACATTAAATATTCTAGTCCTGACAAATACAAACATACCTGGCTGCTCGAGTTCCCTCCTTCTCCGTTCTCCACGCACACAAGGTCGTCTTCATCCTCCTCCTCATCGCCCTCCTCCATGAAGTTCTCGTCGTCGCTCAGCTCGATGATCTCACCCGCCAGCTGTCTCCACTGCTCCTCCTCTGTTGCCTCCAGGTCTCCATTGCCTTGCAGAGCCTCCCTCTCCTCCTCGTTCTCTCCCTCCTCCACCTCCCCAAACATCAGCCTGCCGTCCCTCTGGACGTCCACCATGCCGCCCTCCACTGATCCCACCTGCAGGCTGCCTAGAGGCTCTCCCGAGGACGACGTCGGGGCGCAGGCCTCCGCTCCGAGCTGAGCCGAAGAGTCGGGGAAGGAGCAGGAGTCAGACGGTGCAGCGTCGCTGCTCTGAGGCAGAGAGCTTCCCGCGCTCTCAGAAACCATCCGTCTGTCTCTGTCACCGTCTTCACAGATGCCTTCGGCCTCCTCTTCTTCCAGCCCCTGCTCGGTCTTCAGCTGGAGCACAGCGCCCAGAGGCAGCACGCCATCACTCTGACTGGAGTGGCTGCTGGTTAAAAGACCTCCTGGTAGTTGATGATCCGCTGCCATCTGCCCATAGCCGATATGAGACTGGACGTCTTCGGCCTTCAGGTCCAGAGACAGAGCCCCGGCGTGAGCTTCGCGGCTGTCCCTGACTGTTCTGGGTTGGAAGAGGGGTGAGGGAGCGGCAGCGGGGGTCGGGGCGGCGGACGAGGACAGAGACGAGCAGGAGGCGGCGGAGGAACACACAGACGATGCAGATACAGAAGCCGCCACTGTGGACGCAGCAGCAGCAGCAGCAACCACGCTGGAGTCCAGGGGGAGGTCTCCAGAGCTGCCGGCTTTACAGTTTGCAGACACAGAAGCCTGCAGGTCAGGAAAGGTGGCGTGACAGGCCCTCACCAGTTCACTAACGCCCAGCCTCTCTGCCAGCTCATACAGTACCCCGACATCTATGAGATCAGTCAAGATCTCCCCCGTGTACACGAACGTCAGCAACTTCTCAAAGTTGGTGGAGGAGATAAACTCCAAAGAGAAGGCAGCGGTGGACGAGGCCGGAGCCCGAGAGAAGAGGTTGCGGAAGTACGTCCCGGCGCAGGCCAGCACTGCGCGGTGCGCGGCGAATGTGCGGTTGCCGACTTGTAGGAACACGTCGCAGTATCGACGCGACTGTCTGCAGCGGTTGAGCTCGGCGAGGAGGGTGGCAGCGTGGCCGGTGCCCTGCAGCCGGATCCTCATCCCTGCGGCTGCAGCTCCTGGCTGCTACAGTCCAACTGCAGGAGCACAGAAGACATTAGTCATTAGAACATGAATATACAGCTGAGGCCAAAGAACTTATGTTTACTTGGCTGCATCTAACAATAATTGTAATTACTGCGCTATAAACTTTCCCCCCTTTTAGCTTCTTCTTTTAAAATAATTTACTGTATTTTAATCTTTTTAAAGCCTTTCCATATGTGTTTATTATATTGCCTTGTGTGTCTCTTATATCTTGTCTCGATGCCTTTATGTGTCTTACGTTCAACACTTTGAATTGTCTTGTTGAAAAAGACACTTTACAAATAAACTTCACCACCTTATTATATCACATTAATACTACAGTGATGACAACTCCACAGTGCACTGCAGTTTTCAGAGGAAGTAAACAAGATAAGACACAATTTGTCTTTTCTGTTACTGTCTTCAAGTATTAATCGACTGGTTGGAAATATTAACAGTGAAGTTGAAACATTCAGAAAACACAGACAGACAGCTGGAGCCGGGTTTATATGTATTTAAGAGCTTTGTTAATGGATTTGTAGTCAGTGATGTGTAAATAAATGAAGCTCTGTGCAGTGTCACCTGCATCCCACCAACACAAACACACACAAACACATTTTCTTCCACTGAGCCGTTGAGTTACATCATTTCTTCTTGTTGTTGCCTGTTTTTTTCACTCTCTGATTTTTACATTTTAACTGCATCAGTCCAACACGAAGCTAACGTCGCTTAGCCAGCTCGTCCACACACATCACACCGCCTCTGTCCACCAGCAGCTCAATCTCACACATTTCTACACATTAATTCGTCAGAAAATCCTCTTTTTATTGGTGTGTCCGTGTCGCTGGTCTCTTCTTCACGACTCACCCATGAGGAGAAGCCTGCAGCTGGCGGATGTGCTTCTCTTCTCCTGTGTTTTTAAAGGGATTCTGGTGGTCGTCCACGGATTATAAATGTTGTAATTACAACCCGTCTGATCGGCCGTCGCATTTTGGTGACGTATGTCAACAAGAGCGCACCGGGGGCGCCCCCTGCCGTCCGGACGAGTCATTACAGGCGGCGGTGGGAACTACACAGATCCTTTACTTTACTAAAAGTACCAATACACTCATGTAAAAATACTCCTACTCCTAAAGAAATCCTACTTGAGTAAAAGTATATAAGTATTATCAGGAAAATGTGCTTAAAGTAGAAAAAGCACTGATTCTAAAGTAAATTCTCATATTCGATAATATATATTATTATATTGTTAATACTGTTGTTGTGTTTGCTTTATACACAGGTAACAGGTAGTTTAGTCCAGCGGTTCCCAACGTAGGGGTCAGGGTCCCTCCAAAGGGTCACAAGATAAATCCGAAGGCGAACGTCAGATCGCCCTTCTTTCTGTTTTAATAAATAAAATCAACAAACCTGAAAGTGGGGTTTAAACAGAGTTAAGGCTTTTACTATGATTCTTATCTCAGTGGCTCTTGCGCTCTCTTAATTTGTTATTTTGACAAAATGTTATATTCACAAATATCAATTGATGAGCAACGTTCCAACATTTTTCGATAACATACAACAATACATTTCATGCTTTCCTAATTAGCACTAGACACAAAGTACAGCTGAGGCTGATGGGATCATCATGAGCTGATTAAACCAAAGGGTTGGACAAATAATAAATTTGATCTGATGTTGGTGCTAAATAAAATCAGGCTTTATCCTGTGTAGTCGTTGAGATATTTCAGTCCGGACACAAAGTGGTGGATCAACCAACACTGACATACTAAAAACACACAAACACAAACAAAATTAAACACCACAAATAATCATATTAATGCTAATTAAAAAAAGTTTATTTTATTCCTGTAACCATTTCTTTTAGCGGATGATGGATTCACACAACCCACAAAGTGTCAGAAGTAACAGCGACACCTGCAACTCTTCATACTTTACTGTAAACTCATGGGATCGACCTACACAACAGTAATATGAATAACGTCATAGTCTTTATGCAGTCGTCGGGCCATCCCAAATAAAACTTTTAACAAATAGCCACATGTTTACATATGTAAAAGCATCTGTTTACTGGTTTATGCTTTTATGACATGTAGGAGAATAAGAAATTATAAGAGACAATGAAAAAACAAACTTGACATATTTTCAAAACTACCAGTAGAAATCATTTACAAAATTGAGTCTTTGATTTTTCAGTTGTGTCTTCGTTACAGTTTAACATTAAGTATGTAGTATAGTTACATTTACAGTATATTAAAACGCCATATCTTTGACCTGTGAGAGTAACACTGACATATTTCATAATCCAAACCATTCATTTTTCTAGTCTAAGCAGAATTATCAGCTGATTTGTCTCTGAAAAACTGTTTATATTCGCCAAACTGGCCTTTATACTGCTGCAACAGGCACACATAACTAACAACATGACATACTGTAGGTTTTATTTGTAAAGCCAAAGAAAAATAATAGCTGTTTTGGTCCAGTCACAGCAAATTTGAATAAAAGCAGCACCCTCTCGATGTATTGACCCTCTCTCAGCAGTGACCATCCAGTCAGTTTCACTCTAAAACTTGCTTTTCACCATCATAGCTGGATTATTGCACTTCTTCTGGAGGAAGTGAAACAGAAGCAGTTTTCTGCTCTAAAATTACAGAAGACAGCTACAAAGTTCTACTTGAGTCATTTTAAAATGAGGTCAACAACAACACAGTATATCAGCAATATATCTGTCATCAACAAATTGAATGAATATTGCTTTTAAGTTGTTTGATATGTTGTTCAGTCTTCAGAAACATTTTTTTTTAAATCCGTATGATATAGTCCTGTCATTTTCCCTATAGTACACCCCCCCTCCAAAGTCAGCTGCATCCATGTTTTAAAAGGTTTCTAAACAATAAGCATCCTCCAGTCGTCATCAGCATCCTCGATTCACGCTACGACACCCGCTTCCTGGAGCTGGTTCGGCCCAGGCTGGCAGTGCTGGACCGGCGGGAGAGGACGGGCGTGGCAGTGGGGGGGGACGTCTCGTTGGGACAGCCGTGTTGGAGTAAAATATCAATGCAGCCTTTGCTCCCCGTTTTCCTGGCCATCTTCATGGCTGTCTGGCCTTGGTTATCTTTCGCTTTCACATCGATCCCGTACTGTGGGCGGAGAGAGACGATATCTTATTTATAGATTAAATATTGATTAAAGGTGGAAATGCAGCTCTGTGCTAAAAAAACTAAATGCGAAAACTATCAGATTTAAGTGCATTTCTTATTAAATCAAACTATATGTTACGTGTGGCAGCAACTACCAGACAAAGTAGACGAGCATCTGTGTCTGCAAGACCCAAGACTGGAAAATCTAACCGGGAACATTTTCGAAATTTGATTAATTGCAAACTTTGCAACACTAAAGCACAAATGAACTAAGGCGAGCCCTGCATTATGAGCTAATCTTGTGTCAAAATCTCATAAAACCTGTATTATTTGAGTTAATATTGTGCTCAGATGGTGCATATTGCTAAATCTTTCTGTTGTGTTGAATCAAATTATGTTGTGTTAAATCAAATTACTGGCATACTGGTTGGTGTCTGTGTCTCTGAGTATATGACGCTGCCATAGGGCACAAAAGGTTCCAGGAACTAAACTAAAAATATCCAACTCAAACATCAGAGACATGCGACAGTAAATACATAGACAACTCTGTGTTGTCGTTTCCTCTTTTTTTAATGCATCATCGTTCTAATTTGCCTTCATATCTTTATATCTCTTCAGATGTGGTGGAAACCAAATCAGGACTTTTAGTAACAAACGAACAAAAAAAACAAAAAAAACAAAAAACAGACATGCAGAAGTGGAAAAGGAGAAACTCCACATTGATGATCTACAGTGTACAGAGTGTTTTTTTCTTTTCTTTTTTGCATTAGTTTTATTATATCTGATGTTTCGGGATAAATATTACTGTTTCATTCACTTGTGTGTTGCATTTTACTGCTGTAAGGTTTGGCTCATTTCAACTACTTTATATACTGTTGGGTAGTTTATTCTACAGCTATGCATCATGGTCTGTAAGCTCAGCAGGTATTTGTAGCGTCACTGCACTGTGAGAGCCACGTATCTCTAAAAAGTCAGCCTGTTTTCAGCTTTGTGACGATGCATTTTCCAGCGGAGCTGAGAGGGTTTGAAACAGTTTATTTAGCTTCTAGAAAGACAAATTGTCTCGACTCATTAAGGAACACTTCATCCTTCAATTTATCAGAAGAAAATCAAATTTAAAATCACCAAATTCGGAGGTTTGGAGTTTTCACTGAGCAGGTAGGGAATGAAAAATTGTAATCTAGTATAATGTTGAATAAAATGGAAATACTCAAGTACAAGTACCTCAAAAATGCAGTACTTAAACGTACTTAATTACATTCCACCACTGTCTGCGTCTCACTGTATTATGAAACCTTTTTGCCTTTTATTTTCCTCGTCTTTTATGAGCAGCTAACAGCACATGAAGAATCTATGACACTGAAGAGTGAAAGGAGGACAGTAAGAATCAAACCCACCCAGACGAGCAGCTGAGTCATGACCACGTCTCCCAGCTGACAGGCAGCGTGCAGGGCTGTGCGAGGCAGTGAAGTCAAGCCGGCCGGTTGAGCGTTGATCTGTTCCTTGGTGCTGTGGGCCAGAAGGAGCAGGACTCTGGGCAGATCCCTCTCAGTCACCGCAGACAGCAGCCACTCCGGCATACTGTCCTCCGGAAGCTTGGGCCCCGACTGAAGGGCCGCCACAAACGCCCGTTGTTCGTACTTAGCACGAATCCACGACTCCCTTTCCTCACTTGTAAAACAGACACACACAGGAGATCCAGTTACACATGGGAGAACACGTTATAAGATCCGAGTCAGATCCCAAAATCTTACAAACTTATTTGGTTGTTTCTTTCAGTAAAAGGTCTGCTGACTTTCATATCTCATGATTTAGGGTTTTCCCACAAGCACTTGAAAGCACCAACAGGAACACTTTATTTAGCACTTATAAGCAATTAATAAATGGTTTATAATGTAGTTGTAAGTAGATATAACTACATCAACTGTAACGTATAAATGGTAATGAATGACTGCCAATATAACAGTTAATATTTCATATGAACATGAAATATTAAGCATCACTTTCCATGGCAAACTCTCATCCACTGATGAAGGCCATGAGATGCTGCTAAAAGTACAGGCAAAATCTAGTAAGTAGACCTTTTCATCAAACTGCTATTTCCAAAAGGAACCTTAATGCTCAACATGTCTTCAAGGGTTATATATGATTCGTAAGAGAATTTGTAATTGGAATAAATACATTGACAAACACTTAGAAACGTCTTTATGTCTGACATTATAGTGAATATAGTTGATTTCAATGCTGTTCAGGCGTGAACTGAAACATGTTGCTGTCTGAAAATCTAAAAAGCTGTGTTCTTTAAATAAGTGTGGCTGCACCCACCGGGTTGCATTGGGTGTGGGTTTGGTTCTGCCCTGGGTGCAGCTCTCCCAGATGCTGTTGGCCATGTGGTTTCCGATGGCGGCCAGGACCTGCGTGAGCTCCCCGGGCCAGTCGTCCAGGTCCAGCGAGCGGACGCGAGACAGGTGAGTCCCCAGGTTTCGATGGATCCCTGAGCACTCGATGCAGATCAGCGCACCCAGGTTGAGACTGGCCCAGGTGGGATCTGAAGGGCAAGAGACGAGAGGCCGGTTATTACAGGAAGAAGATTATTGATCAGAGATAACCAGTGTGTGAACTATGACACCCCTGCAGGCTGCGGACGGTGCATGAAAGCAGAATCCTCCTCCGTCTGCAGCCGGAGGGAAAGATGCAGAGATTTAAGAACTCACTTGGTGCTTCACAGTCCACACACAGACTGTTGCCTTTGGCGTTGCGGATGGCCTGCAGCGCTACGGCCTCGCTCTGGCTGCTCCGACGAGCCTGGACACACACACACACACACACACACACACACACACACACACACACACACACACACATTCAAACCTTGTTATAACCTTGTTATATTACAAGAACGAACAGTATTGAAAATCCATCTTGGCCTCGACAGTATGTGAATGCTTTAATTATGGTATATAGGATACATCACATGTATCCATTATGACACATGGCAATTCAATCTACAAAAGGGATGCAAAAAAGTTTCCTCTACAGATATTTTATATAAGTTAGGGCACATTTAAGGCAGAACTATAACATTACATATATTAATGACTTAATAGGCAACAATGAAAGGTAAAGTTCAGGAAAAAAATGTCCTTGGTGTCATTTATGAAGAGTTTGAAGTCACACTAGAAAGAGACACAGTGAAGTTCATCAGCGTATCTTGAAGAAATATTTGGCTGTTAAAGGTGACGTAGTGAATACTAGAGAGCTAAGTACTAACATGCAAGCCAGCCTGGACATTTTAAAACTACAGTAATCAGTCACGGAGGCTTTTATTAGCTGCAGTATTGTGCCTCCTCAGTGTGGTTCATAGTTTCATTCGATGATAAGTCATTATGCCAATAAGATGTTTTGGACGTAGAGTTTTATTGTGTTGGACTCACATTTACTTAATCTACTAATCACAGGGTTTAAGTGCTGCTGTGGCCTGGCTTTACCTCTCAAAAACTCAGCTCATCTGCTTCATCAGATATGACTGACAGTGCAGGTAACAGCCACACAGCTGTCATCAGATTTTGATTGAAATGAAACTAAACTAGGACCAGGACAGGAGCCATGGCAAAAACAAAAATACAGGAATAACCAACACTGGGCCCATGTGGGATCCTGTCACTCACAGTAAGAGGCCAATTGAGAAAATAGATTTCTCGAGGGCTTTTACAATGTGTGTACCTTGTTTCTGCCGCTCTCACAGGACTGCAGGCTGGCCAGGATCTGGCTCTCTATAGCCGACACCCACGAGTCCCTGTCCTCCAGGCTCTGAGCCTCAAAGTGCCACGTCTGCCCGGTGAACGACACTATGATGAAGTCTGCATTCTCCTCCTCTGCAAGTAAAAGGGAAGCAGAACAGACTCAAGTTAGATTTTGCATGTGTACAAAGGCAAGTAATATACCATGGATTAATATAATGGACTCTATGAATCCAGAGTCAGTGAAGAAAGCACAAAAAACGAATGCAAAATAACACAAAACAGCAATTTGATGGAAGGTGAGAACTGAAAAATCTCTAGGTTATTACGATGTAAGCAAGTCAAATGAACAACTCAAGCTTGGGATGTCGGGCACACTGAGGAGGAAAACAGACGGAGGAAAGGATTTGTATGCAAATCAGAGCACAAGCTGATTCAGCACCATCACCCTCACTTTGTTACCTGTCTTGTTAATGTTTCTCAAGCTACCAAAGCTCTTTAATTTCCACATTTTGCGTTTGGCTGCAGAGCGAGAGATAAGCACAGGAAAAGGGAAAAGAGAAACAGAGAAAGACAAGTACAAGTGTTAAGAAAAGCCTGTTATGAAGGATTCAGAGAAAGACAAACATGTTCATTAATCTGTATCCTCACAGAGGAGACGGAAATAGAAAACAAAGGTGTAAGAAAAAGGGAAACTGCGTAGGAGTATGTAAATAATGTGGATATGTAAACATAATTTTTTGACCGGTTCAAGTTGTTGATAATAACAACTGCAAGAAACAAATGCTGCCCTTCTTCAAAAAGCATCAAAACATACTTTAATGTTTAATTAATGCATTGATTTTCTAGTTATTCGTGATAAAAATTCTCTGTTGATGATAGTATCTGTGTATTTGCATATTTATACAGTCTACAAAAAAAAACAAATGACTATTTTTATCACACTATGAGCAGCAGAAGTTGTATTTCATGCAATGAATAGTTCCTGATAAAACCTGAAACTTAAATCTCTGTGTTAGGTTACCTTCCGCCTGCCCAACGGCTGCATCTCCTTTCTGATTCATACTCTTCTTCCTCCTGTTCTTCTTCCTGTCGCTCATGGGAGACGACTGGCCGGGGTCTTTTCCAGGGAAATGACTGGCTGCTCCTTCAAGGGCATCTGACATGTGGTGCAAAAATAACAAATCATATATGTGCATACAGCACTGTATGCAGTCTTAGTGGAGCCGTAGCCACGGGTTTTTACTTCCTGCGGTACGTACCAACACTTTGTGCTTTGGTGGACAACGAGGAGGGGCAGCGTTGAAGTCCTCTATCTCCTCCTTGAGGTGACAAACCACCAGACCGGTCGTCAATCACAGAGAGGGTGGCGGGACACAACTGAGGAACTGACAGTGAGGAAAGAGGAAGTGAAACGTTTCTATACAGTACATCATATTTTTATGATGTGAAAGAATTAAATCAGCTGTTTGAAGAAAAGTACACATTATGCAGAATATTCACTGTTGTTGTTACATTATTATCACAACATTATATCAGTATCATTAGTGCATTAACATGTGGTACTTTGAGGTACTGGTACTGGTTTCATTTATAGAAATGCATCATATTTTATAAGATGATCATAAGTAAAATCAGTAATTATAGCTGTTAAATAAATGTAGTGGAGCAAAACGTACAATACTTCCCTCTGAAATGTAGTGGAGTTCAAGTATAAAATAGCATAAAATGGAAATACTCAAGTAAAGTAGAAGTACCTAAGGATTGTACACATTATTACAGATGTATGTGTTTAGTAGGAACAGTGGGTTTGGGGCCACAGAGAAGTTAGGGAAGTATTTTAGGGACTAATACACGGTCGGTGTTGGTCTTTTTATGGGATTTGTTTATAATTAGAAGTACAGAATAATGCCCTCAGACTCTCTGTGAACATGCAGGCCCTCACAACAAGAAGTACCTGTACTGGTGCTATCAGCGGCTGTCGGCTCTTTGCTCAGCCCGTTGACTCCCGGGACAGAGCCGGGGGGGACAGGTGAGGGGACCGCGGGGGCCACGGCTCTCGGAGGACGTTTCCCAGGAACTTTAACCGTCACACGCAGCAGGTCGATCTCCTTTCCGTGGATGTTCTGCGTGTAGTCCTGAAACCGACAATACATCACATATGAGACTGTTTCAGCAGGAATAAACATAAGCGAGACTAGAACAAACGATAAAAATAAAGGCTCACTTTAAAGTCGCTTTAAAGCTGTTTTTTTTTTTCTTTAAAAGTTCCCATTCAGTGGTGCAGAAAACTCAATGACTGTACAAATGTTAAATCACAAAAAAAAAATCAATAGTAAGCAAGATTTTCAAAGCTGTTTAAGATAAATGTGGCCTGTATTGAAAACCACTGAAGCCGAAACTGTAGTTATATCTCAAAAGCTGCAGATATTCTCTCCACAGCGGAAAACTCTGTTGGCCGTTAGCTGAATCTTCACTGTGTTTTACTGCCGTATCGATCTGTCTCGTGGTGTTCTCTTACACTGGAGCTGGAGTGGTAGGACAGCGTGCCATTGTTGGACAGGGTGACGTATTTCTTCTTCCACTCCTTATTCAGAGAGCTCCCACCTTTCTTCCACAGGATGCTCTGTCAAAAACAACCAAGGTCACTGCACTCTGAAAACAAATGACTCTCTGAATCTGCCTAAATTTAGAGTTGACACAACAGAGACAATGTCTTCAAAGTGTAAAGAGTGGTCCGACAACAATAGCTGCAAGCACTTGCGCAATATTAATAGATCACCCTTGAGAAAGGTTGAAAAGGGATGAAACAACAGTCTTTTTGTGCTGCTTATGTAAGATGAAATAAATAGATGAGCACAGTTTTGTTCCCACCTTGTTGCTGAAGAGGGAATTGGTACAAATGATTGTGCTGCAAGCAAACTGAAGCATGAAAATACCCGCTTCATTGAAAATTCAGTGTATTTCTTGTGCTGTTTGTAATGTTAACCATACCTGTTTGATGGGAACACCCCGCACGCTGCTCAGGTCTCCTTTACCATCACCAGCCTTCTTATCTGAGTCCCGGTTCTGAAACAAACAGCAGAAAATGTATTTTTAGTATTCTTTAGTATTTCAGCTCTAAACAGCTCTTATCACTTATTCTTTTACCTTCTACTTATCTGTTCCTATTTCTGTTCTTGTGCTGCGTCAACAAGCAAATTTGTATAAGATCAACAAAGGTTCCTCTTATCTTATCTTAACTTGAAAAGAGCAGTTTTCAGATTCAGAGACGGAGCTGAATGGCATGAAATGATGGTGAGAAATGGCAGGAAACTAAAAGGTGTGAGACTGTCTGCAACAACTGACCTTGAAGAGGGAGGGCCGTCTGGGGATGTTCTTCAACGAACGAGAGTTGACGCTGCCTCCCCCCTCTCCCTGTGGAACCCGCAGGTCTCTGTGGCCGATCACAGGGGTGGAGGGGAGGGAGGCGTAGGCGCTGCTCGGGCCATTACTGGCCTGCGAGGAGGGGGGATGGCGGGTTGAAGTGGAGGGGGGACGGCGGGGTCAGGAGGTCAGGACACAATGGAGGAATGGAGGCGTGGGGGAAGAGATGGAGAGAGTGAGAATGAGCTGAAGGATGAAAAACTGGTGAAACAGATTTACAAAAAGCGGCTGATGATCGACAGCATGAATTTTTCAGTCGTCGATCATCGTGAACGAGGGGAATGTGATACTCGTGTGGCTGAGATGGATGTAGAGGAAGTGATGAACGGTGTTGGAGATGATGTTGAAAATGAGATTTCAGTGTGATAGATGAGTTGAACTTTATAATGCATGTAACTCTTCCTGGGATGAAAGCTTAACCACCAAAACTGCCCAGCGAGAGCACCACATTCTTACTTTGAACATGAAAACCTTACCT
This sequence comes from Lateolabrax maculatus, assembly GCA_031216445.1. Taxonomy (NCBI): domain Eukaryota; kingdom Metazoa; phylum Chordata; class Actinopteri; order Acropomatiformes; family Lateolabracidae; genus Lateolabrax; species Lateolabrax maculatus. The sequence continues at coordinate 24,619,301 of CM062201.1, read as the reverse complement.
TAGTCATGTTTTTTAAAATACATGTATTCTTTTCCACTGAATACCTTCCTTGTGAGGTAATTTTTTCTCTTTTATTCATCAATACTAAAATTTGCAGGGAAAAAGCTGACTATTTTGGTGACAGGAGAGCATCAGGACGCCTAAAAAGCGATGCCCTGAAGCTCTACAGAGGTGAGCGGAAACATAAAAAATGTTCAGCCAAAGTGAAAAAGTAATTTAATCTTGAAGAAAACACAAGCATGGCAACACTTTCATCTGTGTCCTATTTTTACCAGCTCTTATGTAATAGTTGTCTAGACTGGAGAAAGATTGTGTTTACCCAAACAGAGGAACAATAACAACTACTAAACAAGTTTCACACCTGAATGTGTCTCAGCGCTCTAAGCGCGATGCGTTTCTTCAACTGAAAACTGACGGCCCTTGATGAAAAATAATTTCACACACATTTCAGTGCAAAACAGTGCTGTTAGATATGTTTTGAGTATGCAAATGTAGTACTTGTTTAAGAGATATTGTGTTTGCTGAGAGAAAGTAACAGCGTGACATAAAGCCAAACTACATACATTCAGGATAGTAAAATATAAACGTGGTAAAGAGAAATATGTTGTATATTATTTATTGACTTAAGAAGTGCAGATCTTTATGTGCTGCCCAGTTTAAATCTGTTTTTTTATTATTCCATGTTGAAGCTGGACAGTTTGTCACTTTGGAAAAAGACGTGATCAGTGTGTTATCTCAATGATAAAGAACATTTGTTCCATTTTGTTTTCTATTCCATCTACTTTGCATAGAGGGACACAGACATAGAAACAGCTGTTAGGTAAGGTACCTGGCCAGGGAACGATGCTGATCCAGGTGTGGAGCCTCCAGAGTGACTGGGAGAGTTGGGGAGAGACTTGCAGGCCTGCAGCGCCGCCTGCTTCTTCTGAGCGACAATCTTCTGGGCAGCTGGAAAACCATTGAACCGTTTCACTCGACTAACTATCAGCAAAATGTGTCACAAGTCCGTTCAAAACATCAGTGACTAAAAAGTAGTTTAACGAATGCTGATAAAACACACTCACCCTCTGCAAACACTCGATCGACGTTGAACCCGTAGGTTGCACAGGTCTCGTAAAACAGCGAGTGGCGCACATCAATGCACAGCTGTCGGGCTCTCTGATCCTCAATCACACGGGGGTTGGTGCTGCTGATTTTATCTGGAAAAAAAACACACGATCAGAGAGTGGAAAACTGTGAATTATGATTAAACAGTACTGCAAAGAGTCTATATAATACAGGCTTTTAGTTTGCTTCTAGGACTTTTATCATAGGCCAATTATTTTCGTTCTGGATTAATCTGCTGCTTATTTTCTAAAATTAACATCTTGTCCTTTCACTGAACTCACAGAAATAAAACTGACTAATGTGCTGAACGCATTTCCTCCTTCATAACATTACATAAATTTTGCAAAGACTTTTTTTTAAACATGCATTGTTTACATCCATGTTTGCCAGCTTGCAGTCTTCTTATTTCCTTCATCTTATAAATACGCATTTCTACTTTTCTTAGCACATAATTAACATTAAGTTAATGTCAATATATTAGTTTCATTAATTGCAAGTTAACTCAACCTATTTTTTTCAGACCACTTCAGAAGTTTTGAGTCTTTTGATTTGAAATTATGATTTGAATGAATATACTGCTGAGTGTTCGACTTAGGTGTCTAAAGAAAGTGTTTTATATTCATAAAGTGTTTTATAATCTTATGGTTTTTATAATTGAATGGTTATATTATGCATACTTATTTTTTTTTATTATCATTCTTATTATTTATTTTATTCTGTTTTGTTTTATCAACACTTTACTGTTGTTCATTATTATATATTTTATTTTGTAAACATTTTACTAAATTTTAGTATAATAATGTTTTGTTTGTTCTTTGCTTTGTATTATATTTTATTTATGCATTAATCTCTAAATCCATTTTCAACATCCTACACTTTGTCAAGCGCTTGTAAAGCACGTTGAATTGGTTTGATTTGTTTGAAAGGTGCTATATAAATAAAGTTTGGTTGATTGATATTAGCAGTCTTCCCAACATGCTTTTTTGAGGGTTAAAACTCTCCAGAGACCGTTCTTTTGACTGTGACACAGATGTAAAGATACGTCACAGTTGTTTTGTCACTTAATAATGAAAACTATGTGAACCACGATGAAGGTTGGAATTCACTTCAGTCCCACCAACACTTTAATTGATGAAGGTCACTGGAAGCGTCTTTATACTGACTCTGGTAACGTTTTACTGTATTTGCCATGCGGCCCCTCTGACTGATATCCAGTTCAGGACGGTTTAGTCCCAGAATATGTAAATCTACATGGCTGTGATTCATGTGCTGACCTTGGGTGCCGACCACTATGACTGGGATGTCTGTGCGGTGTGCGCTCAGCTGGCTGTAGAGCTGGTAGAGCTCCTGGAAGCTGGCCTCATTCTCCAGACTGAAGACCAGGATCACGGCGTCAACCCAGCTGCTGAACTGAAGGGGGAAGAGGATGATGGATGATGAATGATGAAGTCTGCAGATATTTCAGTTTGCAATACTATCTGCTGTCTCTCTCTCTCATACACACAATCACACACACACACACACAAAGAGGCACCTGTGCATCTGGTGGTCCAGCCTCCTCCCGGATCATTAATAAATGACTCTGTCCGTCCACCAGCACTTCCTTTTTATACCTGCCACCTGACAAGGACAATGACAATGACAGACAAGTTATTCAGCAGCTGGCGGCAGCGTGACAGATGGAGGACGAAGCCTCATCATGCACCAGGCAGCACAAAATATGTTCACACATCTCAAAATAATTAAATATGAGACTCAGCAGCAAGAAACCACACATATTTTTTTATATGAATTGTTATTTATAAACCAAAAACCTTCTATGACCAGCGTTAAACTATTTAAAGGACACACTATATAGAAGATGTATTTTGTTTTGATGTTTCTTACCATCAGGCTTCTCGAGTGCAACATAACTGCCTGTGATGTATTTGTTCACCAACGCTGACTTGCCGCTTTTTAGACTTCCCAGAATGCCCTGAGAGAAGAAGGAAGGAAATACAACACCACGGTGAGCGTGCACACACAATCACAGCATAGTGTATATCTCCCAGACTGAATTATAACACATCCAACACAAACTTTTAGTTCCTCCATCTAATTTTGTTCCTTTTAGTCTGTTTAGTCTGTCAGCTGAATTTCTGCTTACTTGCAACAACATCCATCTTTACAAAGTTTATAATGTTTAGTTCTTGTTGAACTTGTCTTAAAAGTGTATAAATTTAGTCATGAATTGATGTGTTTCTTGTTGTTAAAGGTGGTGTTGTACTGGACAACATTGTATTGAGAGGTGTTTCTAACTGAATACCTGTATGTGTCAGCAAAAACATTATCATTATCGGCATCATAAAAGGAGAATTTATGTATTATACTAAATCTGCAAAGCAACTATAGCTGTCAAATAATTGAAGTGCAGTAAAAAGTACAAAATTTCCCACTGAAATGTGGTAGTCTTGATTTCACACCTGTGTTTATTTTGAGCATTTTGAGAACTTCTGGGTGTCTAAGTTTGCACTCTTTATACACTTTGTCTTAAAGCAACAGCTCTAATAAAATAACACAACTATGAATAAATGGGTATAAAATCTTCTGTTTCTCATACAGATGTGTCCTGGCTGTGAGTGGTGCACTTTATATCCTCACCAGTCGCAGCTCTGGGATGGATCTGCTCAGGGACCACTCCTGGCTGTTGGCAATATTTACTGGAGAGAGACAGACAGAGACAAACAGTCAGCGAGGCAGAGACTCGGAGAGAGATTCATCATTTTGCTCATGTACAGTAAAAAGGGCAGCCATCATAATGGCCTATGGGAGAGCAATCATTCACACAGCTGCTGCGTGACTGGTCGCCATAAAGCCGACACGTGTGGCTTAGCAGGTCGTCTTAATGAAAATAACCTTTAAGTCGCAACAGGGGATCCACAAGGTGCAGCCATACCACTCGTTATCCACTTTGCTCCCCTTGTGTCGTAAATGATGGGCAGCTGTGTGGTGAGTTACAGGATGCTTCAGTTCAGCTGCCATTCAAAGATTCAAAAGTTCAAAGAATCCTCTGTGGATTTGAACAACATCGCCGCTCTGAACAAAATCAACTGGACAACAAACTACTTTTTTTTATGAACTGATCAACCTTTTGGCTATGAAATGTCAAGTAAAAAATACAGTAAAAAATACCCATCACATCTGTAGAGATCTATAAATGTCTTGTTTTGTCCGACCAACAGTCCAAAACCCAAAGATATTCAGTTTAAATTATATAAAAAAGAGAAAAAGCACATTGCAGAAGCTGAAACCAGAGAATGTTTGTCATTTTTTCTTGAAAAATGACTGAAACTGCTGTTATTTTTCTCCTAATTGACAAATCAACAAATCATTTCAGCTCTAAAATGACCTGAGACAAGTCTTGGAGTGCTGGGTGCCAAATTGTGCATGTTTTGTTTTATTTGTTTTGTGACACATACAGTGCACATACAGTACAGTCGTCTAGAGGGGTTGGGTTGCACACAGCTGTGCCAATGTTCCTACAGGGCAAAAGAGGTGGCATGCCCCCAATGTGATGTGACGCTCACACCCAGACACCCAGCTGCAGCTTCAGAGGGACAAGAATAGAGAGGAAGAGAGCGCCTGAGGATAAACTAAAAAAGGGACTCAGAGACAAAAATTAAAACACACAGTTACCAGTTTATTAGGTGCACCGAGCTAACAACGCTCCCTGAAACGCCTCTGCACAAAATGTGCTCCTCATTTTATTGGGACGGTAGAGATCATTCAGTTTCAGATTTCATCTGATCCACGACATCTAACCATCCTTCAACATCTCAGCACTCTGTAAATTCATTTCTCAAATGAAATACTCCACCTGTGTTATAGATATTATCCCCAACTGTCAGTCCTTTTATTTTATTGATCATCATCAGCTATCTGACCTCTGGCAACTTTCCAGACTGTTTCAAATATTCAGTTATTCAACCGCTTCTGGAAAAAACTAATCTGGATCCTCTATCACTCAATAATTACAGACCAACTTCTAAATAATCTTTTTTTGAAGGTTTAAGAGCTCACAGAGACAGCCCTTGTGAAGGTCTCAAACTACCAACGTTTAACAGCAGATAGAGGTGACTCCTCTGTCCTCTGCTTTTAGATTTGAGCGTTGGTTTGACATTATTGATCTCGCTGTTGTCCTGCACCGTCTAGAAACCGTGGTCGGTGTTATGGGAACTTCTCTACCAATAGAACCTTTTCAGTTGTTATATAAAATGTCAGTTCCTCTGTTGCTGATTTTAACTGCGGTGTACCTCCAGGCTCCAGTAGTGGCCCTCTGTTGTTCTCAGTTTACATCCTCCAAAAGTACAGGAACTTTGGGGGTTGGGCTTGCTGCGCTGAACAGTTCTGATTGGTCGACCTTTTCTTTTTTCAGCCACCATTTTTAAAAATCTAGGTTTCTTTTAAATGTGCTGCGGATACAGATGGGCTGACGTGTTTTCATACATCAGCGGACTAATTTTCCTATCCTCGCTGTCCTGGGTGTGAATGTGTGATGTGTCCTCCAAAGACAGATGATGATTAAACTCTGGAGCGACCAGGCCAAGCGACGCCGGCGATGATGTGCTTCAGATGAGGAAAAAAGAGGGGGCTTACATACGAGCTGCCGCCTGCTGCTTCAGGCAGCTCCTGGGGAAAAAGGGCAACTCCTACCACACAAACAGACACACACACATACAGACTCTGTCTATCTTTGTCTTTCTCACTCAAAGCTCTCTTTATGGCCTGCTGCTGTTGCCAAAAGTGATCAGACAGTGTGATCCTTCTGCTGCTTCGACACACAGATTTCTGCAGAAAGCCAATTATCCACACTCCCTGTTCCAAACCAACCGTGTGTGATCCACCACAAACCCCCCATATGTAGCCTGTAGCTCACATACAAAACTGCCAGTTTTCTAACTTAAATTCCGTATTTGGATTTTTGTCAGAAGCCTCTCAAGCCTGTGTCAACGCACGGTCACACACACACACACACACACACACACACACACACACACACACACCCACACACACACCACGCCTGCTCCTCCTCCACCCCTCTGTTTCATCAGACTCGCCTCTGTAGCAGCAGCAGAAGCAGCAGTCCTGCCGGTTGCCATGGCAACACTTCCTCCTGCCCTGAGTAAGTGCATGTGTGTATGTGGCCTACGTGTTTCGAATGTGTGTGTGTGTGTGCGTGTGTGTGCGTGTGTGTGTGTGTGTGTGTGCAGTCGGCAGGGCTAGTCTCACTACGTGTGAGTGAATCCACAGTGTGAATGTGTAACAGTGTGAATACACAATGAGTATGAATGAATGCATAAAACACACACACACACACTGACACACACTCGCTCACTCCCACAGGCTGACACTCGTTCTTTCTTTGAGCAAAACATGTTTGTGAAAGAGATGCACTGTTGTGCGCTGCAGCCGTCGACACACGGGGAAGAGGAAAAAGCAGCGATGGCAACTCACAACCCAACGCTGCTGAATCTTAAAATGTGACATGAATTCTTTTGACATGATGGAATTTAAATTGAATGCCTGACAGAGACAAAGACAAGAGTTAGAGCGAAGGAGGGAGAGAAAAAAAGCCCCATATAGTGGCAGAACATGTAGTGGGTGGAATATCAAAGACAGGATTAGAAATGTTCTTGATTGGCTGTGGATCCACAGTTCCCTTTTTCGCCTCATGTCTTTCCCTGTTTTCAACCGTTTGAGCTTCATGGAAATAAAGCCAAGGCGAAAATCAGCTCGGAGCAGTGCAATCCATCTGTGATCATGCCACCAGCTCCTTTCCCCTTCGGCTTCATTATGAGATTTAAACCCATGCTGGGAACGCCGCTTAAGTGTGTATGTGTGGGGGGGTTGTGAGTGCAGAGATTACCCCTCCAGCGGTGTGAAATCTGCCCGCGCTCTGAGGGGAATTAGATTAAGACTGTCCAAGACAATTCTATTGTCAGTTCTCAGATCAAAGAACTTCATCTGTCATCAATTTTGTAGTTGCACATGGCTTCGGGAAAAAAAATGTCTTGGCACGTGACAGTGTTATAGCCTGTAAATGTATTCTGTGTGGGGTTCTCTGAAAAGATCAACCCCACCCAACCCCACCCACACTCAATTTAAATGGATGCCTGTGCACAGATGAAGGAGCTGCACTGATAATCGTTTGGCAGGAAACTGAAGACAGGAGTGTCTGTGATAATGTTTTTTTTTTTGGCATGGACGTAGTCAACATGAATGATGGATTTAGAGCTGAAGACGTGATGTTGTGTGTGCGTTTGTGACCTCCTACCTTCCTCCTCACTGGAGTCTCTCTGTATATACACAGGAGGCGCTGTGGAGGATGACCCCGCTGCCCCCGAACTGCTCTTTGTGAAAATGCCGCTGATGAACTTCAGCATCTTCCTGTCTTTAGCGGAGCCTCGTTGGCCCTGTTGCCCATGCTGGGCCTCCCTGGCCAGCCCCAGGTCCTCAGAGAGGCTGTTCAGGTCGCTGTTGTCCAGTGTGCGGCTTTTACCTTTGCGCCCCGGTTTGGGGGCCTGGGTAGCAGGCGCAGGTAGGGACGCCGAACCCGTCTTTAGTCTCTCCTTCCTGGGGATGTCTCTCATCACTGCAGCCATGCCACCTCCAATCTCCAGAGGTATTCCAGCTTGAGCTTCATCCCTCCATCCATCGGGCCTGCTCGCCTCAGCCCATGAGGCTCTGCAGGGGCCCGGTGAACGCGTCGGCATGCGGCAGTCCTTGCGGTCCAGGCTTTGTGCTGAGGTAGGGCTGCGTTCTCTACCGTCCCTGGACTCGCGACCACGGGTGGCCACGCTGCTGTGAGACTTCAGCAGGCTCACAGGCCGCTGTCCCACCGGACGGATAGGGAGGCTGGTCCTGGTTGGGGTGCGGCTGGGCTCGGCCACCTCCGTTGGTGTTGTGGTCAGAGACGGTGACCTGCATTGCTTCGCCTCTGGGGTGGAAAGGGTCTTCTCGACTCGTGTCACGTCAATCTCTGCAGACTTTGTCTTCTGAATCGACCCTCTCTCAGCAGGTAAGGGGATTGAGAGGTTGCACGGTGGCTTTTCACTCTCTTTACTCGGGATATCAACAGTGGAGGGCAGTTTATCCTTCAGAGGGCTGAGGGGTTTTCTCTCTCCATGTTTAAGTTCATCAATTGTCTTCCCCCCTTTCACAATAGCAGCATCGTCAGCCCTTTGTGGTTGTCCTAAAACCACTCCAGCTCCATTCTCAGCCTGTGCAGGAGCTTCACCTTCAGCCTCCACTCTCAACCCGGCCACCTCTTCTGCCCTTCCTCCTTGCCCGGCCTCCACCTCCTTCCCCTGGGTGCTGTTCTTGGCCTCCCCTCCATTCTCCTCCACAGCCTCTACCTTGACCAGGGTGAGGGAGATGAGGTAGGTGGTGCGTTGCTGCAGGGCGCCGCCTCCGCTCATGTGGTCAGGCTTCAGTAGACACACAGTAGATAAATGAAACCAGACAGAGCGACATGAACAACTGACAGTTTGCCAGCGTGTGGGGATGTGAAAGAATCTGACGGCACGACCGTGACAAAAAACTTACATGGAGGGAGATTAAGTTTCTCCTTGGAAGATACAACAGCAGAGGGGCTGTTGGTTTCATCCATCCCCCAAATCCCTGGTTCTTTGTTTCGGATTTTAATTTCAGTCACGGATTTCTTCTCTGACTGCAATTATCATTTCTCTGAGATACAGAAAAGAAATCCACTCTTCCTGACAACCTTCAGCACACTGTCAGTGCAGTCCAATCACCTCTTTTGTTCCTAGAAAACACCCAATTAAAATCTGTCCACTGCATATGTATGCAGCTACTGAGGCAAATAAATCTTCATTATGGTTCCTGATGCCTCATTCCTGATTGTAATTATTTACTTGAGCTTATTTTCATGTGCAGCACCCCCATCTTATATGTTGCTCAGTCCATCTTCTTCACTCAGAGCAAAAATCCTGATTCAATTCAGAATAACAACTGACCCGCATCGTACGTCATCAAGAATGTGATCAACAGCAGCTGTAACATGAAAAGGTAAGTCTTTAAAAATGCATTAGTGTCACCCTAAAGCAGCATGGCACAGGACACCCAGAGCTGTATGCAGTCCAGTCCAGATCATGGGCTCTCATTGCAAGCCACACATGTGTGCTGACAGCAGCATCCATTCAGAGAGCGCGGCGGCAGGAAGACAGGCAGCCTCACGGAGACGCACAGGAAGGACATTGATGAGGGCTGAAGGGGATCAGGAGGAGAAGCCAACAGAAGCCCGGGCGGATATCTGGAGATGCATGACCGAGTCAGGGCGCGTCCGGCCATCACGCCCCTCTCCCTGTCTCCCGGGCAGCCTGTGTCCTCTGAGCGCATCAGGCGTTGAGCATGACAACACAGCACCGGCACAGAGGAGGCGCCGAGGCGAGTCACCGCTCAAACAGCTCCCCGACCGCCTCTGAATCCTTCCGATAGAGACGCCGTCGCACAGGTTCAACGAGTCCACGCACACACACACACACAAACACACACCCTCACACATGCACAGCTCTTCTCCCTCACACTCTGCGTTTCTCTCTCCTGCTCCCACAAACACACTGATAGGAATCTCCAATGTCCCTCCCTCTACATGCCCCTCCTTGTTCCAATAAGCAATCCATACAATGCAGAAGGATCATGCTTCTCTTCTTTCCCTTTATTTTCTCTCTCTCTCTCTCTCTCTCTCTCTCTCTCTGTTTCTCCTGCTGCTCCTCTCAGACTGTGCAGGGTCCCTGCTCTTTATTGCTCATCCCTCCCATCCCTTATCCCCATCCCCTCCCCTCAATCTTTCTCCCTGCGTGCCGGGGAGGAGGGGGGAGGCAGCGGGTAACGGCTGGCGGTAAAGCAGCAGTGCACACACAAGCCGGACCTGCTAAATGAGGGGAGACAGCAGGAGAAAAGATCAGCGGCAGGGAGAGGAGAGAAGAAGGGAGAGGCAAGCAGGCAGGGTTAGTCAGGAATGACAAACTGTAAAAAAGGAAGAAAGATGGATGCATGTTTGTGGGGGAAAAAAGACACTGGGGCAGGTCGTCTGTTCCCTGTCTCATTTAAACAGCTGCCAGAATAGTTTCATCAAGATCATCCATCTGTCTTCAGCTGTCTATTTGTGTTGTGTGCACAAGTGTGTGTGTGTGTGTGTGTGTGTGTGTGGCTCTGTGTGGCTCCTCCTCAGTAGGAGGCTTGGCTTGTTTGTTGCTAAGGTGTTACAATCTTCCTTGCTCTGGTGGCACAATCATCTCCTCCATGTCCTTCCTCCTCCTCCTCCTCCTCCACCTCCACCTCCTCCTCCTCCTTTGGTACATTCTGTATCCTAAACGCTCTCAGGATCTCTGTATCAAAATGGTGTTTCTCTGTGTGAGTGTTTCATTGTGTGCGTCTGTGTGTCGTTCATGTGAGTGAAAGAGATTTCCTGTGAGTGTATTGATCTGTAGTCTATTGCCTACTACGGCATGTGTTCATTAGCAGAAGTGGGTAAGCTCCGGGCTCACAACATGAACCGAGCAATAAATAGCGTGAGAGGATGAGAATTGGACATCATTAGTTGGACCACAGAATTAAAAAAATAAACACATAAACACATTACTGTTATGTATGTGTAAATAAAACAAACCCACTTAAACACAGCAATCTTTCCATATGATGAAGTGTGAAAAAAGGTTTTCTTTATGTGCTTTTAAATATGTGTTGATTAAGATAAGTAATTAATTTATGATTAGAACCTGTTTGTGTCAGGAATTGTGCAAAATACAGTATGTTACCAATGAAATACTAACAGTTATGTTCATTAACCATGAAACTGCCAATCGGTAAATCAATTAATCGATTAACAGCATGACTTCCGAGAGGCCAAACTGATGTCGATTAACAGTCAAAAACTCAAAGATATTCAGTTTACTATCATGTAAGATAAAGAAAAGCAGCAAATTCTCACATTTAAAAGCTGGAATCATAAAAGGTTTTGCATTTTGTCCTTGAAAATTGACGTGCCAATTATTTTTCTGTAGATTGACTAATCGATTAATCATTTCAACTAAAAATGATGATAAATAGGCAAAAGTACAAGAGCAATAATGCTGCATGCAACAACAAAAACACTGCAGCAAACATGATTGAACGTCCATCCCTTGAATTATCACCGGGTGCAATTTCATGTTAATTACTCTCTGATTAAAAAAGAAAAGTCCTTGATGTGAAATCAGAGGATGCCTTTCCCCACAGTGCACCACTCTCAGCCTCCCACCATCATCTCATAATACACGATCTGACTGTCCACCTGCTCAGCCCGCTCCCCCTCCCTTCCACAGTCAGTGAGAGGGCAATAACTACTCTCCCTGAATACAAAAGACCTCTGACAACCGCCTTTGGCTCAAGGGGAAAACGCACGACCTGCGAGGAACGACGACCACAGCCTCCAGCACAGAAGAAGAGTCACAAATTGAAAAAGATAGGAAGAAGCGAGCTGAGCTGCTTAAAAAAAAAATTATAATAATAAAAATCCAAACACACATTCAGGGGAGTGACGTCATTTTTAACAAGTGTGAGGACATGAAATGCCTGTGTGAGTTAAAGTGCACGTCAGGTTGCAGCAGTTCGCAGAGCTGCACGGCGAATCAAATTATTTTGAAATAGACACCCACATAAAACGCAGAAAATCAGGTTGTCTTCAGGCAGACACTTTTTTTTAGTAACACACTCTTTCTCTTCTATGTGAAGAGACTCGCATGCGTGCATACAGAGAAAGCTCTCCCACCAACACACACACACACACACACACACATACACACCCACTCACACATATTGACACCCATGGGCGGTTGCTGTCAGATGGACAGTGGCCAAGGGCAGTGGTCATGCTGGGTGATTTTTCATTTCTCCTTCACTGTGAGCTGTCCTCTCTATCTTTCCCCCCCTCAGTCCACCTCACTCTGCTGCCATGCTGCAGTGAACACTCTACCAGTCACATTCACATTTAAATGTCTTCATTTAGCTCCCAGGAGCACCTCACTCTTTTCTCCCAATCCATCTTTTTCTTTTTTTTTATTTTTCCTCCCAGCCTTTCCTTGGCACACAGCACCAGTCGACCACATCCCACTCGCTTATTAAGTCCAAAAAAGAGATGGCTCTCTTTTTAGCACCAGTGAACTCTACACTCACAGATCCAGGCCCCCACGGAGGATTCACTGGCTTTGATCCTCACTACAGCCGCGCTGACACTCCAGCAGCCTAATTATACAAAAAATAATAAATAAATAAATTCAGCTGAGTGTTTTTACGCAGAGAGGACACCTCTCAGACGGTTTCAAAATCTGCCAGATCCTAAAAAGACCTCAAAGCTCATTGAAATCCACCAGGGAGCTGACTGACCTTCAGTTCACAGACAAACAGTGGAATGAGTGTAACAAGCTGATGAATAAACTGATTAAATCAAAAGGTAAGATGGTTATTTCATGAGGTTTTTCCACCCAGTCTGACCTCAAAGTACATTTACTTTAGTACAATTTTGAGCTCCCCTTCCACTGGTTACTTCTGAAGAAGGAAATTTTTAAAAACAGGTCACATACAGTAAATTCTGAGATGCTTTACATGAGAATTTCCAATTTATGCTGCTTTCTACTTCCACTCCACTACATTTCTGTGGAAATTTTGTGCTTTTTACTTCATTACATTTATTTAACTGCTATTGATTTTACTGTATATACAAAGCATATGATCAACATACTAAATATGATGTATGATTATAGATAAAAGCCCTAACATATCTGCACAGGTGTTCAGTTATGTGTCTGATTAGATTTGGGATTAGATGCCTGGATTTACACAGTGGTGAAGTGTTGCAATCCTTTAGTAAAAGTAGCATTACCGCACTATAGAATTATTCCACTACATGTCAAAGTCTCACTTTTATAATTTTGAATAAGTAGAAGTACAAACATGCATGTATTAGCAGCTAAATGTACTTAAAGTATCAAAAGTAATAATACTCCTTAAGGACAGAATGACCAAAGGAACTAAAGCTGTCAAATAAATGTAGTGGAGTAAAAAGTACATTATTTCCCTCTGAAATGTAGTGGAGTAAAAGTAGAAGCAGCATCAAATGGAAATATTAGAGTGGTACTATTCTTAAGAATAGTACCAATAAAACAAAGTAAAAATACTCCATTACAAGTAAAAGTCCTGCTCAGTACAAATATACTAATAAAAGTAAACTTATTCTGCAGTAAAATGTCCCCTGTGACAGATGTATTATTCTACATGACATTATTAGACTGTTAATACTGATGCAACAATGTGTAAACAGCATTTTTCTGTTGTAGCTGCTCGAGGTGGAGACAGTTTAACTTTATAAACAGTTCAGTAGTTTAGTCCAGTGCTTCCCAACATAGGGATCGAGCCCCTCCAAAGGGTTTGCTGATAAATCTGAAGGGTCCTGAGATGATGTGTTGTATTTTATGATTTTATTGTGTTTTTAATGTAAAATCTTAACCTGTAAAGTAACTAAAGTTGTTATATAAATGTAGCTGAATAAAAAGTACAATATTTTCCTCTTTCCATCTGAAATGAAGTCACATACAAGTACTTTATAACTGTACTTGAGTAGATGTACTTTTTTACTTTCCATCACCGGTGGACAAATTATCTAATGTGCATAAAATATTAAAAAATATTATCTTTCAGAACCTTGGAGGCTCCATAATTTCACACTTTTGCCGAGTAAGTACTTTTGATACTTTAAATACATGTTGCTTATAATACTTTTTTTTTTTTAATATAATTTTGAATGCAGGACTTTCACTTTTAACAGAGTACTTTTACATTGTGGTATTTCTGCTTTTCTTAAGTAAAGGATCCGGACTTCACCTATGCTGCGTTTACACAGAAAAGCTGCAAGTTGTTAACAGAAAACAAGGGGAGTTTGACAGTAAAACCTTGTGTCACATTCACAAGAAACGGTAGGAAGTAACGATATGAGGAAATGATGTAAAACTGATCAGCTTCACATGTAAAGGCTCTATTTGTCTGAGAGGAAGTGGCTTTGAGGGCAGTTGCAGATTGGCAGACAGGAAGTAGGCCGCACAGCAGGTTTCATCCTGCTGCCATGGCGATGGCTGCTGAGGGATGTTGCCATTGGTTGCCCGTGTCCAGAGGCTGACTGATGAATAAATGCCACAACATATCAGACGCCGGGAGGTGAATTACTGCCCTCAGAGTGAAATTAGAAAGAAAATGAACATCGTCAGAGGAACTCTTCCCCAAAAAACACACACCGACTGTCACAGGAAGCACAGAGGAAGATATCAATCAGCTATATTATCATTTTCCCCCGCACCCCACGAATAATGCTGATGAAAAGAGTGACTACAGAAGATTTCCTGTTTATCACATCAAAAACTGCATTAAAGGGAGTATCCTGAAAGTCAGACAATGCCCCAAATTCTGATAACCTGCCGGAAAGAACTTCACCAATTAAGCATACAGGTAATATGTTGCTTCCCCCGATAAATACAACAGACAAAAGTCAAACACAAAGAGCGACAGAGCTTTAGAAGGGCGAGCTTACCTTGAATACTGTGGAGGTAAACTTTAAGGCCTGAGCGCAGCTGTGGATCCGCGACTCTTTCAAACTGCTTGGAAAGTCTGTTGATTGCACTCTGGAGAGATTCATGCCTCTTGATCTCTGCTTTTATTGCAGTGGAGTTCACTGATTTACTGTTGCTGTTCATCCTGACACATGGATCTGTTGTTAAACTGAAGCAAAATGCTCGCTTCAGCCCATTTGAACTCCTGGCAGTTTGTTCCACAAGATGAACGCGGACTTAAGACACAGAAGCACAGAAAAAGAAACGGCGGCGGCTTCTCAGGGTGTCTCTCTCTTCCTCTCTCTCTCTCTAGACCACAAAAGTCAGCTCACGACAACGTGTGTCTCAGTTTCCTCTGCAGGTTTGAACTGAACCAAATTCACTTCCTTATTTTAAACCATATTCTTCACTAGACGGCAGCTCTGACTGCTGTGGCGTTCACACTACTGAAAAGGGTGCCATTTATCTTAAATAATAACATGCTCTATCGCTACTAGTAAAAAACAATAATACAAAATCATCTAATATGATCTATATAATCACAGTTGATGTGTTTTGGTCTCATGTTGGCTCTTGATTAGAAGACACACTTTGTTTTTTGACATATTGGACATAAAGAGAGGATCACATGCTCACTCTACATTGGACTTAATTCAAACAGTATCTGCACTGTGACCCATAGCTACAGTTATCAATACACATGGTGAAAAGTATGAGCATTTTCTGTGGAGGCCCAGTGTTCATGTTAGATGATGATGACTGATCACTAGGCCCTGCAGTGGGTGTCAGGGTAACTCAGGCTGACCTGAGGCCGTCTCAGAAGTCCCGCCGCCATCACTGCGTTTATTTGACTCCACCAGTCTTACAAATAACCATGAATGAACCCCTCTGATATGACGAAACGTTTAATGAATCATACGAATTCTGATGTGATTTCAGCTTGAGTCACCTCACATAGATTTTCACCGGCAATGGTGGTGACGACAACAACTTCCACGATCCCACGCTACTTCAAACTATGTGTTTCCTTATTGTTTAGATGTAGAGACCCCTAGCGGCAGAAATTATATTGTGCGTTTAAGTAAAAGTACCATTTAAAATACACTTAAAAGTTTTTAAAAAATGCAAATGCAGACTAAATATATTATATAAATTGAGTGTTATCATTGGGGTGGCAGTTGGTCAACGGTCACCTTTATGAATAAATTACTGCTAATGTGAGACGTTGCAGAACATTTCTCTGTTATTCTTTGTCATGCTGTATCACAGATGCCTCCCTGATGCGTCACCTTGCCCATTGTGTAATCTTTGTAACAGGCATCCTGTCTTCACCGCAGAGACACACACACATATAATACACACTGTGCTCACACAGACTGGAAATCCCTTATATAATGTATAAATGCACTTTTATTATTTCTATTTATTGTTTTGTTGTTTTTTAAAAAAAACATCTTTAGGAAAAATAATGAGGAGAAAAATAAAATAGTTTAAGGAAATAATAAAAATTAATATTAATTTAAATTATAGATAAATTCGACGACATGACACTTTAGTTTTCACAGTGTTTCAGTGTTATCAGGTAGGAGTTTACAGGTTAGACATTAAGATGGTAAAGTTTCAGTTTTGCAAATGTACTGGATTGTATTTGAAATTTTTCTAATAAAGAACTATGATTATTGACACACATTTTCTTACTATTGACAGATCATTCATCAGTATAAATACCAAATAACAAAAATGTCATTTTCAATTGTAGTTGAGTATTTAATGTTCTGTGTAAAACACTATGAAGGGCAAACCTGATACCAGAAAGCTGTTTCATCTGCTGATAGTGGGAATATTTCTCTGAGCTCATCTTAAATCTAAGTTTAACTCATGTGCGGATACGAGCAGGACTTTGTGACATCACGACTACTTTAAAAGGCAACTGTGGTCCAAAATGAAACTTACACCAATGTGATGTTTAAACTTGAAGCCTCTAGTAGTCAAACGTTTGAAGGATTTGCACATTCATAGATTCTCGAGGAAGAAGGAGAAAATGTAAAGTAATTAAACATAGTTGTGGAAAACCCATATCAGATACAAATGATAACCACAGTATTTTCATAAGTCTTAAACAGTGTCTGTAGGGGATCGTTAACCTTTTACAATAAATTAATTGGCAGAGTAACACCTTATTTAAAACCAAAGATTGTCTATTTAATATAAATGTAATTGTTTTCAAATCTTTATCAATATAAAATTATTAAGTAGAGTACATTTTCTCACGTAGCCTACTGTACTTAAATACAGATCCAAGGTACTCTACTCTGAGTATTTCTCTTTGATGCAACTTCATACTTCTACTCCAATACATTTCAGAGACAAATATTTGACTTTTTACTCTTTTTACTCATCTGTCTGACAGTTTTGGTTATTTTTCAGATTACAATATCCCCTTCCTCTCCAGTGAAAACCATGTCTCTCCACATTAGGTGATTCTGAATTTGAATTTTTCTAATAAACTGAATGATTGAGAGTTCCTTTATAGGATTAGACAGTTTTCTTCTTCTTAAAATAAATAAACTTTATTTTTATGGAAAATGCATCCGACAAAGCCGAAAACAAGCAGTTTTTCTGATCTTTTTAACGACACCAGGCTCTCGCAGCACCGCGACGCTACAAACATGTAATGACCTTATAGAACATGATGCACTGCAGTACATAAAGTAGTGAATATTAGCACAAACTTAAACACCTACAGCAGTAAAATGCAACATATACATTAATGCATATCACATATAACACTAAAACACTGATTTCACTGCACAATGAGTATTTTTACTTTTAATAAATTTTGCCCAGAGTACTTTCACTTAAATCATGTTTTGAATTTGACTTTCACTAATAGTGCCGCATGTCCACCGGGTGTTCAAGGTACTTTTACCTGTTTAAAGGCTCTCTGGTCTCTGCACACATGATTTGTTTCCACCCCCAGCAAGATGGCGACACCCTGACGTCACCGTGCGTACTTCCGTGCGTGCTGACGTCACCGGATACGCCCTCTCCACCGCCGACCGAAAACATTTGTGCGCAGTCGTTAGCGCTCCGGAGAGCCACACAGCGCACGGGCTTTTTTTTTTTGTACCCCTCCGTAAAAAAGTCTTCTTCGTTACCCAGACTCGGCCGGTAGAGGTTTTATTTTTAATCTTTTTCTAAATATGGTGTGTGGCGGATTCACCTGTTCCAAAAACGCGCTGTGTTCCCTGAATGTGGTTTACATGGTGAGTGAGCGGCGGCGGCACGCGGCTACCTGCGTTAGCCCGGGCTAGCCGCCGAGCTAACGCTTTTAGCCTCAGCGCAGAACAAATAACGATGATTTCCCTCTTTTTGCTTCACATGCCTCTCTGTCCCCTTCGCATATGGCTGTTGGTATGGACTCTATGCTGTTCTTTACATACTTAGAAATCAGTCATTTGTAGTGTAGAGAATGTAACAGTGTAGAAATGTAGAGAGTAGTGTTCTTAGCTGCCGTTAGCCGTGGCCGTTATGTGAGCAGGAGCTGCTGTTCGCTCGGAGGCCAGCTGACCTACACTGTGACATAAATGTACATGCTGGAAGGGTTTATCTTCCACCACGTCCTCTATCTCTCTTATCGGTCAGCCCGACTTGTCACAACAGCATTTAATCAGCTCTGTGTGTGTGTTTCTGTCATGTGAGTTGTGATTGTCAACACGTTGGTTTCATGTTGGGTAAACTGAGAAAGAGAACAGGAATTAAAGAAAATACCCAGGACTTTTCTTTTATCAAAACAGTCCTGTGGTGAACATTAACTTCCTTAACTTAAACCCTGCGAGGAGAGACTAGGCTTCATGTTGAATTTGTAGACTGTGATTTATGGTGCTGCATTGGATTGTTTTATCTTGTCACTTTGCACCTTCATACATGGGGATGAGGTAGTCGACATGTTATCACCTTCCAACATAAAGTCCAACACATCAGCAGCTCTGAGTCCAGCCTCAAAAGATACCTGAGTCAAGATTAAAACAAGTAGCTTTCACTAAGGTCGTGTTTATTGCAGGGTTGTTGCATTTCCGTAACCTTACAGGTGTTTCTGTTGTTCTGCCCTCTCATTTGATCACTGTTGTCTAGTATTACTGATGTTTCTACCTTGTTGTTAACCAGTAGTTGTTTTAGCCGCTCATCTGACATGTTTTCAGTATTGTTGGTGGATTGCGTGCCAGTGGGCAACAGTACATTAATCCCTAACTGATCTGGCTTCTTATGTATTTTTTATCTGTGATATATTCTGTAGTGCTGAAAAGATTAATCCTTTTAGTCGATTATAATAACTGAATGAAGTTGTTTTTCAAGCCTAAACACAGAACATTTGATAGTTCCAGCTCCTCAAAGAAGACCTTTTGCTGCATTTTTTTGGATATTATTATAATAAACTGAATATGTTTTGGTTTTGGAGTGTTGGTCAGACACAAAAATCTATTTGTAGACGTCATCTGGGGCTGTGGGAAATTGTGGTGGGCATTCCCCTCTTTCTTTGATGTCTTATAGACCAAGTGACCCAATGAATTAATTGAGAAAATAAATGTCAGATTAATAAGTAATGGAAATAAATGTTAGTTGCGGCACTAATATTGTGGTGATACATTCAGTTTTTCTCTATCTTGATAAAGGGCAAAGTTGTTGTCCTCATTCTGCATCGCAGTTAAGTGATAACATTTTTAATACAATTTTCTGAGATTATAACTGAAGTCGTAGTGAGTCTCATTTGCATTCCTAGTTAAGACCATTATGTTCCCAAAGTTTACATTAGACATAAGTTAACATATCAGCGAGTTCTAGGTATGGGAGTAAACCTGGCATTGCCTAGTTTTCCTGCTGTTGTGGCACACTGGGAGCCTGAGCGCTCCCTTTCTCAGTCGCCTCACTGCTGAAAGACACACTTGAGACCCAACCCACCCAGTCAGAAAACTTTGTACTCATGCCACCAATCGTGTTGAAAGCTGAGTCACTGTAACTGTCACGAGTATGATGCTGTAGTTGCTGTGTAGAGTCAGGACTGTGACAGCAGTAAAAGAAGACACACACACACACACACACACACACACACACATATATATATATATATGAACCGCTTCTCGGTAAGACATGCCAATACAAATATGAGTTCTGTAATGTTTTGTTAGTTCCCATCAAAGCAAAAGGGTTAAAGAAATAATTTTAAGCGATTTATATTACAGATAAGTGAGGCCAGTGTTGGCAACACAGACAAACAGCAGAGGGAGTAATCTGCTCGATCTGTCTAACAGATGAATTTGTTATTCGTATTTGCAGTTATTAAAAGAAACAAAACATAACACTGAACTTATGACACAGTGCCACGTGAAGAATTGTTAACATTAAACTCTTTGTCAACCTGTTTCTTTCTCTGTGAGCGTCTCTGTGCTTCACCCGTATTATTACTCCCAAAGACATATCTGGTGTTTGTGGTGATCAGAATTCGGTACTGGGCCCATGTGATAAGCTCGGTTCCATCAGACGCACACTGCCTCAGCTGACTCTGGTTAACATACTTCCCCAATGCTCCCTTCAGCTCGTCGGGCTGCTCCTAATCGGAGTAGCAGCATGGGGGAAGGGGTTCGGCCTGGTGTCGAGCATCCACATCATCGGAGGGGTCATCGCTGTGGGCGTCTTCCTGCTGCTCATCGCCATTGTGGGCCTCATCGGAGCGATGCACCACCACCAAGTCATGCTTTTCTTTGTATCCTTTTCCCTCGTGGGCTCTGATGTTCACAGGGTCAGTTGTGGTGAATTGTGACACAATGGTTGCAGTGAATTGAAAATGTGGTCGTGCTGTTGTGTCATTCACTTTTGCCATATTTGCCTTGTTTTTCCACGGTTGTTTCTTTGACCGCGTGCTCCCAGTACATGGTCATTCTCTTTATTGTTTTCCTCTTCCAATTTGGAGTTTCCTGTTCCTGCTTGGCAATGAACCGCGGGCAGCAGGTTAGCAACTTCTGTTTTAACAGTTTTAGAATATCTCTTGTGCTGCATCCGTGTTCATTTTAACACTAAGCACAGGATATTTCTGTCTGCATAAATAAATTGTATTAATGTTTGTGACTTTTTACAAGAAATTAGCTTTTTTTTTTTTTTTTAACCAGGAGGCACTTCTGAACTCTACTTGGGGAATGTTGAATAATAAGACCAAGTTGGACCTGGAGAGCCAGCTGAACTGCTGCGGGCTGCTCAACGTCACCAAAAGCCAGCAACAGTTTGATCAGGATTTGCAAAACTGCCCCGCTGTAAGTTTTAGAGATCAAATTTTTCATTGTTACATCCCTCACGATAGAAAAACACTATTTCTTAATAGAAAACCTACTTGAAAAGCACAGGCACAGACTTGAGTTGCGGCACAAGGAAACTGTATTTTGTTTCATTTAGATTATATATGGTCTTATTTATATAAGATGTTCCACTTGCATCATAGCTAAATATAGCAGTTTCACATAATATTCCAGTTACACAATATGTCCCACTGAAAAAAAAACTCACATAAGCATTTCCCTAAACCTCGAAAAAGTTAAAAGTAGGCCAGTTTCTGTTCAGAATAGATTTTGGTAGCTAATACTGGTTAAGCTGACAAACCGTTGACTCATACTGCTTAAGACTAAAAGCCTTTTTTTGTGTCTTTCACTCCAGTTATGCAAAAAGAGCGGATTCTGTCTCACCTGCGGGTTTATGATGCTGAATCATGCAACAGAGGCTCTGAAGATCCTCGGGGGCGTCGGACTCTTCTTCAGCTTCACAGAGGTGAGTAATCCTTCTATTAGTCTAATAAGACAAGAGAAAGACACTGAATTTAGTTTAATGTTGCACATTTCCTGGGCCGATTGCTGCATTTAGCCAAATGGATGTGAGCCACTCCACTTTCTCACATTCCCATGTCCACTTCTTGGGAAAAACAAGTTTATTTGGCGGTTTTTTTAATATTTTTGTTGAGCAAATTATCCTGTAATCACGAGGTTGGCAGTTTAATTTCTTGTTCCTCCTAGAGGCCTGATCACACCAGTTGGGAGTTCAATTTTGGTGAACTTTGATGCACTAATTTGCACCGTTAACAAACAGCAAACTGTCTTGATAGCGATGACCTCTGAGACAATGGAGACCCGGAGATTAAAAAGTGGTGGAAGCTATCACAGCTTATTAACTGTGGCGCACCATCCATTCTGTTGGACAATAAACTGCTCCATGGAAGAGGAATAGTTTGCAGACAGTTATGAGACAGGAGTCGATAAACCGTGTGAACTAATTGACCCGTTAGCGACAGAGTTTTAGTGACTGAATGAAATGATGCACAATCCTGAGAGCAAAATGCCAGGAGAGGGGGAGTAAACAGCCCTGGGAGTCGTCACTTCCTCACCGAGCTTCTGACACAACATATCTCGCGACGTGTGGCTTCGTCAGGCTTCATCTCATTTCTTTTTTCTTCTGTAAATGTCTTTAACAGATCCTGGGAGTGTGGCTTGCCGTGCGCTACAGGAACCAGAAAGATCCACGAGCAAACCCAAGTGCTTTCCTATAGTCTGTCCCACGCACGCAATGCAGCGCCGTAGATGCAGTTTCAGACACACTGGTACACATAAAATCATGCACATCTAGAGGCAGACACTCAGGCGTATATTACAGAGCCACACCAACCCACAACCATGCAGAATGGACGAGCGCACGCAGCACCTGACGAACACCGAGAAACAAAACGCGCAACCTTCACCTGAGACTGAAAACCAACAACCTTGTCACCTGTCCAGAAATGTTGCCAGAGCTCAAACTGGAAGACCTGGATACTTATGCATGAGAGGATAACTTGTAATACCAAGAAGTGTGACTTGTTGGTATCGCGACCCAGCCTTGATTTGAGTCCCAGGCTTCCTGATTTGCGGCCTGCTAGTTTCCAACCATGTAACAAGCGATGAGACATCTCTGCATGCGTCCAACGCCTGCTCAGACAAACAAGCCTCTTGTTGATTTCATTCCACACACCAACCAAATGACTGTGCTGTGTCCAACAAATAACTTGTATGCACCTTGAAATGTTCCTCTCGTCTCTAATGTAGTGCCACCACTTAACAACAAATATATTCCCCTGGTCAGTGCTGTCGGTGATGTGTAGAACTATAATCCCAAACATGTCCAGTGCGATGAGTTTGTTCTACTGAGGGGGGGAGAAGGCAAATACTCGACATGTGGTGTAGTTTTTGAATTGTATGTAAATGTTTTTTTTTTTTTTTGCCACAAATGCCGGGATTTAACAGGATTAGGAAACAAGAATAGATTTTAGGTAATGTAGTTGCTAGTCATTCAGGTTCAAATATTTATGAACTGTAACTGAGCCAACTAACTTTTAACAGTCGGAGAAATTAGGGTGCCAATGGACTGCAGCCTTGATGTTGTACATAATCTTTTAGAAATCATTCTCGATGGGTTTGCCATGTAGTTGCCCCTGTAGTCGGGAGGTTTGCCTGCATCTTTGAGGTCTTTGAAGGCCACAATAATCCACCCTTCCTGTATTTAATATGTTCCTTTGTGTCGCACAGTGATGTTTGCTTAGTATAGATTCTGGTAGTAGAGAAGTTGATTCAGGTACGTATCGTTACCTCCTGTGTAACTGGAAGAAATCACAAAAATGTAAATAAAATAAAAAAATACATAGTTGCTGTTTGATTTGAAATAATTGGGTAAATTTGGCCAAAACTGCTTATTGCAACTCTAGTTTTGCTTTTAAAGTGTAAATTGTGAAAATGTGCTCTTGGTTGCAATTATTTTCCTTCTTTAAAAAAAAAAAAAATTGTGGAATTATTTTGTTCTCTGTTGCCATCAGCGCTTTTCATTCATCAGTGTTAAATGCTTTGTAAAAACTTGTTAAATATTTTCAGGATCTATTTAAGTTAAGTTTGATGACGCACATTAGACTAAAGTTATGTTGTAGTTTTGATTATATAATTTTAATGCCGAGCTCGATGTCGGACATTTCCTGTTGATAAGTCACTGCTCATGAATTCTCTCTTTTTAAGATGTGTTTTCTCTTTTTTGAATTGCTTTTAACTTAAAGGACTAACACAAACTGTAATAAATGTCTTACTTGAACCTGTCAACTTGGCTGATTTCCTGCTGCTGATTTGGAGTTATTGCTGGTGTAAAAAAAAAAAAAAAAGAATAAAAAAACATTTTGACAGATCTTAAGCATTAATATGCCATATATTACACCTCACTTTGAATTTGTGTGCACTTGTTATTCCGATGTATCTTGAATTTTTGAGACTTCATTTTCCAAATAATAAAACCTCAAATTGAAACTGTTTCCCTTTAGTGATTTCAAGTATATATCTTTAAAAAGCCACCCTGAATGGTGCAATAATATCATGTTTATTCAAGGGTCAAGGTGAAGCTTTGCCACACGTTGTCGTGTTTAATCTGTTGGAGAGGACAGAGTTCAGCTGTGAAGACGCATTTCACCACACGATGGCAGTACAGAGTCCGTGCAGCTGCCATGTTTGCTCCCGGTCACATTGAGGGTTGTCTGGGCTGCTCTGACATGAATAAATACCTCAAGACGAGCCAGGAACTCATAAACACTGGTGGCTTCTTCCAGTTCCTGTCAGCGTTCAGTCTGATTGCATCCGAGTGGAGGCAGTGCAGCATCAACACGGCAGCTGTAAAATTAATGGATTCCCTGTGATATTCCTTCAGAAGGCCATTAATCCTCTCATCTGGGCCTGGGCCAGGACTGGGGGGGGGGGGGGGGGGGGGGTTAAAGAGGGGGTGGGGGGCTGAGCAGAAGGAAAGCTCAAGTACACTCTGATAGGAGAGTGGAGACAACACACAGGAAATCATCCCGATCCCTTTCAACCCAAGGTTGTCCTAAATGGGGATAAACTGCTCCTGTGCACTCATCCTGCCCCCCCCTCACAGAGAGGCGTGACCTGGTCCGAGGCGTCGGCCCGTCCTGCAGGGCAGCACCTGCAGCTCCGTTTTCCTGAGACGCAGGAACATTTATGTAAGTGAAATGTGCCTGCTAAGGGTTTTAGGTCCTGAGTGTTTCCGCAGGCTGGGGACCAGCATTTTTTTTTTTTTTTTTTTTTTTTGGAGAAAAAAATAAAAATAAATAAGAAACTGCACCACATATCGCATCCCCCCCCCCCCCACCCCCCCATCCTGTCAGCGTGCTCTCCCCAGGGCCCGGTGCCAGTCCCCACCCTGTGATGCATGTCCATATGCCGGGTGTATTAGCTCGGAGAAGCTGTGGAGAATCGCACCAACAGGGATGGCCATCTGTCCCCTCACAGATATAGCATGGAGTCTGCAAGCGCACGAAGGCAGGATCTTAAAACATTTGGTCCATTATATCACCGCGCTGTGATGAATGGGTTTCACCAGGACTGGTCCTATAGGCACAACTAATCATGTCCTCAGCTCGGGGCAGGATAAGGCAGCCTTCAGATCAGGAGGGACCAGTCAATTGTTTCTTATTATACTCCTATTTCCTACAGCATTCAGATGTTTTACTTCAGTAAAAGTACCAATACTGTAAAAATACTCAACAACACTCATCAACACTAGGAGTGAAAGCCGTGCAAGCCACAGCTTCTTGTTTATTTTACATTTATTTTAAATTGAACATGGAAAGGTTAAAAAAACAAACACCTAAAGTAAGTCAAAGATAAAAATAAGCCAAATAAAACATAGATAAATCATAAATAATACAACAACTGGGAGGTACAGTCAGTTTGATTCAGAGGAATGTCTTTCAATAGAAGGTTGCCTGTTATCTTCTGTAGTGGTATCGAATTATTTTTTGTATATCAAAGCTGAATTTTAAATTTTAATTTGGCTTCAAATGTCTAAAATTCAGCTTTAGGTCTAAACATCCTTTGATAAACAGATGAAGAGATTTTAACAGTCAGTCGTGTAGTTTTATATTCATCTGAATGCAGAGAAACTACTCAGGAGTTCAGAGAAATTAGAAAACTCTCCATTACAAGTAAGTCCTGCATCTAAAAACCTACTTTGGTAAAGAACAGAAGTATTATCAGCAATATGTACTTAAAGTAATGTGCAGACATGTGACTGATATATTATTATTACATTATTTGATTGTTAATACTGAGGCATCAGTGCATTAATTGCATTTCACTGTTGTAGCAGGTCGATTATTATTAAGGTAGTTTGGTCCAGTGGTTCCCAACCTAGGGGTCTGGCCCCTTCGAAGGGTCATAAGATATATCTGAGGGGTCATGAGATGATTAACGGGAGAGAAAAGGCGAAATAACAACGTTTTGCAACACATGTTTTAATAAATGTTTTTAAAAATGTTTCTTTAATCTGGGGTTTTAATGAAATATTGGATAATTTCACCTATTTGAGCTTAAATTACGTGAATAAAACCATCTTAGAAGTCAAGACAGTAGATCTCTCTACTCAAAAGGGTCAAACACTAAAAACAGTTGGAAACCACTAGTCTAATCTTTAAACCTGCAATAACAGATTTTTTTGGCCACTTGAGGGCAGCATACAAACGTTAACACAACATTTACATATTATCATCTTTAAAGTTGATACGGTTGGCAGACAGTTGCTTATTTACACATATACATATTACAAAGCAACATTATGATTCATCTGGAGTCATGTTTCTGGACAACAGGTGAATGTAACTTTTAGCTCTGTTTTTGGTCTCCACCAACCCCTGAGGGAAACATCTGTCTCTTTAGCTGCTAAATGCTCCATCATGTTCACCAGCTGGTCTCTAAATGTGTCTGTCGGCTGTGTGGTGCTGAGCAAGTAGTGAACAGTGGCTTTTTTAGAGCCTTTTCACTAAAAACAGCTGCTCCTGCAGTCGAAAAACAGCTACGAGAGCGGGGAGAGTGAACCAGAACGGTAAAGTTGCAGCCGGAGAGCTAAACAACGAGCTGAAACTCAATTTAAATCTCCATAAAGCCAAAGGGAGCTGCAGATTCAGGTGATAATTCTCTGTAGGTTCATCAATCTGAGCGACCCCTTTCACACTGTTATTATAAAGTTATCGATGACAGGCGCTTTAACAATGCTTTATATTTTAAAAACTTAACTTTATAAGCCTTTTTAATCTGAAAGGTAACTAAATCTATTCAGGGCCTTTGAGTTATAATAATGTATCACAGTTAATAAGATGGTCGTATGGTAAAGTCAGAGCGAAGCACCTGTTCACATATGGAAACAGGACATGAGTTCTTTACAATAGCTCCATCCAGCTGCACCCTGCATCAGCACTGGGCGTTTTCTCTGACGGGGCAAACAGGATTGCTGAGGATAAACCTGCACGGTTTTAATGGGTCTGTATCTGGATCTAGATTCTTCTCACAGCTCTGCGAGGACAAACAGGAAGACAAAATCATTCTCATCAGTGAGGGGAAACAAACAGGTCAATATGGCCTATCAATAATGAAACAGAGCAGGGATGCATGTTGTTAGCCCTCGGATGAAAGGGCAGTACAGGTGATGTGGGGAGTTATTCAGAGCGTTCAAGTCTTAAAGTGGTATTTCACTTTTAATAAGCATTCTTTTAAATCTCTAATTGTAAAGACTAATAATTACTATGAGAAGTTTAATTAAGTTTGGCCTCTTTGTTAATGTATATAATGAAAGAAACATGCAAGGAAGGAGATATTCCTCCTATTTTATAATGAAAATGTATGTTGTATTTTATTTATACTTCCTTTGTGCCCCTTAGTTGTATTACCTTCTTTTATATTTCCAGATTTGTTTTGTTTGATGTTTGTTTGTTTGTTTGTTCCATTATCTGTTAATTTATATACTTTAATAGGTTGCATTTTGACTTTGTAAAACAGTGTTTGCTTGTTTTAATCATTTCTCCTGTCCATAATGGCCATAAAGTGGATATACTTTCTAAACTTAGTCTTTTTAGTGCAGAAATCCCTCTTTGTGTTTCCCCTGGATAGTGTCTCCGTGTTCAGCTGCAGTGAATGGATATTAGAGTGAATTTCTTGCTAAAAAGACAGAAGATACTAACTTGATTTGTCTAAATCAGAGTGCTGAAGCCTCAGGACTGACTCACTTACATTGGAAACACATTAACAAGGGATCTCTTCCTGGCCTCTGATGATTATTACAGCGAGCAAAAACTGTTTCAATCTTCATATCTGGCTATTGTTTTAAGACAGACAAGACAAACTTGTGAACTGGTGTTGGGAGTCAGATTTACATTCTGTCTGTACATCATGGTGTTTTTTAAAGGCAGAGATGGGAGGAAGTTGTGCAGTAATGAGTCCGTGTGACCGTTTCTACTGAAATCTGACTCCCTCAGTTTCTATGACGTCACTCCCTGTCTCGCCTCTGCTCCTTTGAACTTCTATAACTCAATTAAATCTTTCATTCAGCATTTCTTTAATTAGTCTTTCGGGAAAAATAAAACTTGTTTTTTAATTACTTTCCGTATTGGAACTCTTTACCACAACAGATTTAAGTGTCAATTGTAAATATATCTGTTTAAGTTAGTTTTGAGGTAATTTTATTGTTTTAAATAGTCAAGGAGGAACTAAACACACCAGTGAAATGTCCAGATTCCAAGTGTTAGTAGATCGAATACAAGCTTGACCAAAGTCACCGTAAGTTGACAATTC
Organism: Lateolabrax maculatus; assembly: GCA_031216445.1. Taxonomy (NCBI): domain Eukaryota; kingdom Metazoa; phylum Chordata; class Actinopteri; order Acropomatiformes; family Lateolabracidae; genus Lateolabrax; species Lateolabrax maculatus. Next base: position 24,590,878 of record CM062201.1, on the reverse strand, counting down.
AAATGCATGAAAACGTTATTGAAACACATGAATGTGTTAACATTCATAGCACCCAGCTTTAAATCCTTTCAAAAGAACAAATTTGGAGCACTACGGGTGGTGTCGATCAGGGTTTTTGAGCTCATCTGATAGCGTTGTGGGGGCATGTCACACAAAAAAGGAACAATTGCTTTAGCTGATGAGGAAAATGAAGAAAATGCAGTCAGAAGAAAAAGGGGCTGAATGAGGTGAAGAATTCATGTTTGCAGATCATTAAACATAAATGGGACTTCCAGGTGACCAGACGTGGAATCTCTTCATTTTATAAATCTGGGAAAAAGCAGGACGTTCAGTCCTTTGGACACCGACATCATTACAGACAGCCTTTTTTTTTTTTTTTTTTAGATGATCACCTCATTAGCATTTGCCACCAACCCTCCCCCCATTGAGAATCATCATAAAATAACCTCCCACACAATGTACCACCATGCAATCATACATTAGGTAAGCTTGGAGAACAGTTTATTCCTGAGGTGTGTACTGGTGCCAATGATGGTCAATAGTCTATAAAGAAAAACAATTAGCCCCCTGCTTAATCCTTATATGTGTGTATGTAAGTACATATATTTATACATAAGGGAATGATGGCACGATAGCCGAGGTATGGCATTGCATCTCAAATCAAGTGTTATGCTTAAAATAAATCCATATCTCTGACAAGCACAGTGTGAAAAATCAATCACGATCAATGTGACAGGGGATTTTGTGGGAAGTGTTGCTATGGAGGAGAATGCAGAGTGTGAGAAAAAGAGAAAGAGAGAGAGAGAGGCAATAAGGCAGCTTCTTCTCTGTACACTGCAGATTAAAGTGACCTCTGGACCTGTCCCTCTGATTTTTCCCTAATTACCTTGTCTCGCCATCCTGATAAACAGCACTGAGACAGTTTCCTCCTCTGCTGTTCGTTTACAGCCTGCTGGACTTTCTGTTGGAGAGCGTTGTGCACTGTGCAGGTAGAGTTTGGCTGCACTGCTGTCTGTGTTGCAGGAACAGTTTCAGTCTCAGGATGGCGGCTTGAGTAATGGCTGGAAGACAAAGGATGGCCCCGATACGACCCCCAAACCCCCTGAACCTCACCTCAGGGTCCCTGCTGGAACCAACCCAGTACCAGCATGGGTGGAAGAGGTATTCAAATGTTTTATTTAAGTAAAAGTAGTAATACTACAATGTGAAAATAAAAAGTCTGGCATCAAAATCTTAATAGAGTAAAGGTACACAAGTACATTTAGCAAAGTCTACATAAAGTATTGGAACTGAAAGTAAAGTGTTATATTATTACATATTACTGTATGTTGTTGGATTTAATATAATAATGTTGTAATTTAATACTGATGAGTTTATGAGTAAATAGGATTTTACGGTATAGTTGGTTGAGGTGTAGCTGATACTGTTGGATATTTTAATCTCTATTAATGCATTATATTTTATAAATTGAACACATGTTTTGTAAATAAAATCTTAATCTATACACTCGCTGTTAAATGAATGTAGTGAAGTAAAAAGTACAATATTCCTCTCTGAAATAGTGCATAAGTATAAAGTTGCTTAAACCTAAAGTACCTCAAACTGTAGAGTACTTGAGTAAATGTATATACCATCCACCACTTGATACCTTTGCTCTCTTTATCCCATATTTAAAATGTGTATTCCTCACTGTTATGAACGCGTTGGGATCATTTCTATGTACAATATCATGAGGCCAGGCTTTCTTATGGCACCGCCGTGACTTTTATGTTGACAACGATGCAGAAACTGGATTTAATGCGGATCTGTCACATTAGCCTGACGCCCGAGCCGCTTAATAAAGTCAGTATAGAATACCTTGTAACCAGACGTCCCATTAACGTGCCCTTGGGCAAGACCCTGGATGCTGATTATCCTTCGGGAAAGAGACAGTTTGATTAACACACACATGCTCTCACACACACAGGGCCAGATTACTGTGGCTCGGGGCAAATCAATGTTGGGGGCCCCAAAATCAGAAAATATATATTATACTGAGAGTAAGAAGAGAAGACTCTCATATCTCAGCTACAGGCCATTTTTCTGCAGAACAATACTTGTTTATTAGATACACTAAAGCTAAAACTAATGCAGCCTTATACAACATTCCTGCAATAAATCCCTCCTTCATGAAGGTTATAATGTTGTTTAGAAGTGTTATTCAAGTGTGTGATGGCGCTGTTGAACTGTATTACATTATACAGAGAGGTGTTTCTGTGTATGTAAAACAATTCAACAGCACCACAAACTACATCCTCCACAACTATTGGCAATAAATAAATAAATAAATCCTGCTTTTACATCAATACACAAGTAATAATAATCTAAGATATAATATATAATAGTACAACTGTCACAGGGGACATTTTTCTGCTTTGAGTACTTTTACTTTTAATACTTTAACTACATTGTTCTGATTATACTTACATACTTTTACTTTCCAATGCAGTGAGTATACAATGAGTATTTTTACAATGTGGTATTATTACTTTTACTTAAGTAAAGGATCTGAATACTTCCTCCACCACAAGTGATACATTACTGCCAACACTGCTTACTAACAGCTGTAGTCTAGTAGTATTTCTTCTGTGTCATGTTGCCTCGCAATTCAGGACTGAACCATTGAATTCTTTCTTTCCTTATAATAAACACTATATAGACTGGGACCAGCCTCAATTGACAATTTAATAAAATGACCCATTTCTGCATTGAATACTTTTACATTTAATACTGTAAGTACTACCCCTGAACATTTCCAATGCAGACTCTTACCTGTACAGAGTACTTTTACAGTGTGGTATTAGTACTTTAACTCAAGTAAAGGATCTGAATACTTCCTCCACCACTGGTTTTAGGCTACTTAACTTAAGTTTTTGAGTTCTTCTTCAGTGCAACTTCACAAAGCCTATAATTGATACCTGCACACACGCACACACACACACACACACACGCACACACACGCACACACACACACAGGTCCGGTTCGTACTTGGCGCGCTCCCGGTGCATGTGGCCGCAGCCTGCGCGTCAGCAGCGGGGATCAGCACCCCGGACAGCGGCGGCTGGTCGACAACGAGCCGCCGGGAGCCGCGGGAGAGGCGGACGGATGAGAAACACAGCGACTTGTTTACAGGATGGCAGTTTTTTCTTCTTCTTCTTTTTTTTTTTTTTTTTTTTTCTATCATCATTATTTATTTATTTTTGATCTTCTCCCTATTCCGGAAGTAGCTGCTGCGTCGGTTCAATCTCCAAGCCGACCATTTCGAGGAGGAAAACCATCGCCAGCAGCATCAGCACCACCGTCCATCTGATCCAATAATCAATGCCGTTACTGCTGTGTAATTGCTCTCGGATGCGAAGACATCTCCGCGCGTCTTCCCCCCGTTTTTTCCTCCTCTAATTAGAAAAATCGCAGGGTGCCTTTATTGTTCCGCCTCTCTCTGACATTTCAGCGCACCGGATTTTGGCTCGCAATGAAATGCTGATGGACATCGAGCGAGGATGGGAAACGTGGGGCTTTCGGGTGTTTTTGTGTCGCCGTGTTTCCATCTGAGCTTCTGAAAGGAGGAGAAGGAAAAAAAAAAATGGGCATGAAAAGGATTGTGCGTTTGATCTCGACGTGGATCGTCGGGGTGAACGGCTCGGATTCTCCGCGGATCAACCAGAGGCTTTACAAGAAGGAGATGAAATAGAGAGGAAAAATAAAAAAAAATAAAAAAAATGGACCGTGATCTGACGCTCGGGATGCTTCAGTGAGGGACAATATAAAACAAAAAAAAAACTAAACAAAAACAGACTTATTATTATCACAATAATACAACTTCCATCTCATCTCCCGTGTTTCTCTCTGGATTATGATTCTTGAGCAGAGTCCCAGATGTGACTGTGTGGATGGCATGTCGTTGTGTTTTACATCCCAGCTCCTGTTTCCTGGCTCCGGCTCTCTTCCCCTCGTCCACTCTCTCGCTGTCTTCTGCTTTGGGTAGCAAAAAAAAAACACAAAAAACAAAAACCATGTAGGCTATTTCTCTGTTTTTTTTTTTTTTTTGCTGCAAGCCCGGTGCATCTGAAAACAAGGTGTCTTTAACGGAGAGCAGCGGCGAGGAAGAGGAGGAGGAGGAGGAGGAAGGGGGAAGAGAAGAGAGGAAAAACATGCACCGTGCAAATCAGAAAACCGACCAAGTTGTGATGTTTTTCTGGGGTGCGGTGGAAGATGCATCTGGACAGCGTTTGCTGGGTTGTTTGAGGGATGAATATTGAAGGAGTGTGTCGGCCAGCTGAAAATCTTTCATCCGCATTGGGCTTAGACACACATGCCATCAGTGGGGCGAGAGCCTTTATTTCTCTGGATTTCCAATTAATAGGCTGCTCGTGGTATTATACCGAAAATACTACAATAAAAATGAACATATCCAGTGTATGAATAATAATAAATAATAGGAATAATAACAGAGGGAGAGGAGAAAAAGAAGAAAAACACTTAGGCCTAATTTATTTATTTCAGTCTGGCGGATTCTGTATGTAGCCAAACATGTTCAAGTATCGGATCCGCATGTTTTTTAATGAACTGAAAGTCCTGGTGTTTATGCGATCCGATTCGAGACAGTCCGGCTCAGACCCAGAGAGACGGTCCACCACCATGCGAGGTCTGGGGATGGGCGGCTGCGGTTGGCCGCCTTTCGTCGACTGCCATTCCCGGGATGATGAGGAGGAGTACTACGGCAGCGACCCGCGGCCCCGGAGCCTGGCGTTTGAGGACAAGGAGCCCAAGCTGCAAGTGGGCCTGGACGCCGTGTCGCTGGCCAGCACCGCCAGCAGCCTGCGGACCCCCCAGTGCCGGATCTGTTTCCAGGGCCCAGAGCAGGTAGACATGCAGCAGTGAATGGTTCCTACTGATGCCACGTCCTGCGTGGACGGCAGACAGACAGACAGACAGACAGACTGTTTGTTTCTGTGCTTTAAATGTGCTGCACAGTCAGAGGCTTTGTGGTGCTGTGCAGAGCCTTTTCACCATGCATGAATTGATCCAGGTCAGCAGGATTTTTAGGAAGTTGTCATCTATTTAAACACTCACACTAGGTTCTGTGTTGTAATCTGCCATTTTGATTTTTTTTTTTTTTTTTTTTTTTTTTTATACAGCAAATCACAAAGGGTCTCAGATTCAGTGGAGCTACTACAACCATCCTGTCCTACATCTCTCTCTCTCTCCTTCTCCCACCCACCTTCCCCTCAGCTGCCTCCTTTGAAATAAAACACATTCTAGGATTAAGCGTAGGTTGTAATCATGTAAAAATAGTCAAATCAGTTTTATTTATGTGGCCCAAAATGATAAATCACAGATTTGCCTCGGAGGGCTTTACAATCTGTACAGCATAGGACGCCTTCAATCCCTACACCCTGGATTTAGAGGCAAACAGTGTCCTTTTTGTTCTGAAAGAGTAATTGCTCAGTGATCTGGATATTTAAATAACATTATTTTTATAGCTAAGCTAATCAGTGGTGGAGAGGCAGCAGTTCCCACACATCTGAAATCCGGCCAGCATAGCAACAAAGAAAGTTAGCCAATTAGGTCTGCAGGATGACAAATAGAGTGAGAGGGACTGAATATGCATGAGTCACAATCATTTTGTAAATGTAAATCAACTGTCCCCCGTCTGCATGTGTCACAGAACAGGATGATCAACTATTGATCTGGTGATGATCACTGTTCCTGGACAGACAAGGGTGTTGGCTGTAAACGATAAATGACAAGTTAATTGAATTTGTCACCCTGTTTTTTTTTTTTTTTTCTCAGTTCTATTTCTATTCTTTTTCTCTCTCTCTTTCTCTCTCTGGTGCTTAAGCTTGAGCCCAAACAAAACAATAAGTAGTGCCTCTCTTTGGTCTGTGGCCAAATGTCGATCTCACCAGATGTGCAGAAAACCTGTGCCGCCTGGTTCAGCAGGTAGTCCTGAAGCCTGAGATAATTGGAAACACTGTAAATCCTGTAGGAGCACAGATGGATATTATCATTTAGTCACTTCCCTAAGATAGGCGTATAGTGTTATTACAGCCCATGTGCTAATTTATGACATCTGCCTTAGAGTTTCTATTGTGAGACAGTCAACTGGAGGGTCCACAGGAGAGAATATAAATCAGTTCAGGCTTGTTTTGGATACGAAGTCATTCGATGGTACAGACAGGGATCAACCCCAGGTCGCTGTGTTGCCCACTCAAACATCTTCCTTTAATAAAAGGTTGATGTTTTGGGCTTTGGGCTCTCCGGCAAGGTGACTCATCGTGCAACATGGCTCAGAGCTGCCTCTTATAGCTACAGACAAAGAGCAAGCAAACAAAGCACTGAGGGAAAACCCTGAGACTACACTACTACATCAGCTCCTCACTCTGATATTAGCTTATGTTTTTTTTTTTTTTGCCTCCACAGCACTCGGTTTTCTCGTCTGTGTGAAGGGGAAAGTGCCTTAAACCTCCTCGGGTGCAGGGTGGAGGGAGCGCACGTTTGCCATTTTATTGTTATTTCATTATTCAAGCAGGTCACAACAGGGGCCGGGATCATGTCGCTGTCAGCGGGCCAATTACCTACAGACATAATCACCTTGCTCTGTGGGCTGCGTTGAGTATGAATCCTTATTAACTGTCTGTCAAAGGCGTCAGTGTGCGCTACGGTACAGTAGCTGGGGCCACAAATTTCCACTTGACACCGTCTGGATTCACATAAAGCCGCGCCGGAGCCTGCCGGAGGGGCCGGGCGCGTTAGGTTTGCATGGAGACACGGGCGTGTTGGAGCGAGGATAGGGTGGAGTAGGTGCTGGTGATCACCCCGGCCTGCCCTTTTCACTTGTAGTGCCCAACAGCGTGTTTCCACGGTGACACACAGTCTGGAGCTCAGGGGGCACTTCCACACCGAAGTTTTTGTCTAAAGGTTACGGCTGAGGAGGAAGACCGTTTTCTTAGTCATAGAAGTGACACGCCAAATTAACACCTTCACGCTCTGTGAAGTGGCCTCGAGGGGCAAACCCACGCCAGATCATCCGAGCAGGAAGCGAGTGTGTGTTTGTGTGTGGGGAGCAGTTTGTTGTCGTCCATGGCTGAGGATATTTTCATTGTTGTCAACAAATACAATGAAAAAAACAAACAAAACCAACAATGGATTGATCCAACTAACAAGTATTGTCTGTGTATCCAAAGCCCGATATCTCTTATCACTCTGAGCCATAGAGAGCTCCAAAAAAACAATTAAGTCCTCCAAATTAAACCACAAAACACGCTGTTCAAAGAAGCGTTTTCTGTTTTAAAATCTGTTTTCTGATCTGACAACACTGTGGTTAATATTTGGTTAGGTTTAATCACAAAAACGACTTAGTTTGATTTGCGTTAAAATAAGTATCTGTTAAGTTTAGGCAACGTTTGTTGTCATAGTTAAAAGAAACCAACGTTGACTGTCAGTAGGAGGCAGTACCTGAACTGTCCGATGTTTGATTAACCCTTTAGTCCATCCCAGCCCCCTCTGTAATATAATAATGCCGCCTCACTTCCTCCCTCGATCCCGTCATAATTACTACGGCCGCTAGAGGAATTTTTCACTTTCATGTAAAAATACGTTGTGTTTGGAAATTTGCTCAACGCTGTACTTTTTTTTTGGGAGGACGGGCTTTAAAACACAATAAAGAGCCTCACTGTTGCACTGGGTGACCTGTTCCTTCATTACAATGAACATGGACACTGTAGTTTGTTTTGATTTAATCCCACCAACACCGTCCTGCTGCCATTAATACTCACTATAGCACCAAATGTGTATTCATCCACGGCAGAAAATAGTTCTCAACAAATCCACTATTTAGTCCTGTTTGAGTAACATTTCCTAAAAACTACAACACTCGGATGTTTGAGGAAATTATTTAACCTTTTAAAAAAAAGAAACAATATATTTGTGAGATGTTTTTGAAAATTTACATCTTCAGCAGGAACCACATTGTTGGTTTTGGTCTTTTCATTTGTTGATAATAACAAAACTATAGAACAACTCCAGCTTTATCCTTCAAAATTTGGAAGTAGGTTAATTGAAAGTGTGTTGTTGCTTCACTGTTTGCCCAAACACAGTATAACTCCACATGTTCTGGCTTTATTTGAGCATGAGTGTGTCCTGCTAGTTCAGATGTGACGTTTTGTGTCTCGTTCTGTGTTTTTTACTCCGTGTGGTGCCTTCAGGTTCAGGAATTGACTCTCAAATGGGAGAACCTGCAAATGGAAAAGAAGCATTACACACACACACACACACACACGTTTTACTTGCATATTTAGTTTGTTAATTGCTGTTGGATTTGATCAATTTAATTTGTTTTGGTTAGATACATTTCATAGGTCTTTATTTGCCCCCCCTGTGATCTTCAATTTGAAAATATTACTGTAAAAGTTTAGCTTATTAAAAGAAAAAAAAATTATCAAGTCATTATAACTATCTGTGATAATTAACTCTGATGTTTTTACTTAATGGTTTTATTTGAATTGAGAATATTAATGTCATTTTCGACTACATCAGGCTCAAACCAAGCTGATCCTCTGCAGTTTGTTTCGGAGATACAAAGTTTTCACCTTAAAGCAATTAAATCAGACTTCCGTACATCGAAAGCGTCTTTCACGCCTGCAGTTTGATTTCCACAAAACTAAATTCCCTCATGTTCGTCCTGTGATCTTTAGCTGCATGATCAATATTTGTGGGCATCAAACAACACTCCCTCAGAGTTTGTATCTTAAACCTTGTTTTGGGGGGAATTCAGGAGACACTTTGAAGAATTGTGAATAAAAATAACACAAGCTTTTACATATAAATTATATTTCATTACTTAATAGTGATAATTGGACGCATATGCAGAGAAAATCCCTTTGGGTGTTGGGCGATTCTAAAGTATGGTCTCTTATTCATCATTAATGGAGCAGCTCCAGAAAATGCTCCTCTTGATATTTAGATGAGACAGAAATCTAGACAAAATTATCGGCCGCCACATGTATCACATTTTCTGCTATCTACAATCAACTTTTTTAAAGTCTTTGCTTTTATTTTGTTCCAGTTGATCATGACATTAACGTTCACATCCAAGCCCGGAAATGTTTCCTCATTACACACACACACACTTCTCAATAACAGCTTGACATTTTAGAAATGTTTTGCTTTCATATGGTTTTTATTTAGTTTCTCATATACTTCTGACCTTCTTTGTGTTATCTTTATAATGTCAGTGGGCAAGTTATTTTAAAGTTTATGAGTGGCATGTGGCTCATCTGCCAAATCCAATCTTTTATGCGGTGGGACACTTGAAGTCTTTTATTATAAGTGGGAAGGTCAAACGAGCCAGATGGGGGAACGACAGAGTGCAAACGGACAGGAAAAAAACTTGAAGCTTTATTTGTGTCAACAGAGTTCTCTGGAGCATAAAACCTGTATTGATTAAACAGGCAATTCTTTGTGTACAGCCACTTTATTACGCAGTCAATTGAGCCAGGTCCTGCTCTATATAGTGTTCATTACAACAAAAAGTTATTTTCATCTTTCCAGAGAAAATCCAATAATTCTGTTTTATAAAAAGCAAATTTATTAACACATGATATCTTGTTTGTTTAATTCGTACAAAACTTGAGTTTAAAAACAAAGACACTGCCTCCTGGCTCCACCTGGTATCGATCTTCTCGTCTAACTCCCAGCAGCAAAACTCTCCTGCGTTTTCCCCCCAAAAATACCCAACTATTACTTTAAATTTACATTTTTATCAGGAAATTGGGTCCACATTTGCTACTTTTTAGAATCACGACTTTTGAATTGAGCGCTACTGAAGTGAACTCTCCCACCTACTGTACACGACAGTCAATATCTGATGTCCTCCAGATCTGTTTGGGTTAACCGAGAGATGTGAGCTCGTCATGAATTTCGCTCGTCGGGCTTCAGCAGCTCATCTCTCCTTCACCTGCCTGCCCTTGAAGCCTCACCGCTCCCCGCAGAGCTCTAACATGCCCATTCATTGATTTACTCATGATTCACACTGATATTCTTCCCCAACACTGTGTTGCTTTAAAAGCTTTCATTCAATTGTGACGCATGAGTTTAGGTATGCAGGGGTTTTTTTTTTTTTGTTGCTCTTCCATAAGTGAAATAAGAACTTGGCAGACATCTGATGCCATCACATGCCATCAAATTTTAAGCCTTGTGACAAAATGGATGTTTGATGCTGAATGATGATGGCAGCCTGAATGTGGTCATCCTTAATGTGATGAATATGCCATCAGACTTCAGGTGCTGGTGTGCTGCTGGAGAAACAGTGGATTTGGTCCAAAAGACACACTTGCCTGTTTCTTGGAGACTGTACAAAAATAATTATTTATATTTTATTTCGGCCAACAACTGTCAGTGCTTTATTTTCCTGGAACAAAGACCAAGATAATATGGCCAGTTTAAGAGACATATACAAGTGGATCTTATTAGTTTTTGATCTTATCTCTCGCAGAACTGGAGTAAACTTAAATGTGTCACGTAAACTAAGCATATAGCACAGATTCAGCACCACACAATGCCAGTTGTTCTAGTAATCAATGTAGAGAGATGAAGCATGATGATGACTGTTGTTATGAATCTGACGACTTGGAACTGTAATCAAGACACTTAAAGCTTTGTTTATCTGTATCACCTTGCATGTAAAACCAAATTCACTTTGTGTGCATTGGTGAAAAATAATGTTGTATTAAGATATTAGATGTTTAAATCAGGGAACATTATCTTAAATTATTTATGCTTTATGCCTCTTTTAGTTATCAATGGTTAAAGGAATAGTTCAACATTTTGAACGTGTCCATTCTTTGTGCTAAGCTAAGCTAACTGGCTGCTTTATTTAACAAAGTAATATGAGAGCGTGTTGATCTTCTCATCTAGCTCTCGCCAGAAAGTTAGTAAGTGTAAATATTTCCCCAAATGTCCCAAACCATTTTCTTTAAAGAACTAGTTCTTGTTCAATATTGTTGTTGGAGGGGAGGGCCATATTAATAAATATTAATATGGGGATTTTTAAAAAGTGAAGCATAAGGTTTAGCCATCCTTTTTACTCCAATAATTTCTACAGTCCCTTTGGACAAACACAATCTCTTGACCATGTATTTAAAGCAGCATCAAGTATAAACTCTCCAATCTCTAAATAAATGTAAATCAGAATACCTTCTTAAAAATATTTAAACGACATTTGTTTTCCACTGAATTCATCGTGCTGTGTTGTCCTCGTCTGTCCTGCAGGGCGAGCTGTTGAGCCCCTGCCGCTGTGACGGCTCCGTGCGCTGCACCCATCAGCCCTGCCTCATCCGCTGGATCAGCGAGAGAGGATCCTGGAGCTGCGAGCTCTGCTACTTCAAGTACCAGGTCCTGGCCATCAGCACCAAGAACCCTCTGCAGGTAACATGAAGGGAATCTGCAGCACAAACACACCAACTAGTCTAACCAGGAGGTACAGATTTAACAAAAAGAAAAACAAATTTTGGGGGAGAAAAGGCTTCACACTCCCCTCTTGGATTATTATTGTTGCAGAATTTGACCTGAAAAGACACTCCAGCACTGATACAGTGCCCATCCAGATGAATCTGACTCAAGCTGCACATGGGATTCAATTTACAAACAGGCTCAGTTCAGTTTAGTTTGGCTCAGCTGTGTAAAAAAAGTCTCCTCATTAATTTCCTTACAAAACACATCCACCACTCTTTTTGACTGGGATTCAGGGTATTGGATAAACATCACGGGGAAAAGACGGAGATAGTATGTGACTATTAACTCCTCCCCGACTCGCAGGTCAACACAAACGCTGTCGTGCTCCGTGAGGTTCCTTTTTTACAGTTTTATTCATGACAAGACATTTCATAATAACACATACAACATTACAACATATAAACGCTGCTGCATCGGACCGACACTCTTTGCTAGAACAAATCTTGGGCCGTTGCTGTGGTGTGAGGACTGTTTGCCATATTGTGCTGACACATTTTCCCTCTGCGTCACTGTCCTTCTGCCCTCCTTCTCAGAGGCAGCCAATGGCTCTAAAACCTATTGAGAGGATGCCATGTGTGTGTGTGTGTGTGTGTGTGTGTGTGTGTGTGTGTGTGTTTGTCTGACATATTCGTTAATGCGTGTATACATCATGTACTCATATATGTAGATTTCTCTCTCTGGTCAGATATAAATGTGGTAGAAGGTAATGGTACATTTACTCAAGTACTGTACTGTGATACTACACTTTACTTAAGTATTATTCCTTTATATAACCGTTTTGACCTGTTTTGGCTACAAATATGTTATTATTATTATTTTATTTTTTCTTTCCTCATCACTCACGACCGCTCATATTAATCATATGACCCTTAGGAGGGGCCCGACCCCTTAGGTTGTGAACCACTGGACTAAACTACCAAACTTTATAAAGTAGTTAAAACCAGCTCCACCAAACTAGCTCCAATTCTTGATATTTTCGGTGATTTTCAATGGCACACATCAATTTTCAATGAAAAGGCACAAAAACAAGTTGGGATAAAATCACTTTACGTGTATCTAAGTTTTATTTCTTATCTGCCCTGTTTGTCTGTATAAAAATTTAAACAATATTTTTACAACCTTGAAGTGTTCTATAATAATAGTCAATGATTAGCACTAAAGATTTGTACATTTGTCCTGTATTTTGGGTTCCTGCAGGCTTTATACTTTGTTAAAATGTCCAAATGATAAATCAGACTTATAGCTGAGTTTGAGCTGAAAAAGGGAAACCATGCACGTGGAGTAATGACAGTTTCAAAGGTGTTAAACAAAGACATTTTGAATGCAGGACTTTCACTTGTAACAGAGTATGTTTCCATTGTTGTATCGGTATAAGTAAAATATCTGAGTTCTTCTTCCACCGCTGATTTAGACGTTTTTCTCCTTTCCAGTGGCAGGCCATCTCTCTGACAGTGATAGAGAAGGTGCAGATAGCGGCCATTATTCTGGGTTCCCTTTTCCTCATCGCCAGCATCTCCTGGCTCATCTGGTCCTCCCTCAGCCCCTCGGCCAAGTGGCAACGTCAGGACCTGCTCTTCCAAATCTGCTACGGCATGTACGGCTTCATGGATATCGTCTGCATAGGTAACGGTGGACCCCAGAATGTGCAAACATATAATCACACAGCAGTATTAGAAATATTCTTTATTAGGAAAGACCCCGTGAGATGTACCATCTCGTTTTCAAGGGGGTCCTCAATGACTATTATACAAAAGAAGCACAATTAGACAAAACATTTTACAAAAAACAACAAGATAATTAAATGATACCAAACATGACAAAAACAAACAAATAAATATATATTTTAAGTAATAAAGTCATAAAACATAATTATAGAGGAATTATTATGGACATAACTGATCCTATAATAAGAATACAGGGCATTTTTGAACAGGTGGAAAGATGATATGGATTGAATATTTACAGGTAGATTATTCCAATCAGAGGGAGCCTTCAACATAAAGGCGTTCTGGATCGGTAAAGAGCACCAATACCGAAATTAATTTTCTTCACTGTATAGTTAATATGGCATTTAAATGAAAGTTTAGAGTCAAGCCATAGGCCCAGGTTTTTCGTACGTTCAACTCTTGTAAATAAATAGCTTGAGTAGCAGCATTTATATACAAATTGTATAAGAATATCACATGAAATATGATGGACATAGAAGAAGGCGTAGGTGATGCATTGTGAAGCAAAAAGAGCAGCAAAGAAAGCAGGACGTGCTCTGCAACAACACAAAATATATTAATAAACACAAGTCGCATTATGCAGGGACAAACTAACACAGCGATAAAAAACATGTATGCAGTTCACATTCTGTTGGTTTTTAAGGTCACACAAAATTACACTAAACTAAATAAGCAGATGGCGCATAGGTATGAGATGACAACTACACGAGAAAGCAAAGCCAATTTTGATGATGTCGCAGAGAACAAGAGATTCTGTTTTCCAGGAGCAACCTGGTTGAATGTTCTTGTGTAATCATGAGTTGCCCGTGTAAGACAACGCTGAGAACAGATGGCATCAGATATCTGCACTGTGATTATTGCCAACTGTCTATTCTCATCCACAGGCGATATGGAAAGTTACTACCTATAATGCTGACTGCAGCTCGCAGGGGCTTTTAGCATAATATTTGATGTAAAGCAGGGGGAATTCATTGGCTTTCATGCCCTGTCCTTCACCCTGCTTCTTCTTCTTCTTCTTCTTCTTCTTCTTCTTCTTCTTCTTCTTCTTCTTTGTATTCTCTCTGCCCAGGCCTCATCATCCACGAGGGATCGTCAGTGTATCGAATCTTCAAACGATGGCAGGCTGTCAATCAGCAGTGGAAGGTACTGAACTATGAGAAATCAAAGGACTTGGGCGATCCGCTGAGTTCGAGCAGCAAGACGGGGGCTCGCGGCTCTCGTGGTAACCCTCACGGTCTGGCCAGCAGCAGCGGTGGGCGACAGAGCAGGAGGTTAAGAACTATTCTGAACCACCACTGTGGATACACCATCTTGCACATCCTGAGCCAACTGCGGCCCAACGACCCGCGGATCAGCGCCGCCGCCAACCGGGAGGTGGTGATGAGGGTCACCACCGTATGAGTGTGACCGGGCGTGCGTCATGGGTTAGACCTCGTGCTTCTGTGCAGATGTAAATGAGAGGACGGATTTATGGACCTAATATTAAATTCTAGAGACTCATGTGGGCCACGGGAGGCCTGCGAGGAGCTGAGTGAGGCCCGACAGACAGCACACACTTGAGGATTTCTCCTCTTGTTTCGTACAACAAAAGGAAGCCAGATGCTCCTTTTCAATAATTAAAGAACTGATGAAAATAAGGACGAAAAAGCATTAAAAGACATCACACGTTAAATGTGAGCGGGGAAAAAAGTGTAAACAGGCTTTATAACCTAATCCAAGACGATGAGATGTTTTTTCCAGTTCAATATCAGGATGCACAGAGACATTTTTCTTTGATTTGATCCTCTTGGTTTGATTTGTATCTATTCTTTTTTGGGTTTTGTTTTTTACTCACTTTGATTTTGTACGGATAATATGATTTTAGAGGAAATCATGTAACTCCATACATGCCAAGCATTTCCAGACAACTATATGTATAATGATCTTAAAATTTCTACGAGCTAACCGATGCTGGTAAATAGACCGAAAACTGAAACAAACAAACACGAGGGAAACACAGAGGTGACAACTGAACAATAAGTCATTACAAGTTAACAAAAAAAAAGAAAAAGAAAAAAGAAAACAATAAGATTTCAGTGACACTTAATCTTTCTGCAATAAAGAGACGTATGTACATTTCACAGGGAATTTTGCATGGGTATATAATTTTATTCTTCATCACATAACATAAGCACATGACAAATTTGCTCTATTTCGAATGGTGCTTGCCAAAATAAACACTTTAAAAACATCTGATTTCATTGCACCAACTTTTTGTCAACATGACAAATGGCAGTGTGTTACAGCTATTTCAGCTAAAATACAGATTGTTGCTGCTGTGTGCTGATTCAGATTTGATAATAAGTAAAAACTATTGGATTAAAAATGGGGATCGGATGATCTCTTACTACTCAGTCTCACTCAGTCTCTTCTTTAATCCCATCTGTAGCATAAAGCATGTATGGCCTTATCGAGTGTGTTGCTGTTTTCTGGTGTAAATGTAGTGAAGTGATGTTGTTTCAGGGAAATACAATCGGACATCCTGGTGTTTTTTTCATTTATTAACTTGTTTATACTGACTGAAACTCTCCCTCAGGTAAAATGAAATCTGTAACCAGCTGAACTTCATAGAGATAATTTAATCAGAGTAGTGCTGCAACGTGTAGTCCATTAATCAATTACTCGATTGACAGAAAATTAATATGCAATGTTTTTGATAATCGAAGAATCTTTTAAAGAACCTTTTTAAACAAAAAAGAAATATAATCATTCTCTAGTTGCAGCTTCTCCGAAGTGTAATTTGCGTCTTTTATCTGTTTTATGAAATATTAATATTTTGGGCTTTGGACAGTCACCGGGACTTTTCACTAGTATGTAATATTTGTTAGATTATATGATTAATCAATTTATTAGGAAAATATTTGGCAGATTATGAAAACAATCATTACTTGCAGCCCTTATAGTTTGGACAGAATAGTTTTTGGATTTGGAAGTAATACACTTAACACAAAAACATAAACATATCTTCATGAAAAAAACAAAATCTACTGAATATACAGAAGTAATGTTACAGTAATCGAAAGAAAATCCATTAGTTACAATAAGATCACTATAAATGTACTATTGAGCACCACTGATACATTACGACTTGCTGTAAGAATATTATAAAAATATTACACACATTCATCAAGAACATTATAGTGACACTATTGGACATTTAATAGCCTAAGTGATTATAATAATACCATACAAGCTTTATTGACACACAACAGCTGAGGCTGATGGGAATGTTGTTAGTTTTGCACATATTCAGGATCACCAAAGTTATTACAGTTCTTCCTCTAACACCATGAAGGTGTGCACCAAACGTAATGGCACCTATTCAATAGCTGTCAAGACATTTCACACAGAGGAAAAGTCACTGTCCAGCCAGACTCATCTGGGGACCACGAATGTCTTTACAAAAACATTGAGCCAATCCATCCAGTAGAGCTATTTCACAGGATAAGTGAAAAATTTGACCTCTTGGATGATCTCAAGGATCCATCCTCCGGGGACCATGAATGTTTGCACAAAATGCCCTTGAAATCCATCCAAACGTTGTTGACGTATTTCAGTCTGGACCAAAGTGGTGGACCGACTGTCCGTCTGTCATCCCTGTGAGGAGGCTTTCTATCTGACATGTCTGTAAACAAAAACCACAGTTGTAAATAACAAAAATGAATTATGGCTGAATTCCATTTAGCTGCTTCAGTTTCAGGGTCCTGATACTGTGCATGTGTCCTGACTTACAGTTACTCTTGAAGAGAGCAGAGCCATGTTAATGTTATTAGCAGCACCTGTGATTCCCCTGCTATGAGTCAAAGTGTCCTGCATGTAGTTTGTGTTGGTGTTCATTTCAAACCCTGGCAGAACTGTACCACTGAAGCTCCTCCTGGGTGAAAACCAGTTGGTATTTGTCGCCACCCAGTGGCTGCTGCTGCTCCGGTCACCCACTCCCTCAACATGAAACCATTTAATTTCTCTGTGGGACATAAAAACAGAACACTCTCCTTCCTGCTGCTTAAAAATACCTGCAGCAGGATGGAGTCTCACCAGAAGATGTCTGGTAAGTTTATTAATATTTCTTTCCATTTCTTTGCATGAATATTTTATTAGATATCCTTTCAGACCAGATAGAGTTAACAAAATAAGATATTGTTAGTAACGACCCCTTATGTACAAGGCAGCTGTCTTGTGGTTATTGATTAAATTGCATTTTATCAAATAAAAATCTGATTTTGTATTAAAGCAAATATAGCTGTACATTGACCTTTAATATGATCATTTGAGAGGTCAGTGCTCAGATATTTGACTTAAGTACCAATACAACAGTGTAAAGGTAAAAGTCATGCATTCAAAATCACAACAGTAATTATCACTGAAATGTACTTAAAGTATCAAAGTAAAAATACTCATTCTGCAGTAAAATGTCCTCTCTATCTGATATATTATCATATATTACACTTGATTGTAAATCCTGATGCATCACTGTGTGAGCCACATTAAACTCTTGTAGCTGGTCGATGTGAAGCTATTTTTAACTACTTAAACTACTTTAGTTATATATTAAAGTAAGATGAGTATCTCAAGTAGTAAATGTACTTAGCTACAGTATTTAAGAGAACTTAATTAAAAAAGGGAACACATGGTGGGTATTTTAAAGTAATTTAAGACTCAGTGTTTTAAATTTGAGCAGATTTTAGAATGATACATACCATATATTATAGAAAATATAAGTAAACAGTTAACTGAATAGATTAAACATGACAAATCCAAAACATTTGAACATTTTAGGGACTTTAAATTTAAGATTTCTGAGGGATGGGTTGTATGTTGGGGATCATGAAATCATTATAGCTAACATTAACAGTTATTTTAATTATGAATATAATCTGCCAATTGTTTTGCTAGTTATTTATTAAAATGTCTTATTTTGACTGACCAACAGATCAAAAGATATCTTATTTACTTGAGAAACTTTATTTACATTCATATATGACTCCCGTTTGAGAAACTGAAACCAGACTAATCTTTGCTTGAACAATGAATGGAACGATTCACTATTATCAAAATCATCTTTTCATCCAGTTTTACTTCTTCAAGCCTCTAAAAATTGTCCAAATGAAGTCAATGTTTGAAAGGTAAATCCCTCTTCTTAAATGTAAAGATCTCCAGTTTGTTGGAGGTCAAAAAAGGTTGTGAATCACTGAATTAGTGATCTGAGAGGCAAATCCTGTCAATGTAACCAAATACACACAAATAAAATCCTGCTGATTTCACTTTATGACTAGAGAATGTTTATTTGGTTTCAATAAATGTAATGGCAGTAAAATCAAAGACTATTATATTATAACCTTAATCATTCTCTTATCACAATTTCACATCCACAAAATTCAAATTTTATAACTTTTTAACCTTTTTTACATTTGAAAATGAAAACAAACAAGACATGAAAACTATTTTCTCCTCGAAAAACAAAACAAGAAGTTTGTGCATCTTAACGTATCTATATGAATGAATAACGTGGCATTTTGTTTCGGTTATCTTGTTCACTTTATTGTGATTGATTTTTGTCTCTACAGTGTTTTCTGTATTCAGATTTTGTAAAATAAAGAAATAAAACCCGTTTTACAGGATAAGACTTTTATTTTGAAAGAAAACAACAAAAAACCTTATATTTACACACAACATATAGCTTATCAAGCAGATAAACGTTCTCCACGCTGTGTGTTTTACTTGTAAAATGTATATATATATATATTTTTTATAAAAAACGCAGAATAAAAACAGCACGTCTTGCGGGCGTTTTATTTTGATAGTCTGCAGCTGGCTCCAGGATCAGACCCGTGAGTCACGTGGTAGAAACCGGGGCCGCAGCTGCTGCACTTGTTAAACATTGCCGGTGTATGTGACTTTGCCCCCCCCCCCCCCCCCCTCTTCCTCCTCCTCCTCCTCCTCCTCCTCCTCCTCCTCCTCCTCCTCACCTGTCCGGTGAGTCGGAGGGACGATGTCCAACCCGCCGGATCTTCCTGCTCCTCATAAACTTCACGAACAAACCGGGAGACGCGAGGACGGAAGGAATGAATCATGTTCCCGGAGTGTAGCGCGCAGGTCCGCTGCTGGTTTCCTCTGAAAAGGTTTTAAAGCGTCTCAAGAAGAAGAAGAAGAAGAAGAAGAAGAAGAAGAAGAAGATGTTTTCCTTCCTGCGCTCAGGTGAGTTTAAAGTTAAAGACAGGTGATGCAACCTGAGGTATTTCTACTGGATTATTTCCATTTTCTGCCTCTTTACACTTGCTACTGCAGTTTAGAGGGAAACAATGTACTTTTTTACTGCGTTTACACTACGTTTTATTTGATGCCTTTAGTTGCAGATTCAGACAATCAAAACAAAGTCTAATGAACATACGAACGATGATGTATTATTGTGGATAAAGGTAAAACTTTATTGATCCCTTGGTGAATTAACAGTATATAAAGTGGCAAATAAACACCAACTTTTCAGCTGAAACATTAAAATAAAATACATATAAAATTCAGTAATATATATTATTCTGAAAGGGGCCATTCTGTGCATTGAGTACTTTTATTTCTTGTACTTTAAGTTTATTTTGATGCTGCTACTTGGTAATTTTAAAGTTTTGAATGCAGGTTTTTTACTTGTAACAGAGTATTTCTACACTGATTTTATTTATATTAAATACCTGAGTACTTTAACAAGGATTTATAGTGAAACAAAGTTCGTACTGATTTTATCATGTGTTAATCTGTATATAATTTCCTGTGGTATAATAATATAACATCCCAATAAAACGCTCACAGCAACCAGTGAGCCACTTACTGAAGTACTGTACTTAAGTACAAATCTGAGGTACTTGTACTTTACTTGGGTATTTTCTTTTCACGCCACTTTCTACTTTTAACTCCTCCACATCTCAGAGGGAAGTATTGAACCTTTTTACGCCATTACAGTTATCTGATAGCTTTGGTTACGGATCTGAACACTTCCTCCAGCACTCGCAGGAGCTTCCTGTTTTGCTGTGATGTGTGTTTTTCCTGATTTAAAGTGCCATCACCAACAGACCCCGAGGGGCCCCAGAAAATTCACACCGCATACGCTGGTTTCACTTAAAAAGTATAATATCTACTAAAACAAATCCTTCCTCTCAAGACAGTGAAGTCAAATTAAAACCTCTCTAACAGCGTAAATCAAAACTGAGCATCGTTATATTTGTAAAGGGAGAATTTATACTGGTTTGAAATACTCTGTTAGAAGTAAATATCCCGCATTCAAAACTTAACTGAAGTACAAGTACAAAAGTATTGAAATTAAAATATACTTAAAGTACTCATTATGCAGAATGGCCCCTTTCAGAATGATGTATATCATATTATTGGCTTATATTTATTTGTTGATTATATGTTGAAAGTAACTAAGTAAGATAAATGTAGTGGAGTGAAAAAAGTATAATAGAAGTATAAATTAACATAACATTAAAGTTGTTATTTAAGTACAGTACTTAGTATTTATGAGTAAATGTACTTAGTTACGTTGCACGTGGAGTTAAAAGACACCAAACGTTTCAGAGGTGAAACGTGTCAGACAAGAACAGGGTTACTTATTATTATTACTATAACTATTATTATTTATTAAGAGTATTTTCCTGATTAATCCGGTTTGTGTCTGTGGAAATAACCTGAAGATTATCTGTGGACTTTCTTTCTCATGGTTTTCTGCGTCGTGCGAAGGGATTTTGTTTTGTGTGCACTGCCATCATGTACGTGACTTTAATCGCTGTATAATTACCTGTTGGCTCCCAGTCAGAGACCCTCCTGCTGAGAACATCCACATCTCCTCTCTGCCTCCCAGTGTTCCCACAGATCCGGAGCCACAACCAACTGGAGCACAAGGTGAGGATGTTTGTTTTGTGGATTTTGTAGCTCATCGCAGCTTTATTGAAATGCATGAAGCCTTTCAACAACAGGAAGTCATTCCTGCCGTCACGCCGTAGCACGAATCCCCTCAGTGCTGTGAGAGGTGGCTCCTCTGACAGTGAAGCATCTTCGTTTGTTTCCCTTAAACCCGACTGTTGACATTCATTATATCACTCATGTATCTCTGTCGGTCTTTGGGTGTAATCATAGTTTTTAACCGTGCTGGCAGTTCTAGGGATGGCAGTGTTGGTCAGTCCACCAGACTGGAATATCTCCATAACTTATATATGGATTTCCATAAAAGTTTGCATAGACATTCATAATCATCAGAGGATAAATCCTGGTGACTTTAGTGACCCCCTCGACCTTTCCTCTAGTTTTCACATGACATCTTCTGGATGGATTAGGACATATTTCCCAGATTTCCCAGATATCTTAACAACTATCAGACAGATTGTTGCGCCTTCACCTGGGCAACATTTTTATTTGCTCATTATTTTACTTCATGACAAAATACTTGCAAACAAACAAACTCTTACTTGCAGTATTCCAGTTATTTATGACGTTTCGGTGCTAGACCTTCATCAAGGAAAGTGGGTCATCGTGGGTCAAAAAGACATTAGCACCTAAATAAAAACTCAAATTTATAACCGCAAGCAAAGCCAAAGTAGATATGCTGATATGAAATGAAGCCAGATTAGGCAGTTATTTATGTTTTTATTATTTTATTTTTCATCTATCGATCTATCATTTAGACATCGAAGAGAGGAGGTTTTCTTGCAGCTAAGACACATGATTTATTTTTGTATAATTATAAAAAAGTAAAAACAAGTGTTTTTATAATGACTTTGTTCTGTAAATGAACATGAATAATAACTTCCTCTTTACAAAGCAGGTGCGGTCAGCAAAGTGTCTTCTGCTGTGGAGTTGTGTACGATGTGGTGCGATGTAGTTTTTATCGTTTCTAATGGCGGTCCCCGTGTGTGTGTGTGTGTGTGTGTGTGTGTGTGTGTGTGTGTGTGTGTGTGTGTGTCGTTTGTGAGCAGGTGACGTGGTGGAAGAGAAAGCGGTGATCCAGACCACACACACACACCGAGGCCCCGCCACCTCGGTTTTCCTCCAGAAACAGAACAATGAACCGCTTTCTAGTACCTACTTTGACCAGAAGGTCCCTGTTCCTGAGGAGGACACTGAGGTAATCCACGAGTCCACGAGAAATGTGGAAAAAACTATAGTGAAAGTGGGGGTGGACGATACGAAGGTTTATACCGTGAGACAATACAAAGTACTTTGATTCAACCAGCCCCTTTGAAAATCTACAAATTAACACGTTATATCTTGTTTGTTTGATCCAAACAAAAACCAAAGTGTAAAAATTAAGAAAATAAATAATAACAAAGATTCACCTGTTAATTTAGTACATTTTTGAGCTTTCCCTCTGTTTCCGGTCTTTATGCTAAACTAAGTTTAGCTTTTTCTTTAGACTTATATTTACCACACAGACATGAGTGTGGTATTGATCCTCTAATCTAACTCTTGGAAACAAAGCCAATAAGCTTATTTCAGAAGAATGTCAAACTGTTCCTTTTAATTTTCTGTATTAGCCAAAAACTGACATTCCTGTCTTATTCTTATTTTATTCATAAATAGAAAAAGTTACAGAAAATTACTATATCAGGATATATATCAGTATTGTTATACATCATTATTACGTATACAATGAGAGCGTATCGCCCACCCCTAACTGAAAGTGATGCTCATTTCTGATATAGAGCGCTGTTTGTTTTTCGTTGGTCAGCATGTACAGTATGTGGAGTTTGACATTATTAGTGTCACAGCTTTTATTTGTGTCTCCCGTAGAAGGGGATTAGTCTCCGTAAACTGTGGGCCTTCACCGGGCCGGGCTTCCTGATGAGCATAGCCTACCTGGACCCAGGTAACATCGAGTCCGACCTGCAGTCTGGTGCTAAAGCTGGCTTCAAGGTAGGGCTACAAGTAACAATTATTGTCATTACTGATTACTTTCCCATTTAAATTATCTACAAAATGACAGAAATTAGTGAAAAATGTCATCACAATATCTGACAAACAGTCCAAAACCGAGAGGTTTAGTTTACATTCACAGGAGACAAAGAAAAGTAAACTAACAATCTGAAACCAGGAAATGTTTGATATTTTTGCCTAAAAACTGGTTGAAAAACAGTTAAAAAAATGATACTCTTTTATTCTGAAACCATGCAGTTATACAAACAATACCAACAATAATACTTCCTGACGGACGGGTCAGTTCGACACGCTCTCAGACTGGCTGGACATTACAGAGTCTCACTACGCTGCAGGTCAAAGTTTAACAAAGGTGAACTTTGTCCTCTGGAAACTAGAGACGCATTCTTGAATTAATTAGGACTTCGAACAAAGTGAATGAGAGGTGGAGTGAATATTCAGTGAAAGTGACCGAGCCCTGAGCCTGAAGCCTGACTGTTTTTGAGGTATTCATCCTGCTGCCATTCAGAGTGATGAGGCTGCAAAATACTGACTAGAAAACATCACTTATCTGTGCTTCTAAAATACTTAAAGTTTGATCAATTCAAAACGTATTTACAAACAAAAAAAGTTGTGAGAATGGATTGATAGTAATGTGGAAATGATGATCAAACAAACATTTATGGTTGATTTCATTCAGCTACGTTTTATTAAAATAGTGTCACTTTAGTATAAGACAACAAGAAAACTGTACCAGACAAGATCTAGTCTTCTTTCAAGGTATAAATATTATATTGATGTATCATCCAGCTCAACAGACAGAGAGAGAGACCCATGTGGGTGAAAGTATAACCTCCCTGGCAGCATGCTGTAAGAATAAAAATACACTTCCTTTGTCGCTGTCAGGTCTTCCACAAAAAACTACAAAGTGTGTTGCATAAGGGGAAGTAGATGCAGATGGTACGGCATTAATACAGGACTTAAAAAAAAAAACGAATAAATCCAACGTCTGAAATTGAAAATCACAGTTTGTAAACCAGTGAAAAAGTTGTGTGACAAATTCATGTTGGTGTATGTGTAGAAAACATTTGAGAATGTGTAAAGAAAATCTTTGCCCAAATGATATCATCCGTGCGTTAACACGGACTCATTAAACCGCCTCATTTTTAAATCGCTGTTTTTGTCCACAATCAGCTCCAGGTAGTTTTGGTAGTGACCTGGGACACGTGAAGCAACGGTGTGCAACAGGCTTTGAAGTATGTCTTCTGTCATTTCATGTGCAGAGTTGTAACCCAATCAGAGGGACATGTATATAAGCCCCGCCGTATTAAAACGGCAGTGCCCCAGGGCTGCACTTGCAACGCTTGCATAAACACAACATGGTGTTCAACGCACCCCTGTTTGCGTTTAAAGAAACGTTTTGCTACATTTTGTCGGGGTGGAACGTGGCCCCGAACAACATCAAAACGGCCACATCTATTCTTCTTCACCCTCTTTTCTGTTGGCAAACAATAAAACTGCATCAAAGCCAACAGTCCAGCTGAACAAATCTCAATTTGGACGTTGTTATGACAAAAAAATCAACATAAATATGATTGGCCATATCAATGTTTAAATAATTGAATCGTTTCATAAACACCACGTTTACCAGCAGTCACTCCCAAGCTGCTGGCTGACAGAATCATTATTTTATAACCATGACATTGTCTGACAAAATTAACGTGAATCCAGATTAATGACAACAACAGCTCTGTGAAACGGTTTTAAACACAGAGATGTGGACTCTCTGAAGGCCGAGCAGTTGAAAGCGATCGATGGTTTACTTGGTAAGAAGCTCAAGGCAGAGTTTGGTTACAGGTTATCTATCAGTAGGCAAGAGGCAGGCAGGCAGAACCGTGAACACGGAGGTAAGAAACGGGGGCAAAGGCTGGTGATGGAGGGGATCGGGTGACGGGAATAATGGAAACACACTGAGGGCAACTACAGGACAGGTGGAGAATGGCAGATATCTGAAACCACAGGAGAGTTCAAGATCTGGAAAAACAGGAAAACAAGTAAATAATAAGACTAAATAGAGAGAGGAGTTGGGACATTCTTTTGTGTATTTAGTTATATTGATATTTAAATTGAGTGATCACAGAGAATTTTTGACTCTCACTGAGCAACACCAATCCACCGTTTTTAAGATTTATTTACCCTGGAAACTGCTTCGTTTTTGGGTGAGAAAAAAACACCTTTTTATTCTCGATCGACGGCTGATACCAAGAGAACAAGATGTAATATAATTTGTGCAAAAAAAATCTTTAAAAGTCTACTTATCGTTTCTACACATTCACAAACTTGAATTCCTCACCTCAGCCACTTTTTTCCACAGGTTAACAAAGGATGATTTACAAATACAAACTTTGTAATTGTTTGTGAACATGATTTCACAAACTCAACCTCGTATTGACCCTCATTTGAGCCCATAAGATGGCCGATTAACAGATGACTCCTCTGTTCTCGTCCCGTCAGCTCCTCTGGGTGCTGCTGGGAGCCACCATCATCGGTCTGCTGCTGCAGCGGCTGGCGGCTCGGCTCGGCGTGGTCACTGGGATGCACCTGGCTGAAGTCTGCAACCGCCAGTACCACACTGTGAGATATGAAACATCTACAGGGCCTGTCAGCACTCACAGTTTCCACTATTTCCCAAATACAGTGTGCCGCTAGTGTTGCCGCAAGCAGCAATGCAGAAAGTATTTCATTGAAGCAGTCGTGGTTTACTGTAACAGTGTTTATTACATAAGCAGCTTTGAGCTCTTTTGTTACAGCAGCTGTGATCCTTGGATTACATTATCAAAACATTTAATTGTGAGCGAAGAATAGTTCCAGAAAATGTGGAATCTGTTTAAATTTACAGTTTAAAAAAATGCCTCTGCTTCCTTAATACTTGAAGAGGAGAAGCAACTGTTAACTACATGGTTAAAAATCATGTGACTCACATTTTAAGAGGCTCTAATACATGTGAGAAAAATATGCAGGGAGCTTTGGGAAGTTTGCATCTGGTCCAGTTTTCTGTTGTTAAAGGATCCAGGGGCAAAGTTGAAGAATTCAAATGTTTGTCTTTCGGACTGTCCAGCCGGCGTTTATGTACATTAATTATTTTAAAGTTGTGGGTCGAGTTTGTAGTTAGTCAGAATGATGTAAAGCTGGTAAAGCTTTAATCAGATCTCCTGTATCCTCAATCATTCAACAATTAATCAATACAGTTTTCATTTCACAGTAAAATGTGCCAAAAGTTGGGTGAGCATTTCTGTACGAGAGATTTTTCTTGAATTATGTCTCTTGACTTGTCTTACCAAAGAAAAATAGTTTCAATATGAGTTTGTGTGTGGGCGTACGAGTGCAGTCAGTCTCCCTTATCATTTATCTTCATGAATAACTTAAACAATTAATTAATTATCAAAATAGTTGGCGATTAATTTTCTGCTGATTGATTTAATTGCACCATTTGAAATGACCCTCTGGAAATTTGAAAGAGGCAAATTCAAACCACAGTGCTTTAAGTATTACAATTAGGTGTTTATTTGCTTTTAAAATTGTAATTATTATGGCCCACCTTTGCTTGCATAATGCATAAAGATCACATAGTATTTCAGCTTTTCTGTATTTTTAAATAATCTGTATCTGAACATTAACAGTTATAAAAAGTAGATATACTGCATAATAAACAGCAAGTAAATAGTACTATCTACTTATAATTGATTATGAAATATTTCAATACAATACAATATTCAGAAGTAATTCAATTTCACATTTAGGTTTAAGATTAAAATATATATGTCTGTCTTTGCTTTTATTTTACATGTCCTTGTTTGATATTTACATATATTTTAGTTAGAGAAACCATATGTGTTTGTCATTAGTTGTCTTGTTATTTCTGTTTGAAAGCCTTGTAAAACATAATCACTCAGTTTTCTCACTCTGAGGTAATCGGCTGTTAGCTTGGACACTTAATCAATGCCGAACATAATATGATGCGACTTAACCTGCGTCATCTGTCCAGGTGCCTCGTATCATCCTGTGGTTGATGGTGGAGCTGGCGATCATTGGCTCGGACATGCAGGAGGTCATCGGCTGTGCCATCGCTTTCAACCTCCTCTCCTCCGGCAGGTGGTTTGAACAAACACGACTAATATCACACTGTAAAAATACTGTGATACAAGTAGAAGTCCTGCATTGAAAATGTTACTTAAGTATAATTATGTAAGTATAATCAGGACAATGTACTTAAAGTACTAAAAGTAAAAGTACTCAATGTCCCCTGTGACTTTTGTACTATTATAAATTATATCATGAGATTATTATTACGTGTGCATTCATGTAAAAGCAGGATTTTACTGTTGGAGTTGGTTGAGGTGAAGCTCATTTTGTATCGGACTGCTACTAATGATTATTTTCATTCTGGATTAATCTGCTCATTATTTTCTCCATTAATCGATTGATTGTTTGGTTTTTAAAAATTCTGAAAATAGTGAGAAATGCCGTCGAAATGACCCAGTGTGTGTGTGTGTGTGTGTGTGTGTGTGTGTGTGTTCACCCATAGGATCCCATTGTGGGGTGGTGTCCTCATCACCATCATCGACACGTTTATCTTCCTCTTCTTAGACAAGTATGGTAAGTTGTGGTCTCCTCGCATATTTGACATTTACATTTTCAAATTAAAGTGAAATATGTGACTACAACAACAATAAGTAAAACACCCTCATTTCTTTCTCTGCAGGCCTGAGGAAGCTGGAAGCCTTCTTTGGTTTGCTCATTACCGTCATGGCCATCACCTTTGGATATGAGGTACAGACATTTACATATCTGTGTAAAACACGTTTTCCTCGATGTTTCTCCCACAAATATATATATATATATTCATATATATATATATATAAACGTCTACTCTGTGCCAGTATGTGACAGTGAGTCCAGACCAAGGCCAGCTGCTGAAGGGGATGTTCATGCCGTACTGCGAGGGCTGCGGGCCTGTTCAGCTGGCTCAGGCCGTCGGCATCGTGGGAGCCGTCATCATGCCTCACAACATTTACCTCCACTCCGCTCTTGTAAAGGTGCGATCATATACATAAATATAGCATTAAATCAACTGTGTGAAAGCTGCATGATTGTGTCAGGAAATCATTAAGTCTCCAAATGTTGTTTCAGTCTCGAGAAGTGGATCGATCAAACAAGAAAGAAGTAAAAGAGGCCAATAAATATTTCTTCATCGAGTCGACCGTCGCGCTGTTTGTCTCTTTCCTCATCAACGTGTTTGTGGTGGCTGTTTTCGCCGAGGCTTTCTATGGACGCACAAACGAAGAGGTGGTGAGTATCTCTGCTGCAGCTCTTGTAATAACAGGAGAAATGTGTGTTTTCTTTGGCTGCTGTGATACAGGTGTTTGTGTTTTTTAATTTTTTATTCCAGTACAGCGTCTGCAACCAAACAGGAAGTCCTCATTTAGATCTGTTCCCTTTGAACAATGCAACTCTAGAGGTGGACATCTACAAAGGGGTACGTTTTTACCATTACTACAGCACTGTTCTTATTGAGGGGGAAGTTCAGTGCAGAAAAGTTACCTTTAGCACTTGATAAAATAGTCAATTCAAGTCCCCCTCCTGTTTTTTATTTGTGTTCTGGTGACTGTAGCGCTGCTGTTTGCGTGTCTGTTGCAGGGAGTGGTGCTGGGCTGTTTCTTTGGCCCGGCAGCGCTCTACATCTGGGCCGTGGGGATCCTTGCAGCTGGTCAGAGCTCCACCATGACTGGAACGTACTCCGGCCAGTTTGTCATGGAGGTCAGTGGAGGCGGGAGGACTCGGCAGAGCACAAAAACACACACACACACACACAGATAGAACACGATGGAAATGTCCGCCCTCTCCTTCATCCCAATTACACATCAGTCAGTTGTTATTGTTTTGATTTTTTGCTTTAGTTTTGGACTAGTTTTTGGTAGTTTCTGTGTGGAACCAGGCTCTAGGTTTATTATGTTTACCTTTCTTGTAAATGTCACAGACTGATGTGTTTTCCCGCCCTCAGGGTTTCTTGAACCTGCGCTGGTCGCGTTTCGCTCGGGTGTTGTTGACCCGCTCGCTTGCCATCACTCCCACCCTGCTGGTGGCCATCTTTCAGGACACGAAGCACCTGACGGGCATGAACGACTTCCTCAACGTGCTGCAGAGCATGCAGGTCAGGCAGGGCTGAAAACTGGCTCACCGGTAGCCTCATCCAAGCATCACCAACGTCTCTCCACCTTTCATCTGTTTTATCGTGTGTATCACCTTTTAGATCACCTTTATCTCATAGCACTTTAGCTGTGAAGTGCTTTTCAATTCATTCCTTATAACCTGCCTATAACCTTCCTAAGAAAGGAGGAGAGGAGGACATTAATATAATTAAAATACAAGCACACAGGATTGGATTTCAATACCTTGCTCCACTTCCAACTTCCAAGTTGTTAAAGAGCAAAGAGCAATGCACAAAACACAGTGGTAGTCATTTAGGTACCCCTTATGCAGAATGGCCCATTTCAGAATATATATATTATATTATTGAATTATAATTGATGTATTAATGTGTAAGCATCACTTTAATGCTGCAGCTGTAAAGGTGGGGCTGAATTAAATTATTTTATATACTTTAGGTAACTAGTGAGCTCCCCCCATGATCAATAAAGTCAATTAGAAATAAAGGCCTGTCCCAAATAAAGGTCTTGTTCTCTCTGCCACTGAGGTAAATAAAGGCCATTATTTGAGAATGTGGGAATCTTCATTGAGGCCAGGACATACAGTAATGTGGCAGTCAGGTTACTGATCCAGATCATTTCCCTTTATAGTCTTTTCAACCTGTTTTTACTTTAACGAAGCAATGTGCCTTGATTTGTTTGTGGGAATCCAATCCCCCGTGTAAAGTAAGAAAAACATCAGTTGTAACTGTGATTCGAGATACTTTCCTTCTTAATATAACATATTCATTATTTTCCTTCTCTCACAGTTGCCATTTGCCCTCATTCCCATCCTCACTTTCACCAGTTTGCCATCTCTCATGAATGAGTTTGCCAATGGCTTGTAAGTTTACCAGATCATAAGACACAAAGACAAATGTTGTTGGTGCTCCTTTAAACAAACGTATTCTCTTTTTCCTGCAGAGCATTTAAGATCGGAGGAGGAGTGGTGATCTTGTTCGTGTGCGCCATCAACATGTACTTTGTCGTGGTCTATGTGACTGCACTGAACAGTGTGTGGCTGTATGTGCTGGCGGCGTTCCTCTCTATAGCATACCTGACATTTGTGGGATATTTGGTAGGTGACATTAGGTTGTGAAGGACAGTTTAACTTTGTTCCACTGTGAATCTAAAACTACTCAGCTACTCAGGCAGTTAACAATCAAAACTTTACAGTGTTAGACCGTCGTCTTTTTTGAGCAAGAATGTACAGTACAGTTTCTCTAATGTCAATATTTGCTGGTTTACTTCACCTAAATTAATATTTTTGGGCTTTTAGACTATTGGCTGACATTTTATTGAACAAACAATTAATCAATTAAAGCAAATAATGAACAGATTAAACGTTAATGAAAACAATCGTTACTGCAGCTGTAAATTGAAGTGACTAACTGCACCTTATATGTGCTCATTAATGAGCTGTATCAACATATTCTATATTATTCCTCTGGTTTATTATTTTACAATTGAAATGTATTGTTGTAGCATGTTGGGGTGGGAGGGATGAGGAGGTATTTTTCTATATAATTCAATAAAGACAATTAAAGGGAAATAATGCTGCTTAGTTCACTGTTCGATGTTGCATCTTAAACTGAATATGCGATCTTCGTCCGATCAATCAAGTGATTCATTGTTAATCTGTGTGCTGCAGGTGTGGTTGTGTCTGATAGCTCTGGGACTGTCCTGCCTGGATCCGTCCACCGGGAGAGGGAACGACACGACCATCCTGATCGAGCAGCAGCCGGAGTTCGACTCCTGAATCAAACGTGTGTTTTCGAGTGGACGTCAAAGGTTCAGCCCCGGCTGACCTTTCACTGATTTCTTTCAGCACACAGCGCACTCTTAAATGCTGATGTATTTATACAAGACCCTCAGAAACTTTTTTATACATTTTTTATCAATGGTGCTATAGATTATTATTAAGTAATGAAGAGACTGTTATTGTTAATGTGTCTTTAGTCACACCCTGATTACATTCATGATCATAAGTATGAAAGTATGATGAAAAACCAGTAGGGACGAGAATTACTTAATATATATATTTATATAGCATTTTTTCAGTACTTTCCATCATTATTTAAAATGAATTCCCAATGATATAATTGATTGAATTAATGCAACCTGGACCCAGATAGCCAATTAAAAATTATTAATTTTCTTTTTTGCTAAAAAATCAACTCCTGCCCGTTATGAGAGGATGAGCCTTGTAGCTGCTGCAGGTTTGATGAAACTGACTGAAACAAGGATCTAAAAGCCTCCTGCAGCAGGATAGTTTATAAGTATGTAACATCTGCTGACAGCCCGCAAGCAAAAATATTTAACATAAATTAAAGTTAAGCTTATTTAAAACCCTCTGAGGCCTTCAGGAAACTGAATTCAGTGTTTTTGCAGACGTCCTGCTCTCTCCTTGCAGTTTCTCTTTTGGCCATAAGGAGGCAGTACAGGCCACAAAGGAGACTCCTCAGATACAGTAAACCTCTCACTGCCAGAGCTGAACAACATAACACAACACATTAAATGACATGATGTGTTACATCATGTTTTATGTGTTGTTACGGCTGCACAGAACCAGCAGTGTTGTATCAGACAAACCAAACAAAATGAGTTAGAGACGTGGAGTGTAATATTTCAGGGTGTACATTCAGCCGTGGCTGGTGTTTTACGTGCCTGTGTGGTGGTATGTCTGAAGAGCTGCAACTATTGTGTAACTGCAAGCAAGCACTGTCGGTTTCAGTGTTGCTCAAATACCAGTCCTGAAGTGCTTCAGCCTCTGCGAGCCGAGGAGAGGCGGATGGACAGGTTTTTCTTTGCATTGTGGCGGGGAACTTTTTCTTTTTTCTTTTTTTTTTCCCTGTCATGGAGGGAGAGTTATGTAAGAGAGTCTTCCCACCGCCCCTCTCTGTTTTTGTTTTTCTCAATGAGCCAATGTCTCCCTGCCTAGGCCTCACAGCCTGTCCAGTAGGCCCCTTTCCTGGAAACATAGCCTAGCAGAGGCCACTCAGGGGCAGGCCTGCGAGGTGGGAGGGTAGGGGAGGAGAGGGGGAGGGGGGGGGCTATTCCAGCAAATCACATGATTGTAGACCCTACAGTCCCAGCCCTACATGAGGCTCAGATGCTGCAAGCAGATTTCAACAGCTAGTTTGTCATCAACATGATTGGATGTAGCTAATGCATGGCAGAGTGCATGAGGCTGTAAGTAGATGCTGTGGATTCCCAGGTGTGAAATGTAGAAATAGAACCACAACGCCTGATGGACGGATGCGTGTGTGTGTGTGTGTTTGTTTGTTTGTTTGTTTGTACATGTGTGTGTGTGCGTCTAAAAGGTTAATGTGATTTATTTTTGCCATTAATGTCAACATCACCACAGAGTTTTACTATGCAGTACAACTGAGTGACGAGTAAGATTTCTGAATCTTTTCTTGGGGGCTGTTGTTTGGCCTCAGTAACGACCTCAATAATACGATCTAAGCTATTTTAAAAGTGTTGTATTTGTATATTCATCATAATGTGTCAGTGAATGACATGTAACAGATGAACAGATTAAGTTGCTGATTTATTTTTGGGAAAGATATCCTTGATACATTTGTCATAGCAGAAACCACAGTGTTGTTTTATAACTGAAGCTCACCAGAACTGACTGCTTTAAGATGAGATGTAATTATAAAAATCATTAAATGATGTTATTGACTTGTAAAAAAAACAGTTCAGCTGAACAAACACAATAAACCACAACATTGAATTACAGGAATTGTATGTCAGGATTATTTAAGAATATCTTTTCATGTCTTTTCTTCCTTTTCCTTTCACTCTCTCTGATTTAACTATGACAAATTTCAGCTCTCAGGTTTAAAATGTGCTGCACTTGTGATTTATTTCTCCATTCACCTCGGGTTGTGTAATATTTTTTTTACGTGCCTGAGCCTTAGTTCTGTTGACTGATGAAAGATGGATGTAGCTTTAACTTGTTTCTGAGGTATGAAGTCACGTTTTTGGACAGATTTTCCAGGGGTACAACTGCAGCAGCACCCTTAACACTCCGCTCAGGGCCTCAACACCAGTTGGCCCCTTTGCTCTTTCTTCTCTGTCTTCTCTGAGGAATGCACATGCAACATGACCAGTAGAAGAGGGCAAGACGCACCAGAGAAGCAGGCAAAGATAATGAATTTCAAGTTGATTTAGTAAACAGTGGCATCAGCTGTAAACCACATGACATTTTCCAGCTGTGCGGTCCATACTTATTTTGTATATATTTTTACACAAATCTGTCAGTGCTGCCTTAAAATGTCCGACACCAGGAATGCAAACAGCGGGTCCATTCTTGTTTATGTCTTGCATTGTGGCCACAGTGGGCACTGGCTGAGCTTGTGGTATAATGGGCCCACATGTGTTTGGAATGGGTAGACTGACTATTTCAACGGTGTAGCTGTTCCTTCATTAACAAGTTTATTTTATTGTTTCTCCTTCAGCTAATCAGTTTCATGGATGTGTGCAGTTTGTGTTCTCTACATCAGTCATATGTGTGTTTTTATGTGCTTGCATATCTGCCCTACATATCACAGTGCATTGCAGCAACACGATCATTATGATTTACTGAGAGGTTTCTTAACTCTCGGAGGATAAGGAGGCGCTGCAGAGGCTCCATGCTGTAAATATAAATATCTGGGGACCCACTGGTTGACCACATTGCCTAACATGATGTCAAACCCACTTCTATTTATTTGAACAAGGTAAAACAAATGTGTTTCAGTTCTGGCTGCTCAGAAAATCACTATAATTAGTTTAGTATAGTAGAGTTTATACAGTATATCATAAAAATATTATGTATTATAAAATACACAGCATTTCTCTGCTGCTGGGTACAACTTATTTTAATTAAAAACAACAGAAACAGCAACTGGTTCTGTTGTTTTTCTAAACAATCAATCTGTATTTAGACCTAAATAGTTACTAGTTTAAGTCTTACCAGAGTTGATTCAATATTATAATACTTTTACATGATGCAACCGTCCTGTAATGTTTATTACGAGCACTCTCATGGTAAAATAACTGAGTTAAAGCCAAATGGTCCAAGAGCAAAGTCCCCCAGCAGTTTTCAGACGAAAAACAAGTTAGTTTCATTTTACTTTTGTGTCAGTAAAGGGAAGCAAAAGGAGAGAGAAAATGAAAGGAGCTTGGGTCATTGGTTTCACTCTGCCCTCTGTTACCTCCATAAAGTACTACTGAGGGACAGTTACATGTAGTCCTGCATGGAGCAACACAACTCTTCTGATCTGGAGACATTCAGTGGAGACTGAAGAAAACCTTACATGCATTATAGGTATAGTATAACAATATTTACATTTTCATTTTGAGTAATAGAAATAGAATATTACAATATATATATTGTCTATGTTTTGTGTGTTTTGACTGTATATATCCCTTTAAGAGTGTGTTATTTACTGGAAGAAAATGTTGTTATATCGCGATTTTACACTTTTAAACCAACTGTAGCGGAAAACTGGCAACTTCTGGATAATAATCCAGGTATCAAACATTACAGGCAGTGATTTTTTTTGCAGATAATTGCATTATTTTGGCTTATAATTAATAAAACCACAATCTCCACTTCATCTGATACATTTATCTAAGTTGGATAACAGCCAAAAACACACAAAATGCAGACTGCAAACAACAACAAAAATTATGTATTTATAGAAAATAAGACATAAACAAAGAAACAGTGTTAAACTACAAAATGACGTAGTTCAAGAGAAACTACAAAACACGCCGTCCGTCTCCATTTTAAACGCTAATCAAGTCGCAGACCAGCTTTGTTTTTGTTGGTTTTTTTTATTATTATTTTTTATTTATTATAACCTACAAACAACGTGAGCTCACTCGCACGAGCGGCGCAGGAATGTGTGTCGGTGCGGGGCGTGCGGGACGGGGAGGAATGCCGTGGCCACGCCCCCCGCCGCCGGACCCCGCGCGTCCAATCAGCGCGCGGGGTCGGTGTTAAGGCGCCCGCGGAGTCCCAACCGTAGAAAAACAAAGCCCGGGCCGCCGACAAAACTCGCATTTTACACCAAACCGGGCACGGGAATCCGCTTTAACGCGTGGAAACCGGCGGCGGGGATCGATTCTCGGTGTTTTCCGTCGCCCGTCGAGGCCTCGCGGGCGATGTTGTTTATCTGTAGTAAGGGGGGGCTTGAAACCGCCCTCCCTTGCCCCATTTCCTCGGTTGTTTTCCTCCTCTCGCCTGGATTCTCCATGTTGTTGCTGCAAGAGTGAAGACTCCGCGGCGACGGGAGACGGGGGGCAGCTCGGCGACACGACCAGCGACCAGCCCGACACGACGGTGGCCCCCGCGACGGTCCCGGTGGCCTCGCGTAGAAGACGGTTAAGAAAGAAAAACAACAACGTATCCAAGTGCCTTG